>CM041522.1:16136286-16736286 GCA_023091065.1 Dianthus caryophyllus | reverse complement strand
AATCCGGTACGGTGAGACACGCCATACTTTGCCAAAAGCGCTTCTAAACATTTCTCATAGAAGTGAGAACCGCCATCGCTAATAATAGCTCTAGGAACTCCAAAGCGTGGAAAAATGATCTTCTTAAATAGAGCAACCACGGTCTTAGCATCACAGGTTGGCGACGCCACACCTTCTACCCATTTCGACACATAATCTACAGCAATGAGAATGTATCTATTCCCTTTAGATGAGGGAAAAGGGCCTTGGTAGTCGATTCCCCACACATCGAAAATTTCTACCTCAAGAATACCCGTCTGAGGCATCTCATGCCGCCTAGAAATGTTGCCGGTACGTTGGCACGCATCACATGAGAAAATAAAAGCTTGAGCATCCTTGAATAAAGTCGGCCAATAGAAACCTGACTGCAGAACCTTCGCCGCGGTCCTAGAAGGACCATGATGACCACCATAGAGTGAGGAATGACAGCTCTCTAGCACACCCGGGACTTCCCACTGCGGAATACATCGACGATACAACCCGTCCGCACACCATTTGAATAAATAAGGGTCGTCCCAGAAATAATAGCGAGCATCATGCAGAAATTTCTTCTTCTGCTGAGAAGAAAGATCAGAAGGCAACCGCTTGCCTAATAGATAGTTCGCGATATCTGCGAACCACGGAGTCTCAGTAACGCCAGCTGCGTTAACCATCATCAAAGTATCATCGGGAAAGGAGTCATCGATAGGAATAACGACTCCACCATCATTAAATCGCAACCGAGAAAGGTGATCAGCAACAACATTCTCGGCTCCCTTCTTGTCTCGAATTTCAAGATCGAACTCTTGCAGCAACAATATCCAGCGAATAAGTCTTGGCTTTGCCTCCTTCTTAGCAAGGAGATACTTCAACGCAGCATGATCAGTGTAGACAATGACTTTCGACCCAATGAGGTAAGATCGAAACTTGTCCAAGGCAAAGACAATCGCAAGTAGTTCTTTCTCGGTGGTGGCATAGTTGACTTGAGCTTCATCAAGTGTCTTACTAGCGTAGTAGATGGCATGAAGAACTTTATCCTTCCTTTGACCTAGCATAGCGCCAACAGCATAGTCGCTCGCATCGCACATGATCTCAAACGGCAAACTCCAATCAGGTGACTGAATAATAGGCGCCGAAATCAAAGCCTGTTTAATCCTGTCAAAGGCCTCAAGACACGCATTAGTAAACACGAAAGGGGCATCCTTGAGGAGAAGCTCAGTTAGTGGTTTAGCAATTTTTGAAAAGTCCTTGATAAAGCGGCGATAAAACCCCGCATGACCAAGGAAACTCCGAACCCCTTTAACATTGATGGGTGGAGGTAATTGCTCAATCACTTGAACTTTCGCTCGATCCACCTGGATGCCCTTTTCAGAGACAACATGGCCAAGTACCACTCCTTCATTCACCATGAAGTGGCACTTTTCCCAATTCAAAACAAGATCAACCTCTTCACAACGTTTAAGAACTTTAGTCAAGTTAGCTAAACAAACATCAAAAGTAGTCCCATAAACGCTGAAATCATCCATAAAAACCTCCATAATAGACTCAATAAAATCAGAGAAGATACTAGTCATGCAACGCTGAAAAGTAGCAGGGGCATTACATAAACCGAAAGGCATCCTACGGTAAGCAAAGGTGCCGTAGGGGCAAGTAAAGGTCATCTTCTCCTGGTCCTCGGGATGAATTGGGATTTGAAAGAATCCCGAATAGCCATCTAAGTAACAGAAATACTTATGGCAAGCTAACCTCTTTAGCATCTGGTAAATGAAGGGAAGGGGGTAGTGGTCTTTCTTAGTGGCCGTGTTAAGTCGTCTATAGTCTATACACATGCGCCACCCTGTAACTATCCTAGTTGGGATGAGTTCATTCTTATCGTTCTTAACCACAGTGGTCCCTCCTTTCTTAGGTACTACCTGCACAGACTAACCCAATTCGAGTCAGAAATAGCATAAATAATGTAACACCCCGGCCCCAACCAAAGGCCGAAATGTAATTCACGGTAGCTCGCCAGGCTGCGTACATCGCCCACAGACCAACATGGGTCCTTTCCAGCGCACTTTGTCCTCACTGCGCATCTCGAGCTTCCAGAGGTCACCCATCCTAAGACTATTTCAAAGCACGCTTAACTGAAGAGTTCTTAAGATTAGCCACCAGAAAAGAAGATGCATCTTCTTTTCTGGTGGCTCATCTTAAGAACTCTTCGCTTAAGCGCGCTTTGGAGAAAGTAGTCTTAGGACGGGTGACCTCCTGGAAGTTCTCGAGATGCGCACGAGTGAGGACAAAGTGCTACCGAAAGCGGCCCGTGTTGGTTTGTGGCGATGCACGCAAATGCGAGCCATCGTGGAATGACATTCCGACCTTTGGTCGGGCCAAGCATAAATAATCCCTGCGTCAAGTAGTTTCATTACCTCCTTCTTCACCACTTCCTGCATATTCGGGTTTAAACGACGCTGACCCTGAATACACGGCTTATGACCCTCCTTTAAGTGAATACGATGCATGCAAAAATCGGGGCTAATTCCCCTCAAATCATCTAAGCAATACCCTATAGCCTTCTTATGTCTCCTCAAAATAGCAAGCAGGGATGACAACTGACTCTCGGTTAGGGTGGCACTCACAATCACGGGGTACAACTCAAACTCGTCTAGGAAAGCATACTTCAAATGAGAGGGAAGGGGTTTAAGTTCGGGTTTTTGTACCTCAACAGCGCACGAGGATTGAACCAAACTTTGTACCTTTTTGCTCTCGTCGGTAGTGAGCTCTCTTCCATTTAGCGCAGCTTCCAAAGCATCAACCTCTGCGCTCCAGATTCCCTCATCACCTGCACATGAATCCAAAACAAGAACGGCCTCCAAAGGATCTCTAAGTAGAGATTGAGGCTTAGCATCGGCAACAATAGAATCTATAACATCAATCATATAACAAGACTCCTCTAGCATAGGATTCTTCAAAGCATTAGTAAGATTAAATGTTATCTTATCGTCCCCTACCTCAAGGGTCAACCTATCATTCTTGACGTCGATCACCGCGCCCGCGGTGTGTAAAAAAGGTCTACCCAAAATGATGGGTATTTGAGAATCTTCTGCCATGTCAAGCACAATAAAATCGACCGGTATGAAAAATTTACCCACTCTGACGGGAACGTCCTCCAAAATACCCAAAGGGCGTTTTATAGAACGGTCAGCCATCTGGAGCGTCATATTAGTGCACTTAAGCACCCCCATGTTCAACTTCTCACATACGGAGTAAGGTATAACACTTACACTTGCACCAAGATCACAAAGAGCTTTTTCAATAGTTAAAGTACCGATGGTGCAAGGTATGGAGAAGCTACCGGGGTCCTTAAGCTTGGGTGGAGACTTATTTTGTAATAAAGCACTGCACTGTTCCGTAAAAGCAACAGTCTCCACCCCACTAAAAGACCGCTTCTTAGTGAGTATATCCTTCATAAACTTAGCATACGAAGGAACCTGCGTAATAAGCTCAGTAAAAGGGACCGTTACCTGAAGGTTTTTAACTACCTCCATAAACTTACCAAACTGGTTGTCTAGCTTCGATTTCGCCACCCGAGATGGGAAGGGTAGTCGAATCGCCACGGTCTCCTGAGCTTTAGCATCTTTCTCCTTGGGTGCCTCCTTCGTAACATCCACATTAGTATCCTGCACTTCAGCACGAACTTCCTCCTCTATCGCTTCAGCAATCGGTGACATCCGCAGCCTACATCATCAAGACCTTGGGCATAGCAGGGCCCTCATAACTCGGACCGCTCCGTTAGGTGATCGTGACGGTGCACTCGTGAGGCTGCGTACCCTGTGGCGGGAGTGAACCTTGCTTCCTCTGAGCATTAGAGGCGGCAAGTTGAGCAACCTGATTCTCCAACATTTTTATGGCGGCATCCTTAGCTTGATCACTCTTTTGCATTTGTGCCATCATAGTTTCCTGATTCTTGGCCATCTGCATCATCATGGCCTTCATTTCACTCATACCAGGATCGACAGCAGGAGTAGGAGCAGGGTGAACTGGTGGTGGTTGTTGATAGTGTTGTTGTTGATGGAACGGGGGCCTCTGATTTTGGAAGCCCGGCGGTTGGTAATTTCTTTGCGGTGGAACATACGGCTGAGCATTTTGTTGCGGTGGTGGTGTCGTAGGATTAAGAACGTTCTGGTTCCGGTAGGAAAGTAGAGAGCGATCATAACCCGGTTGATTTTGATAAGGCAAGTTAGACCGATAAGAATTAAAAGCGTGAACTTGCTCTTGCGTACCCATGCACTCATGTGCATAATGACCTACAGCTCCGCAATTGTTGCATCCCACGTCTTGCCCCGTAACCGCATTAACCTGTTGCGCATTAGACGGACCCGCACCACTCAGCTTGTTGACCTTCATTGATAAAACCGAAATTTGGCTCGTTAAAGCATTCAAAGAATCCTTCTCGCGATCACTATGAGCCGAGCGAGAATTTCCCCTAGGTCGATCGTACTGTGAGGTATGGATCGCCATTTTCTCGATCAGTGCCCATGCCTGGTCATCATCGACGTTGTCGGCAAACCGCCCTTCTGCAGCTGAATCCAAGATAGCCCGACTTTCGGAATACAGCCCGTTGTAAAATGTCATGATCACGAGCCAGTCGTTCAACCCATGGTGAGGACAATCACGGATGAGTTTCTTATAACGTTCCCAAGCTTCAGCAAGTGATTCGTCGAAAGTTTGCTTAAAGCTTTGGATTTGGCTTCGGATCTGATTAGTTCGCTCTAGAGGATAATACTTCTTATAAAATGCCATAGCTAACCCGTTCCAATCTGTAATACCTGCGGCTGTCTTGTCCAGGTCGGTGATCCATTCACGGGCTCGATCACGTAGCGAGAAAGGGAACAGCATTTCCCTAATCTGGTTTTGAGTGATACCGTTCTGTTTTATCGTCGAACAGTAATCCGTGAAAACCTGCATATGACGACCAGGATCCTCCGTGGGATTTCCTCCAAACTGATTACGCTCCACCAAGGTAAGGAAGGCGGGGTGAATCTCAAAATAACCCGTTAGAGTAGCGGGCATCTGGAATCCATCGGGAATGGACTCCGTTTTGGGCAAAGAGTGACTTGAAAGTTTCGGCTTAGTCACTTGCGCCTCAGAAACGACACTAGAAGTAGAAAGTGGAGTAGTGTCCTCTTCGTAGGACGATGCGTTTGAACTAGATTCAGCGTCCGAAACTTCCACAACCTCAGATGCGTAGGTTGCAGCAATCTCCTTAAAGAAGTTACGCGTTTTGCGAAAAGTCCGCTCAGGTTCGGGATCGAAAGGAACTAAACCTGAAAGTGACCTGCGCATAAACAAAAACTACAAGGAGAAATGAGAACCGGTCTCAAGGAACTGGAGTTCCCTGAGACAAGAGAAGTAAACTAGAAACAAAGAAAAGAGTAGTAAACAAAACCGTCTCCCCGACAACGGCGCCAAAATTGACAAGGCTAAAGTCGTGTCACCTATGTCAAGATAAACCTACGGTCCTACTAACTAATAGCTAGTGGCAAGCAGGGTGTCGAATTCACTAGGAGATGGTTGGAACTACTAATAACTTAGGGTCTCTAGTGTACTCTAGGTGTGAAAAGGTTGGGTCTTGAGTTGCTAAACTAAGGATAGACTAAAATTAAAAGGATAGGAAGTCGATAAAGGGAGAAGTCTAGGGTCACAGGTTCACGATGATGAAAGTATTAAGGTTATCACGGAATATAGGTACTAGTAAGGGTTCGTGCTAATGGAAGAAGACAAGTCCTCTCGGATCAAAGTCAATCCTAAAGCTCGACTAACGGGCTCTCGCTACGTATTAGTCTCGCTCTACTAACTCCCTCACAAGGCTCACCTTAACCCGGCTTTCGGTCTTAGGTTTAGGCTTCCTAGGTCAAGCAATCAATCGTGGCCTTTGATTAATTGAATGTAAAATTAGGGCAAGGGAATAGATTAACAACGAACAATCAAAAGATAACCAATTCCGATAATAAAACTTAACTACTAATCATCGATCCCCATAAACCCTAGAAAAGGATTAGTTGCTCATAATTAGGGCTAGAAAGAAATTAAACATTAAAGTAGAGAAATTGAATAAAGCAAACATGAGATTACCAACGACTAGAAAGCTTGAAATTAATGCGTAGAACCGACGATTATAAAGTTTCAATCCAATCTTCAATGTTGAGTTTTAGTTTTCTAGAGAAAAGGACTTAGAAACTATTCTAAACTGCAAGGTAAAATGAAAGATAAAAGATAAACAAATAAAACCCTACTCGAGTCTATTTATACAAGCACAAATATTCGGAGAATAAGAGAACCAGAACCGATCGGTTCGGGGCCGAACCGATCGGTTTGAGCTGATGAACCGATCGGTTTGGCTTGGAACCGATCGGTTTTAACTACATACGTAAGTTCCAGCAACTTTTGAGCTTGAGCAATCACATTGAACCGATAGGTTTACTCTGAACCTATAGGTTTAGCGTCTCGTAACCTAGCATTGCTCCCGTATTAGCTCCCGAGCTTGAGTTCTTCCGTTTCAAGCTCCGTTCAGCGCTCACGAGCCCCTCCAGCAACTACTGAGCTCGTGAAATCAACCACCGCCTCCGAGAAACGCCTCGTAATCAGCACATAATCAACCAAAACCTGTAAAATGACATAAAAAGGCGGCAGTACCAACATTCACAACAAATAGCTCCTAATAAACAAACATACTCACTAAATACGAGCTAAATGTGACAAAACGGGGGTATATAAATCAATATCAAACGCACACATCAGTGGTGACGCCGGAATGCCTGGGCCCGGGGGGATTAAACCCCTCGTCACCAAAAAAAAAAAAAAAAAAAAAAAAAAAAAACCTTGAAATAAATCTACTAAAGTTACTTTTAGGGATACTAAAAAAATTTAGTTACAATTAATAATAATTATTACTAAAATAGTACAAAAACTATATAATCGAGTACAAACGAGACTGACTTACAATAACTTATTGTAAGACTTGTCTTACACAAGAATTTGTGATTTAAAATTAAGGGTCTTCTACTTGAAACAAAATGTTCTCAATTTAAAATGCAAGATTATATATATATAAGGTGTTAGTCTCTCTTGAGACGGGTAAACCCGTTTCACACAAGAAACGGGTCGGATCCATTTAGGGTTCCTTAAATATCCCTCCCCTCTCCTCTCCTCTCTCTCAGCCGCCACTTTCATTTCATTTTTTTTTTTTTTACCCCTCTCTCTCTCTCTCCTCTTCTTCTTCTTCTTTTTTGTTTCCATTTCATTTTTTTTGTTTCCATTTCATTTCATCAAATTCTTCCTTCTTCTCACCGTTTTCATCCACACTCTCCTCGTCATCAACATCAACATCAACATTCTGGGTAGTAATTTCGTCCATTGATTGTAGTACTCGTTTTTTTTTTCTTTTTTTTTTTTTCTTTTTTTTTAAACCCATTTTTCTGGGTAAAATATGACATTTTTCTGGGTAAAAGATGACATTTTTGGGGGGTTTAAGTTGTTGTTGTCGTGCGTGCCATTGTTGTTGTTGTTGTATTTTTTTTTTTTTTTTTCTCTCTTTTTTAGGTTTCATTAGATTTGGGTAACATTATTGTTGTAAATGGTAACATTTTTGTTGTAAATGGTAACATTATTTGTGATCTGATGGATTTAAATTAAATCTGATGGTAACATTTTTGTTGTAAATGGTAACATTTTTGTTGTAAATGGTAACATTATTTGTGATCTGATGGATTTAAATGGTAACATTTTTCTAAAGGGTGACATGTTTGTATAAAAGGGCAACATTTTCTTTCAAGGAAAACAAACCCATTGAAACTGAAAAATGAGATGGAGAAATAAAATGGTAACATTGTTTCTTTAAAGGGTGACCTGTTTGTATAAAAGGGCAACATTTTCTTTCAAGGAAAACAAAACCATTGAAACTGAAAAATGAGATGGTAACATTGTTGTATTAAAGGGTGACCTGTATATATAAAAGGACAACATTATGTTTTAAGGAATACAAACACTGAAAGCTAACATGGTAACATTATTATACTAAATGGTTACCTGTTTGTAGAAAAGGACAACATTATCTTTTAAAGAAAACAAACCCATGAAAACTGAGGTCTCATAATATGTTACCAATATAATATAATATGTTACCATTTTTGTCTACTTTGTTACCATTTTTAATTACCCTATAAAAACGATTTTCGATAAAAGATAAAAAAAAAACAAAATTTTGGTCTTAAAAAAAATTTAAAAAAAAAAAAATAAAAAAAAAAAACGAAATTTTCAAAATTCAAAAAAAAAAAAAAAAAAAAAAAAAAAAAAAAAAAGAGAAAAACGGGTCTAACCCGACCCGTTTCTAGCTTGAAACGGATATCGCCGTCTCAAACGAGAATTTGTGATATATAAGTACCTAACTCAATTTATATAATTAAATTAGTTTTCATCATCAAAAATGCAAATTTAATCTCAATTTCATGCATGTAACTCGAAGATATGCCTTAATTGTTTAGAAAATTATGAGTACACTCATAAATTGTTGATTAACATTTATATTATAAAGTGCAAATAAAATTAGAAACTATAATCTCAAAAAAGTAACAAATTAACAAATATCTATAAAAGCAAATTAAAAATCGATAAATAATCATCAAATATGAATATTAACACCCAAATATGATCAGTATTACACTTTATCAATAAAGGGCAATAAAATTGAGATTAAAGATAAACTAAAACGAATATAATGATAAAAATGAATTCTAATTAATTGAAACTGAATATGATCCGTATTACATTTTTTTCCTAATTAATGTATTTGGGCTTCTTAGTCTAATTAGGTTGGCCTTATCATAGGTTATGGTAAAATTGTCTTATATAACAATTTATGTAATTTATTAATATTTCTTATTCATTGAACCAAAATGAAATGAGAACATTATGATGAAAATCAAAGGAGTATTATTTTCATAAATTAATTTTTGTATTTTGTCACTTATTTATAACATTAATAAATTTATGAATATGAAATATTCCCTCCCAATTTTAATCTTTTTTCACTTTATTTTTTAGTCTCATTTTTTGTTCTATATTATGGTAACTATATGGCCCCAATTTTCTTATTTACTTCTTCTACCCTACATTTTTTTTTTTTCATTTTTTACCTAAAAAACTTATGGACAGATCATTAAAGAAATGTGACAATACTCCTTCCCAATTTTAATGTTTTTCCCACTTTACTTTTTAGTTTTATTTTTTTTATACCTTATGTAAACTTGTCAAATGGGTCGAGCGGGCGGCATACAGGTCCGGTACATACAGGTTCGGGTAATATACAAGTCGGATGTATTTTGGGTTCGGGTAATATACGGGTCTGTTATATACGAATTCCAAGTCAGGTTATGGTTGTTAAAATACGGGTTGATCATCGATCTCCTATTTATCGATATTTAAATTTTTTTATTTTTTTTGGTATAACTGCTAAATTTTAACAAATAATAATTTGAATGATACTTAAATTTTTCTCATTTATTCTCCATGTATTTAGTTTCAATATTTCATAAGAAAAGACATAACGTCCAACGAAACGCAATTTAAATGATTGATTATACAATTGTTAAATAATAAAATTATGTTTTAAGTGGAAAATTGTAATTATAAGTACTCCCTCTTTTTCATCAGATTAGCCTCACTTTCCTACTTCAACAATTTCATTCATTTAACCCCGTTTTTATAAATGACAATCACTTTTAGTGAAAATTACGCTCTTACTCTTACTAATATATTTATTTTATTAAAATATTACACACTTTATTCTTCAAATTGGGACCCACTTTACCTATTACTAATACTACCTCTATAATTTTTCATTTCCTTAAAATTGTACCCTAATGAGGCATTTCTAGTGAAAAGGAGGGAGTAATATTTTTTAGGTGTTAAATGTTTAAAATTATACCCTAATGTTTAAATTGTACACGAAAACCTAGTTAGCCGTCGAAGTGTCAAATCCTAAATATTTTGTTGCTCATGCAAATCTCTTCATATATACGGAGTACTCACAAACAAAAAAAAAAAAAAAACCATCATCACTCAATTCCATTTCACCCTCTTTGAACAACTCAAAAACGTGATTATTAAATCAAAACTTCTGTAATTATTATTATTCACATGAAGAAGAAGGTTAATTTCATTTACCAAAAAAAACAACAATCACAAAAGTACGTGGAAAAATCAATGGAAGAAGAAGAAAGTGAAAAACACGTAAATGAATTGAGAAAGAAGAAGTTTTCAATTGGTGCAGAGGAACAAAACCCTTTAACTCAAGATTTACACCATGCTGTAACTTGTCTTTCTGCCGAACTTTATACCAAAGATGTTCATTTTCTTATGGAACTTCTTCAGGTTTTACTTTCTCTTCTTTTTCTTTGTATTTTTCGATTTTGGTTCTAGTAGTTGAGCTTTGCCCTTCGCAGAATTATGAGATCGTTGCATGCATATGACGGCATCTTTCTGACTATTTTAGTGTTTAAAGTGACTATTTTACGCGTTACACAATTGTGACATACTGCTATATTTATGTGATGATAGTCTTCATATTTTGGTTCTAGTAGTTAAAGCTTTGGCCTTTTTTAATTTTATCCCAAATACTTTTCGTAGAAGTATTGGAGTGTAAGAGATCATTGTATGCATGTGACAGTAGTTTTTGCGACTAAAATGTGAATTTAAATGGTTAATGTGGCTACTTTTATTTTTAAGTAACCGCTTTTTAAGATTTTTAAAATAAATACTTTGATTGCTGAAATAGTCACATTTGGGCACTGCATCGCGTGCTACAGTTTCACACAAGACTTAATATCTCGAAAGACGAAAACTTTATATAAGAGGGGTTGTGGTAATGTTGTTGTTTCATGTTTAACAGAATGCAGAGGATAATCAGTACCTAGAAGGTGTTGAGCCCACCCTTGAGTTTGTACTGACTACCCAGGATATAACTGCCTGTGGTGCTGCTGAAACACTCCTTATTTTCAACAACGAGGTCGGGTTTTCGAGGCAGAACATGGAGTCTATTTGTAGTGTGGGTCGTTCTACAAAACGAGGCAAAAAGAATCAAGGGTTTATTGGTGAAAAAGGTGATACTTCGATCTCATTTTACCTTGTATGAGAACCGACTGTTTGCTTACGTTGATGTCGTGGACATGACTGTCATATGAATATGAGTCTGCTGTATTGATCACTGTTCCTGTTTATTGCTTTCGATTTTTGGTATGAAGGTTTTTGACGCTAATTTGAGTGCATGTACTGCTGCAGGAATCGGGTTCAAAAGTGTATTTTTAGTGAGTAAACAACCTCACATCATCAGCAACGGGTACAAGGTGAAGTTTAGTGAAGAACCAGACGTGCACTGTGGAATTGGGTACATAGTCCCTGAATGGATTTCCGAAACCTCTTTTATCTCGAAAGTACATGCTGCGTATGGGTCAGAGAATTTACCCACAACGGCAATTATCCTTCCATTAAAGGATGACAAGGTAGAGTCGGTGAAGGAAGAGTTGTCGTCGCTTCATCCAGAGCTGCTTCTGTTTCTAACCAAGTTGAAAAGACTGAATGTGCATACAGACAGTAGCTCTTCGAGGAATGCTGGTAGTGTGACTGCTATATCAATAGTCAACGAAACCAATCATGTTGTCTCTAGAGACAAAGATGCTGACTCACGAGTTGTTCACTTGTCTGTTAAAGATAGGCCTGACGGTCCCGAGGAGAAATGCCAGTATTACATGTGGAGGCAAGCGTTTCCGGTGAAACCTGAAGCCAAAGTTGGTGGTAGATCACACGTCGAGAAATTAACAGTATCACTTGCGTTTCCGTTTGGCAATCGACTGAAGAGAGGAACTTCTTCTATCGGAGTTTTTGCGTTCCTCCCGACATCTATGGTCACGAACTTTCCATTTGTGATTCAGGCTGATTTCATCCTAGCTTCTTCTCGCGAATCTATCATGTTTGATAACAAGTGGAACAAAGGAATCCTCGAATGTGTGCCTCTTGCATTTGTTGATGCCTTTAAATCATGTGTGAGAGAAGGTTCACCGATATTTTCATCCGCAGAAGCCTTTGAGTTTCTACCATCTCAGGCCTCACCATTCCCTGTGCTCAACAAAATCAGAGAAGACATTCGCAAGGACTTGGTTGATTCTGAAGTTATTCCTTGCGAAACCTTCAACAATAAGATGGTGTTTTGCAGACCGGATTCTGGGGTGAGAATCCTTCCACGTTTTCGAGATATTCTTTTAAAAATGAAGAAGTCGGGCGTTACTTTGGCTGGCATTTGTTCCTTGAAATATTTGCCGTTGGACGCGTCTTTAGATCACGACAAGTATAATTCGAGTCTGGATTTCCTTGGGGTTATTAATGGAGATGATTGGTATTCACAATGCTTTGCCGCTTGTAACCTTGTCAGCCAAGCTTCAGACGAAATGTACATAGATCTTCTTCATTTTGTTACTCATGACCTTAAACATACGAGTATTACACGGAACTTTCCTCTTCTCAAGTTCTGTAATGAGTTAGGTGAGGTGAAACTGCGTCCTCTTGCTAAAAGTGCTGACGGTCCTCACATAAAATACGCTGCCCAATCAGAATTACATGCTTGGCTAAAGAAGTGCAATCAGATCTTCGGCTGCCCCAATAAGACGTTCTTCTTACCAAATTCAGTCCAAATTGCGCTTACAAGCAACTCGATGGGCAGCAAGGTTTTGAATTGGCTTTCGTTATATGGTGGGCTTAAACCTTGCTCAGCCCTCGAGTATAGTGATCGGGTACTGTACACATCAGGTGGAAGTGTAGTGGATGTGAGTAGGGCGATTAAGTTTGCCAAATTCCTTTTTCTTTCTCACAGCAAGAAGTTTTTAACCGATTCTGAAGTTTCTTCGATCTTGAAACGGATGCCGATGATTGATGGGGTTGGTCGTATCAGATCACAAAGATGTTATACGCTTGTACCTGCATCTGGGAGCAAATGGGAGAAGTTGCTTGGACCCCGTAATCCTTTTGTAGGAGCTTCCTACGTTGACATAGGGATGCGTTATGCTGCAGCTTCTGAATTTGCCGGAGAATGTACCCCTGGTAAAGAGCTTCTTCGCTTTTTGATAGTTCATTCGGGAGCTCGAGACCTGCCGGAGATGAAACCCCCTGAAATGCCTTTGCCAGTAGCTTCCTCTCAAATGACGAGTGAGCAGGCGTTCTTGCTGCTTGATTGGATCAGATTTCACAGAACTAGGGGAACGTATATACCGGAGACGTTCGTTCAGAGCATTCAATCAGGCAAATGGGTGAAGACGACTTCTGGTGTAGACTGTCCAAACAATTGCACCATTCCGAATGAAATCGGAAAGGAAATGCTTCAGATAGTTGCGGAAGGTCTTGCTGACGTTTCGATTTTGGATGAAAATGTCTATGGTGAAAAGATTAGTTTGTACACAGATGAACTACAGTTCCTTGGTGTTCGATGTGGTACAAATGGTGTGCGGGAAATCGTCATGGACCATTTCATGGTTCTATCGTCCTCACCAATGAACAGAGCTTCCGTGTTTTCACTTCTTATGTTCATAAGCTTTTTGAAGGCTAGGCAGTTGCTGGAGGAGCAATGGTTAAATGCTATGAGTGCGGGAAAATGGCTCAAGACTTTCAAAGGATATGCTTCTCCTGGTGAATCGGTATTTCTGCAGTCATCTTTAGAAGCTGAAGCGGCAGTCACGGTGACTCGTCTACATGTTATCGATACAAAGTTCTATGGTAAAAAACTTTCGTTGTTTCTTGTTGAGCTTCAGCTTCTTGGAGTCAAATCTGAATCAGCAGTGTATTCGATTGCAACGAAAAACCTTTCGTTCCCAGAAAATCCCTCGACTCTCACGTCAAGCTGCGGTTTCTTTATCCTGAACTGCTTTAAAAGCTTGAACTCTCCAGACACATCCTTTATCGAGAAGCTACGTCAGTATCCGTGGGTGAAAACTACTAATGGTTTCAACTGTCCCTCTATGTCGGTACTTCATGAACCGACGTGGGGATGTCTACTAAAAATCGCTGATATCTCATGGATAGATGAAGATTTCTATGGGGATTATATTAGATTGTATAAAGATGAACTGAAAGCGCTAGGCGTTGCAGTTGAGTCAGCAGATGCATTGAAGATAGTCGTCGACAAATTGAAGCTGCGTTTGGGTTCTTTGATGTCTCCTAGTGAGGCATCCCGTCATTTGATTACGTTGCTGCAGTGTGTTGCGGAAATGAAGACAACTATGCCGACAGAGTTAGACTGCATGTGTCAGTTGTTGAGTCAGGAGAAATTTTTGAAGACCCGTCATGGTTTCATGAAACCTAATGAGTCGATACTTTTTAATTCTAAGTGGGCATCAATCTCGCAGTTTGTCGATCTTCCATTAATCGACGATTCTTATTATGGGATTGGAATTTATGCCCTCAGAGATGAGCTAAAGATGATGGGTGTATTGAGTGGCTTGAAAGACGGTGCTAATTTGGTTTCCGTAGGGTTGACCAGGCCGATTGACTCAGAGCTTTTGACAGCTGAAGGCACTCTTTCGTTGCTATGTTGTTTGAGGGAAGTAATGGCTGATACTCCTGACAATCCTTCTATCATGACTTTTGTCGAGAACCTGAAGAAAAGCGAGTTTCTGAAAACTACTTGGGGATTCAGATTGCCGGAAAACTCGTTATTTTTTTATGGTGATTGGAGAGATATGCTGGACAGTACAGATGCTCCGTTCCTTGATGATAAATACTATGGGCCCGACATGTGTACTTATGTCGATGAGCTCAAAGCGATAGGCGTGAAGTTTGACCCGATGGAGGTTTGTTCGATACTCTCTTTGTCTCTCCCACAGCTGGACGAAACTATTCCGATCAAACGGATTTACGGTTTTCTCAAGGAGTTCAAATGGAAACCTGAATCAGTGGTAGAAGGCGATTGGAAGATCTGGATTCCCAGCCAGGGAAAATGGGTAGATTCTCGACATTGTGTTACAAAGGACAAAGCCCAACATTTCGCTCCGATACTATTTTCGCTTGACATGTACTACGAAAATGATTTACTACCGTTTCTCAGTTCGGCTTTTGGAGTACTAGAATCACCCTCAACTAGTCACTACTTGCAAATTTGGAGCCTTTGGGAGTCGAACGTGAATATCTCAGACGTACAGTGTTTCTCCTTTTGGGCTCATATCCTGAAGAATTGGAATATGGAGATTGAGGATGCCTTGAAGAAGAATTTAGTTAAGGTGCCTACCATCGGCCAAGAGGTAGGCGTCAATCTCCTTGTAAACAAGGAAGACGTGTTTGTCCCAGATGATCTATGGTTAAAAAACATTTTTATAGTCGGTGGAGATTCTCCTCCATTTGTTTGGCTGCCAAATAGCAGTATGTTTTCTGTCGTAAACCCACGGAAGTTATCTGCTGTCTATAATTCTCTGGGAGTGCGGAAACTCTCTGATTCGGTAACTAGCAGTATCACATTTCAGCAGTCTGTGGATATATCAGAGAAGGCTAACATGAAATCGAAGCTTATCGTCAAAGGTCTACTTGAAATTATCTTGGGCTTTCTGGCCTGTAAGATTCTCATGCCCAAAAAGGATCGACACATTGCTGTATGCTCGCTGCTCAACCTTTCGGTTTTCGAGAACAATGGGGATATAACAGTGTCTTATCAATTGCGTTTGGCTGATGGAAGATGCATCAAAAGAGAAGTAGAAAAATTAGTATTTTGGGACAAAAAATCTCGAAAGCTGTTCATTGATAAATCATTTTCTGAATGTCAGAAGGCGAGTGCAAAGTTTGTCAACTTCTTTGCTGTTGAGATCGCTGAAGGGTTATTACCCCAAGAAAACGTAGCAGTCGTTAATGATCTTCGGAATCTAATCCAGCTGGGTTATTTGCATGAATTTGAAGAGCAATCAATTCGGTTTCTTCTTACAAGAGAGAATATCGAGATTTTACAGGAAGATGAAGCGTTTCTTGCTGCTGCATTGTCGTCAAATGATGACCAAGGTCCCTCCAAATGTCGCTCTTCATTGCAAAAGTTGGCACCAGAGACTGCTAATAAATCGCAGTCTGTAAAGAGAAAAAGATTGGATGCTATATCTGAACCTATTAAAGGTATGTTTATAGCAAACACACTAATTTGTCGAGTGTTTTACTTAAAATGTGCAGAGCAGTATAGTTTAGCTCCAATTCTTTACGTCAACCTTTTTAATCTCGGCTTATATAATCTTCTTCTCTTGCGCAATGATGAGTGTACCTGCACAGTTTTGAACTTTAATTACGAAACCGACTACTTAAGTGGATGTATAATCGCAGTTTGCCTCAATTATAGTCTTATCTTGCTTCGTTTCAGGTGCATAGTTTAAAATCAGACATCAATGAAGAGTATTCTTTTTTATTTTTTTTACTGTCTAGTGATTAGCCCTTTCAAATTTTGTTATGTATTCGACCTTACGAGCCACCTTTGGTGCAGTTCCCACTGTCAATAGCAGATTAACCTCACGAGCTGTCTCGCAGAATTATAGAAAGTAAGTTGTAATGATGGAAATTTCGTTTATGATTTTGTTGTAGTACAGTTGACCTGAGTTATGCTTATATATCATACAACCACTTCCGCCTTTAACTATGTAGGGCGTTGAAGAAAGTAACAACTGCTGAAGACGCAGATGAGGATTGCAATGTGAAGCCAAAGAAGCCTATAAATGCTTTTCTAGTCTTCATGTACGCATCATTACACTTTTACATTGTAATGTTATCTCGTACCCTCGAGTGTAATTTTATTCTTTGATGAATACAGGAAGGAGTTTCGGAAATTGGTGCACAATCGTGGTGAAGGAACCAATGTAAATGTAAGTTTATCGTAACCTTTTCATCATCTGTGTATGCCTAGATGTTTATTTTTCTTTTAGTCATCGTTTTCTGTTTTTAAAACTTTTACAGGCAACGGGGGCATCTAAATGGATAGATATGTCTCCTCAAGTGAGTTGTTGCAGCGAATTTGTTGCTTCCTCATTCAGTGATTTGTTGAGCTCTAATTATAGTACTAAAATTTGCACCGACTATGCAGGAGAAGGCCCCTTACATCGAGATCGCAGAGAAAAATAGAGCTGAATTTGCAAAAGGGAAAAGAGCATGTCACGGGAAACTGGTATCAGTATCACGCATTCACGCTACCAAAATTATCATGCTACAATTGTTTTCTGGATTTGTGTTAATATGCTCAACTCCTGCAGGCTGACTGTGTGAAGGAGGAAGCTCAAACAACTACGATAACAATGCGGACGAGGTCACGGTTTCAAAATGAATCGCCTGAGCTATGATGATCCTAAAGGTGACACTATGATCTCGCATTTGAGTAGTCAATTTGTTTCATTGAATTTACTTTTTCAACTCTATATGCTTTCGGTAAATGGAATGCATCAAACTAAGACGGTAGAATATCTAGTATGTGACAATTAATGAATGAAACAGTGCCATCTAAACATACCGCTGACTAAGTGAGTTTAATTATAGGTAGTTATAAATCAATAACTCGCCGGAGTCGCTGCTTCATATTGAATTTACCGACTTTTATCCTCTGCTCAGAGTGATGACATGCAGGCAAACTCGAGAAGTGCCGTGAAAGCTTCTGTTATCTGGATTTTGGATGGCTATTGTAAATATGTTGGTGCCACTTTTGCGACCTCTGATATGTTAACCATACTCCGGTGAACTTTTGATGTTATATATGTCGCCTGCATGGGGACGTACTGCTGTTATTGCTCATCGTGTGTAAATTTCAAGCTTGTAAGGAGAAAAATCGACTGACTAAATATATTTTGCTAATCTAATTAGTCGAAACTCGTCTCTAGTCTCCATCTATTTTGGTTCATAGGATTTGCTTTAGTGACTCATACATGTAGCGGCAGACCTAAACTGAAGAATGGTAAAATGCGACGCCAAACTTAAGAGAAAATTCACGAGTAATTAATATCAACGAGAATTTATCAACGATACTCCGTAATTTAGAATTCATTCATCCATTGCACAGACCAAGTTATTTGCCACAAAAAGTTAAAACATTGATGGAAAAGTGAAGTACAATAGTGTCTTTTTTTTGGGCCGAGCGTAAATGTTGATGTAATATACTCCATTCAACTTCAAAGTGCCATGTTTCTCTTTTTGACACTATTCATAATTGCACATTCAATTTCGATTATCTCTTGATACATAAATACAAATATAATTGTTTGTGATCATGTTTGATTCGTCTTTATGAGTACATAATTAAAATCTAATTTTCACATTTTTTGAATAAACGTAGTTAAAGATATTTAACGCGCAAAACGCGCGTTGGCAAATGTAAAAAAGCAAAGTTACGCTTTGGAGTTGAATGGAGGGAGTATGTACAGAAACAATGAAAAACAAAAAATTATAGTCCGTATTAATTAGGGATATTTTTCGTTGAATGGAGAGAGTATGTACAGAAACAATGAAAAACAAAAAATTATAGTCCGTATTAATTAGGGATATTTTTCATGGTACCCCTGATGTTTGTCATTTTACCCATAATACCCTTATTTTCATGCTAAAAAACTTTGACTGAGCTTAACTTGTAGTTACGAGTTTAGAAATTGACAATCGTTTTTTTTAAGCCGTAGATCTCGTTGAGACGATCAATTTGAACATCGAATTTTCCAGATTCGCCACTCGTGACTAGTAGATATGGTCAGTCAAATTTTTTTCGATAAAATAACTTTGACCGACCATAACTTGAAACTACGTGTTCTAAACATGAATTTTTTTTATGTCAAATTGAAGAGCTCGAAAAGACGATTACTTTGAAAATAATAATGATTGAATTCTGAATTCGTAACTACAAGTTATGGTCAGTTAAATATTTTTTTCACAAAACAAATGGTATTTCTGGAAAAATTGCAAACCTCAGGGATATTGTGGGAAATATCCCTATTAATTATACTCCCTCTGTCTCAGTCATTTGTTTACAGTTTGACTTTTTTCCCCTCACAAAAAAGTCAAACTGTAAACAATTCACTGAAACGGAGGGAGTATATAATATGTATTTAACTGACTCCTCAATTACGTAATTATACGTTGCCCTTAAGACTATTTTGCCCCCTGATTGAGTGCCCGGGATGGATCGAATGTCTGAGGGGTACTAAGAATCACACTAATATGAATACACTATATCATTATTAGCAATTACGGAGTACTATATCAAGATTTTGTGGGGAATGTTTTTTGTCGTTTTTCAAAACACAAACACCATATATTTAGGGAGGGCATAAATTCACGGAGGATATCAACTAGAGCACGGGATTTGCTCATAAAATCAACAATTAATCTCTCTTAAAACGGGTAAACCCGTTTTAGGTTAAGACGGGTTAAATATGACCCATTTTGGCCCTTTTTTTTTTTTTTTAAACTTAACTCAAATAACGAATAAAACACAAATTTTAAATGGTAACAATATTGATAAAAATGGTAACATACTATATTATCTTGGTGACATATTATCAAAAAATTAAAACATAATTAACCTATTTTGGTAACATATTATACAATTATGGTAACATATTAAACAAATGTTATGACAATTTTTTATTTTCTATGTTTTATAATATGTTACAAACTAGTTGGCGTGCCCGTCCCCGTCCGGGCTATCTATCATTATTATTAAGATTTAAAAATAAGTATAAAATGTAATTTTTATATATTTTTTCTAGTTTATATATTTACCAATTATGATATAATTTTCTATGATATTTAATATGACAAAATTTCTAAAATATAAATACTAAGGCCATGTTCTTTTCGGCTTTTATCGTATTTAATATGATAATTTTCTAAAATCTATGATTTATCATATTTGTTTTTCGTTTATTTGCTAATTATATTTTATAATACTTACCTAATACTATTTTTTTCCTTTAACTTATTTATTAAATCAAATATTATTTGACTTTTTAAAATTCTATGAATTACCATATTTCTTTTGCTCTTTCATTTTTTATTTTTTTTTAATATTTTAAAATATAACTTACTTATATTTTTTTCCCTTAACTTGAATATTTAATCCAATATATTTAAGGCAAAATATGTATTCTTCAATTTTGCTATCCTACAATTTTAAGGATTCCAATTGTAGATTTAGTATTATATTTTAGATTACATATGTTAATTATACTACACCATCTTTCTTTTTTTTTTCTTTTTTTGTTAATTACATATATTCTCTTTTTTGTTACGTTAAAATGGGGCAATAAAGAAATTGGAATTTTGTCATTAAATCAAACTTTACCCTATCACTATACTAAACATGTTTTTTTTGTTTTTTTTTTCTTAATTAGCAGATGTTCTTATACAAAATTGAGATTAACAATCAAATCAAAACTTAATACTATTAAACTAACTAAAAGATTACGCATTAAGCATTACAAATATTATTATACAACCATATCTAATAACTTGATTTAAAAATAAGATAATCGATAGATATTGTACATCACTTTTACCTTTCATGTTACATATTCTTACCTTTCATGTTACATATTCATTAGTTATTTTATTGGGTTATAATCAAGTTTGTTCAATAAAAAACTTCAAATCTTGAACGTAAAATATAAATCTACAACATACAAAGAAAAAAAATCAGTAGTAATTTAATCAAGCTATGTTTAAGTATCAAACATAGTACGGAGTAATTAAGAAATAAAAATATTCAAATTTTAAACACTCTTATCAAATACACCGTAAAAAATAAATTTAACACAAATTGTAATCATAATTAAAACATAATAAAGTAAAACTATTTAACATAGTACGTACCTAAAAAGATCTAGCTAAAGTTTTTGATGTATATATATATATACAAAAAGGCTAGGGATGGGGACTTACCTAAAAATTAAATAAGGTAATTATGTGTCATATAATTGTTTATTTTGAAATTATTATTTTTCTTCTCAATTAAAAAAATCTTCAATTAATTTTTTTTTGGAAATTTCTAATATAGTAAAGATTTCAATTGTAGATTTAGTTTTATATTTTAAGTTACATATGTTAATATTTTTTATCTAAAATCCTAGTAATAGTAGAATTATAAATAATACTAATATTAATTTTTTAGACCAATTATATTGTGACAAATGTCGACCATAGAGACCATGGTTTCTGCTTTATATATATATATATATATATATATATATATATATATATATATAGAAACAAGTTCAAACGAGACACCTAAATATTGCGAGACACAAACGAGACACAGCATTTTAGCCTTTTTGGTGAAACTTTAACATAGTTTCATGAAACTTCAAAAATTGTGAAACTTTAATGTCTTAAAGTTTCACAATTTTGTTAAAGTTTCACAATTTTTAAAGTTTCATAAAACTATGTTAAAGTTTCACCAAAAAGGCTAAAATGCTGTGTCTCGTTTGTGTCTCGCAATATTTGCTGTCTTGATATAACTTTACTCTATATAGTATATATATATATATATATATATATATATATATATATATATATATATATATATATATATATATATATATATATATAGGCAAGATCCGGTACATCCTTATATATTTGTACATCCTACATCCTAATCTAAGCCATTAGATCAAAGTAATGGAGGCCAAGATTGAGCCAAAAAATAAAACAAACGCGCAGCCTACTCAGGGTCACACTGAAACTTTTGGTTCTACTCAGTGATACTTTTACTCATACAGTTACTAGATTTTTTTTTGATACTTTTAGCTATACTCAGTGATACTTTTAGTTATTTTAAGTGATACTTTTTGCTGGAGGTGGGACTTAAATATTTGTTATGGATGTTGAACATTGTGATACTTTTAATAAAAGATTGTGATACTTTTTATAGATTATCGTGATACTTTTAGTTATGAAGGATAGATACTTTTAATACTAATCAATATCTACTGTGATTGTGTAATACTTCTTATATAACATTTTGATACTTTTTATATTAACATTTGATACTTCTTACCTTAAATTCATATATTGAGTAATGAAACATTGTAAAATTAAAATCATAATAAATTCAACAGCATAGTGATACTTCTTGTGTAATAATGTGATACTTCTAGTGTATATTAGTGATACTTCTGTTTAAAACAATTACAAACACTTCATTGAGACATTTCATCGAACACCTAGTGTGCAACACACAAGAACACTATAATAACTTAATTGAACATATTAGCTCGACCATATAAAATTGACATGACGATGAATGATGACGATGACGATGAGTTGAACATAAAGTTGCACGATGACGAGAATTCGATAGAAATCGATGTATAAATTGATAAAGGAGAATTCACAATCGTGATGAATTCTCAAATAAACTCGGAATTAATGCAAAATCTTTGCGAACATGATTTCAATACCTAAAGAAAACATTATCGTGAAGAAATTGATTTCGATTTAATTTGAATTACAGCGTTGAACTCGTGACGATGAATTGTTGAATTTGACGTTGAAATTGAATTTGATTTTGGTTGAATTTGAGGTTGAAGAAATTTAATTCAATTTCAGTTGTTAAAATTGAGTAAAAGAGATAAGGTAGAGAAAGAAATAATGGGGAGAAGTTTAGGGAGGGCTTTGTACGTATTAACTTTTTTATTTAGCAATAATTGATTTGAGTCACTAGATTAACAAGATCCTAGGGCTGAGATTTGGATGTAGGATTTACAAAGTTAGGGTGGATGTACAAGATCCTATTTCTATATATATATATATATATATATATATATATATATATATATATATATATATATATATATATATATATATATATATATATATATATATATATATATATATATAGAGATAAGTTCTTTTGAGTCAGACTATTTAGGAGAGTCATTGAGTCTCAATCTCAACCATTGGATGAAAGCTTAATCAATGGTTGAGATTGAAAGTGTATTTAATACAAAAAAAAAAGAAAAAAAATAAAAAATAAATTGTAAAGGTGTTTAGTAGAACGAGGGAATTGTTTCCTGTGCTTCTATTTTCAATATTGATTAATAAAACATAATTAATTTACATTGCCATGACTCTTCTTCTCCTTTCCCTGAGAAATTCTACAGGAATTCAATATTCCTCCAAAAACATCATCCTTTTTTCTACATCAATCCATTAATTTTTTTTAAAACGCCATCATTTTTTTTTGTCAATTCCAAATTAACAATCTTTAACATTTGGCTTAAAGTAATCTGATTGTGAATAATTTTAAATTGTTTTTGTTGATATAGATGGAGGATTCGCAGATTGGGAATTTATAAATTGGTAAGTGAATTTATTGAGTTTTTTTTTTTTTTTTTTTTTTTGTTTTTTATTTGATTTTGTTGATACAACTCTCCTCTTCTTTTTCAAAAATTTTTTTTCTTAGATTTATTTTTTTCCCTTTCATATTTCATAGTTTCGTTTTTCGTTTTTATGTTTTTGAGAAAATCAGAAGACAACAAAATCCCGTTTTTTGGTGAAAATTGAAGGACATCTGAATTGGGTACAACAAATTCATAGTTTCATTTTTGATTTTCATGGTTTTGATTGATAAAATTTTTACCACTACATGTTTAATATATTGATTTTTTTTTTTTTTTTTTTTTTTTTTTTCAGTTTCTTAGTTTAGTGTTTGCATACTTTTACAAATAATTTTTTTTTCTAGTGTTTTCATTTTTAATTTTAGAATCCATTGTTAAAAAAAAAAAAAGATGAATTAATTTCTGAAATGAATATATTAATATTCGAAAATACGAATATTAAAAATTGAATGCGAAGTGGACTGATGATATTTTACTTGAGGATGTTGAGATGTTGATGAATATTCTTTTTTTATTAAAATCAATTTTTAAAAAATTGAAATTCGTTTTCTGTCTGATAGAATCTTTTTTTTTTTTTTTCTGTCTGATAAAATTGAAATGCGAATATTCTTTTTTACTTGAGGATGTTGAGATGTTCATTTATTTTCTCACTCAAATTGTTTTTGTTTTCACAGATGTATTCGAGTAACGTCGATGTCGACGGCGTTCAAAAACCCAAAGATTTTGGGTATATTGTTGTTATATGTCGGACTCGATCGCGGGTTTTAATCAATCTCAATCAAACAATGGTACCCCTAGTTGAAGATTCCGACGAGTATTGTTAAAGAGAAACTTAACTCAAAAATCATCAACGTTATTTCGTTGGTCAATTTGTAGCGGCGCTTCTACTTTGTTAATTTAATACTTACATTTGTATTTCAATATCAAAACGTACTCTTGTACTAATTTTTTTGGACTACTATTGTTTGAGAAAATCATATGTATTCTCAAATCATATCGTAAATAAAAAATAAGATTTTAATGGACAAAAAACGAATTCTAATGTTCAAATAATTGATTTTAACTACTCACAAATAATGAAACATATCATAAATAAAAAGAAGATTCTAACGGACAAAAAATGAATTTCAATGTTCAAATAAGTGATTTTAACGACCCACATATAACACAAATAAAAAAGAAGATTTTAACCGAGAAAAAAACGATTTTTAATGTACTAAAAGAGATTTTAAGGACGAAACAGAAAACTGCAACAACTTACTACCCACATGAGTTTGATATTTTATTGGTTACTATAAAGCTCAAACTGATGTTAGTAAAATTTGAAATTTAAGTGTTTTATCTGAGATTTCAGGGAAAAAAAAAGAATATCATTAACAATGTTATATCAAACTCGTACAAGTACAAAATACAAATGATTTATCTAAACTTATTATTACAAAATGCTTAAATAATATTACAAGACTTGTGCTCCTCTCTAAACTTCGTAAAGTTTTCACATATCTATTCAACAAATTTCAAATCTCCGCTTTAGAGAAAAGCAATTGTTTCATATGTTTATGTCGACAGCTTCATCATCTCCACATGCCTTCCATCCGCATTTTACAGTTGCATTTCATCCACATTTTACAGCTGCATTTTAACAACCCACAAATATAATAAATAAAAAAAGAAGATTCTAACAGAGAAATAACGAATTACAATGTTGAAAAAATTGATTTTAACCACCCACAAAAAAAAAAAAATCAAAAACGAAGTTTTTAACGGAGAAAAAACGAATTTCAATGTTTTTAAAATTGATTTTTAACCACCCACAAAAAAATAATTAAAAACGAATATTCTGACGGATAAAAAACGAATTTCAATGTTTAAAAAATTAAAAAAAGAGATTCTAACGGAGAAAAAACGAATTTCAATGTGTTAATAATTGATTTTAACTACACACAAATATCATAAATAAAAAATACGAATCAGTCAAATTTTGACCTTCAATGGAACTTCAATCTAAAAAAATAAAATAAAAAATAAAAAAAATAATCAATATGAACAATGATAAAAACACCATTGTCTTCTAAAAACATACCACAAATCTGAAACTTTAATGAAATGTTATGCACCGTCCTTTGCTTCTCCTTTTGAATTTCACCACCATCTATTTTTCCACCACCACAAATCTGAAACATAAAACACTTATTTTTTTCAATTTTAATATTTAAAAATAAGTAAAGATTTAGATTTTAAAATATAATCAAAACATATTAAAAATAATACCAATGAATGTTGACAATAATTGTTGACGATTCTGTCGAATGGTTGACGAAAATGGCGGCGAAGAGTGACAACGACGATGGCGAGGAAGGTTGATCAAAATCGTTTTTTTTAATTAAATTTTTGATAAAGGGAGAAAAGATAGAAGAAAAACCTGGAGAATAAATTTGAAGATCAAAAATTTTTAAGGTGAAATGAATGAATGAATGAGGAGAGATAAGTGAAAGAAGAAGAGAGAGAAGAATAGAAAGGAAGAGAGAAGAATGAAAAGGTAATTTGAATTGAAATGAAAGAGGAAGTGAATGTTGTTGTTTATTTCCAACATTTCCCTCGTACAACTCACCCTAATTATTTCATTGGTTGTTTTTTTTTTTTTTGTTTTTTTCCTTTTTTTTTTTTTCCTCTCACATTTAATAGTTAAGGAGCAATCTCAGCCCTCCATCTAAAGCAAATCCAACGGCCCCAATTCCGACTTTATGACTCTCCCCTCCCTATTGACTTGTTAGAACCTATCTCTCTCTATATATATATATATATATATATATATATATATATAGAAATAGATTCAGGAGAGTACTTAGTATGTGGGAGAGTACTAAAGTACTAATCACAACCGTAGGATTAAAACAAATCAATGGATGAGATTAACTTAGCATTTATTACTATTTTGCAAAAAAAAAAAAAAGGAAAATCTAACCACCCAAAAAATAAATCAAAAAAAAAAAAAAACACACTCCCCCACAATTTCAGTCGACATCTTTTCATTTCCCTAAACATTTTTTACTTTTCAATTTTTCAATTCCTCTATCTTCTAATCTAACTCTGCCACTTCCTCTTCCTTCTACTTTCTTCCTTCTCCATTGTTAACCCTCGATCCTTTGCCTCCATTATTCGTCTGTCATTCTCCATGGTTATTCAGCCTTTCGTCCTTCTTCTTCATATCTCGTTAACTTGATTTCGGTATCATTATCAATTTCGAGTAGAGGTAAATTTCTTTCCTTAATTTTTCACTTTCATCTATTTATTCATTATTATTATAAAAATTGAATACTCTCAACTAAATTTTTATCAGTGTTTTTGGTTTGTTGAATTTATTTTCACTTTTCAACAGTTTAATCGCTTTTTAAATCCTCCAACTTCGATTTTGGTTAATTTTGTTCATCACTTTTTCAATTTTGTTAATTATAATTACGAAATTTGAATACTCAATTGTAAATTTTTCTTACTGAAAAAATAATTAAATCACTGTTTGTGCTTTGTGTATTTTTTTTCAAATTTTTTACTACTACAATTTTATTTGTACATTAAAGTGTCGATTTTTGTGTATTTTTCTATCGTTTTGTTCATGATATTGTGTATCTGTTCTCTCAACCAAACATTTGCATTATATTCTTTTGTATAATTTCATTTTTAATACGGTTTATTGTTCGAATCACAGTTTGTTTTCTTTTTTCTGTTGAAATTTCAATTATTTCCATTAAAGTTTCAAATTTTAAGGCTAATATTTCTGTGACTAATTATTTTCTATTTTACAAGGTCATGTTTATTTGTCATTGTTTTGTGTTTTGATTGTTAAATAGACGTTTGTTATGTGCCAGATATCATATGTGAAGTACTTTGTGGATGCGTTCAACGACAGTAGCTACATATTCAAAGCGTCGAAGTCCAAAGAGTTCTTGGTCACAAAACACGACGACGTTCATGATTGCTTCAAGTTACCACTTGGCCCTCATCATGTGCCTAAACTCACCACGAGACGCATCAAGGAGGCTGGGTAAGACGCCGCTAAACAAGTGAAAGGGCGTTCAAGAAGAACGTTTAATGTGGCGGAAAGCACAACTCTTATCTCGATAGACCGTGTAATGACATTTTGTTAGTGAATCAATGAAGGTGATAATGTAATAGAAACATCTAATGCGCTTATGTTCAACTCAAAATGTGAATCCTTATAAACATTCGAAAGTTAAATGTCAAAATCAATTAATTATCAATGAATTTTGAAACTTTAACTGCAAAATTTCAAATTTCAAGTATGTTAAAAAGAATAACAACGCCTAAGTTTGTATTGAATCCCAAATATGTATCAATATAATTTGAAACTTTAGCTGTGTTATTTAAAATTTCAACCAAATGTTAGCAAATTCCAATATAATCCAAAACTTTAAATGAACTTTTTGAAATTTCAATCATTTACAAAAGAATACTAACAATTTATGTTCATACAAAATGTGAGCCCCCATTCAAAATGATAATTCAAGCATACTAACTAAAATTGTAATTACTACTACAATTTATTAACAATATTATGTTCATGCAATAAGTCTACATAGAATTACTCACATTCGTACACTGTACATCTACGTCTAATATCATATGTCCTTGTTTAAAATTGAATGGTTAATATTAGGTACAAATAATTATCAACAAATTTTGAAACTTTAAGTGATTTAACTGAAATTTCAACCACTAAAAAAAGAATACCAAAAATTGGGTTATAATGAACCTCAAATTATTACTTATAAAATTTGAAACTTAAACTCAATTCACTGAAATTTCAAGTCTTTAAAAAAAAAAATAAAGTATTTGGGTTGCAATGAACCTCACAAAATTACTTATCGAATATGAAACTTTAAGTGAACTAACTGAAATTGCAACTATTATAAAAAGAATAATTAAGACCAACTCACAACTTTAAGTGGCCCTAAAATAATTAGGACCAACTCACAAAGAATTATGAAAAATAACAAAATATTGTACACACAAGCAGTTTTATCTTCTACGTTAGAAAGAAATTTTACACCCTTTGATGATACACTAGTAATTATCACAAAATACAACACTTGAATATATATCGATACCACCATAGACAACAATGTCGTAATTCAAATCTGATTACACTTATTTTTGAAAACTATTCAGTTTACAATTTGCTGTAATCTAAATTACACCATAACCAAACTTCACCGCCTTTGTTAGCATAGCTTTCATCACTGTTACACACCGACTTTTTCATCCACCATCGCTACTTGATATTTCATCAACCCCATGACTTGTATATGTCTGCACAGAAATTCTTTTCGTTAGCAAAGTGTACAACTGCAGCTAACATCTAATGCCCCTTTATATACATTCGAAGGTCAAATGTCAGATTATTTAATTACCAATAAATTTTGAAACTTTAGCTGTAAACTTTAAAATTTCAACTATGTTAAAAAGAATAACAACGCCTGAGTTGTATTGAATCCCGAATATTTGTCAACATAATTTGAAACTTTAATTGTATTATTTAAAATTTCAACTTAATCTTAAGACAAATTCCAATATAATCCAAAACTTTAAATGAATTTCTTGAAATTTCAATCATTTACAAAAGAATACTAATACCTACTACTCTGCTAGTAATGTACAACCAAAAAACTTCAAATCAAAATTCGAAACTTTAACACAACCATAACGAATTTCAACAGAAAAATAAAGAATACCAACACCTGGACGTTTCAAATCAAAAGTTGCCGCTTCCTCTACGCTCACAACCTCTTTCCCAACATAAGGTGTGAAAGTGTTTTTGACTATCTGGCAGAAATAACCTTCATTCATCCCTGATAAATTTGGAGCGTCAATGACACCTTAAATAGAGAAAAAAATTCAGAACATGAATTTGGAGCGTCAGTGAAATCTTGGTCAACAGTTTCGCAGAATTCTCCTTCGTCAATAACCGGTACGTTCGGAATACCATTCGTACCTAATGCACAAAAAAAAAAATCAAAACATGAAAACTTTCAACCAAAATCAAAACACCATTAAAATGAAAAAGAGGAATCAAAAATATAAATTTTTAGGAATTTACCATCATTAACTAGTTCGAGTTCTTGCATCTTCTTCAATCAATAACGATAAAAATTCCCCAAACACAACCGAATGAATAAACACCCCCTACAATGAATTTTTGAGAAAATTCAATTAAACCCAATCATTAAAAAAAAATCTAACAGGATTTAAAAACTTAAAAATAAAAGGATTTCACTTACAAATGATTTCCTATCACAGAGAATAGCAACGAACCCTTGAAATTGAAGAGAATTTGAGAGAAATTGAAGCAGAAAAAAAAGAGTCAAAACTGATAATGGGAAGAGTGAAGAAGGAGAGGAAAGGTTGTCCATTAAGGAGAGGAGGGACAATTTGTAATTATGAAAACCTAGGAAGCACAACAAAACATCGTAAAACAAACCCAAAAAAACTGATTGGCTTGTTTTATTTTGATTTTTTTTTTAATTTAAAAACCCAATCTTTAATCTCAGCCATCCAATCTCATTCAATCCAATGGTCTAAAATGGTACTTTAGTACTCTCCCTCTCCTTAGTACTCTATATAACTCCACTCTATATATATATATATATATATATATATATATATATATATATATATATATATATATATATATATATATATATATATGTATATAGAAATAGGATCATATGAGACCAACCCCTTAAAATAAGACCGTCCCGTAATTATAGGCCGTTGGATCAATCTAATCCTACGGTTGAGATTAGATCTCATCTCACCCTAAGATCTACCCTTCCCAACCCCTATAAATACATTCCTATTCAAAGCCTCGCTCAAATCTGATAATTTTCCTTTCTCTCTCTACTTTCTCTCTCTTTTAATTTCCCTCTTCAAATTCACGTATTTCTTTTTTTACTGGACAATTAGGTCTGATCTCTTCATGTTTCATCTCAAATTCACCTCCAAATTCACTCAATTTCATCTCAAATTTCACCGAATTTGTGTTTGTCAGCTTATTCGTCTCAATTTTCCTCTGTTTTTCTCAATTTTAATCAATTTCCTATTTGAATTGTAAGTGTTCTAATTGATCGATTTCTCAGTTTAATTGTTCACTTATTGTGTAATTGATCGTTTTAATTGTTATTTCATTGTCGCATGTTTGTTTTGAATTTGTTTCGTTGCTTATTCTTCTCAATTTTTAATGTCGTCTTCAATCTCTACACTTCTCTCTTACACCACCTCAACACTTTCCAGTTACCTCTTCTTCTTCTTCTTCTTCTAAACCCTAATTCCCCTTTCTTTTGTACGGTTCAATTTTCCTTGATTGATTGATTGATTAATTGATTGATTGATTGATTGATTTGTGTTTGTTTGTTTGTTTGTTTGTTGCAGGGATGAGGCGAACCAGATGGATTTTTAGGCGCTTGAAAGGCTTGATAACCCTGACATGCACGTCGATTCGGTTCGTGTTATGAATTTATACACTCAAATCAAGGATGTGTTGGAGAACATTGAGTGTCCTACTGCTTTTACTTTGAATGATTTGATTCTTCCTGACGCTAATCGTACTACTAAGTTTCTTACTGCAATCATCAATTTCTCTCTTCACAGGTCTGCTGTTTTCGATTTTGTGGCTCTATTTGTTTCTGCGTTAAATTTTTGTGTTTTTTTTTTTGTCGCTTTCTGAATTTCTTCAATGTAAATGTATTGTTTGGATGATGCCCTTATTCCTCAGTTTATTTGTTTAGGAATTTTCTCTAAATCAATAGAAATTGTTTTGGTAATTAAATTCTGTTTCTGTAATAGAATTTTCAAATGTTTCTCCATTGTATAATGCATTCATCTTCTTTGCTAGATTGTTTTTGCTTTTGTTTTTGTTGTTATAATGCATGTTTCTCCATTGTATAATGATTCAATTGTGAAAACTGTTTTCTGTTGTTATAATAACGTCTTAAACTGTTATTGTAATACATGTTTCACAAATGTCTACTTTTTGTAGAAACAAAATGTTATAATAACAATGTTACATGTTATAATAACAATGTTGTATGTTATAATAACAATGTTACATGTTATAATAACAATGTCGTATGTTATAATAATTTGATTATTTCTTTATTGTCATAGGTTCTAAATCAGGACAATCTGTCCCTCTCACACCAACAAAACAGTCAGTTTCTTCTATACCAGGCCAGTACCCATTGGTTTTGTCGCATACACCTGGCGGTAGTGAAGAATGGGTTAGGAGAGTAGAACGTCAGTTTATGCCTTCCGTTGGTAAGGTATTTCCTTCACTGGATGAGGCTGTTTCATTCTATAGAGCTTATGCTTTTGCTTGTGGTTTTACTCCTCGATTGTACACTTCCAGACATCGTAGAGGTCGTGTTTTGAAAAATAAGATTCTTGTGTGTAATCGTCAAGGTTTTAGAGAGAATCCTGAGAAACTTCATCAACATCGTAGAGGTCGTGTTTTGAAATTCATGCTACTGTGAGCGTTTTGAAAACCTTGCCTGATATTCATACGCAAGAGCTTTGTGGTTTTCTTGTGCAGTTTAGAGAAGGAATTTGTCCAAAGGCTCAAGAGCTAACCAAAGAGCAAGAGCTGGAGATGTTGCTTGGATGTTCGTCTACATCAACTATTTCAATTCTTCCACCAAGTAAATCAAATAATAAGGGCAGCGGAAAAAGATTAATATCTACAAAGGCTCAATGTATCGAAAAAGCAGAGAAGCCGAAGAGGCTATGTGCTTACTGCAAAGAAATGGGAAGTCACGATCGAAGAAACTGCTACTGTTACATTATTCTTGATGAGGCTCGCCAAAAAGAAAAAATAGTCGACCCTTATATTATAGTAACATTGTTATTGTAATAAACAGATTTTGGTATAAATACTTTTGTCTTCATTATAAGTCACATACATTCTGTTTTTCTTTTGTAGGTTTGTCTTTTCGTGTTACAAACACTCTTGCATTATAGTAACAATGTTATTATAATAAACAATTTTTGGTAGTAATGCTCTTGTCTTTTTATATAGTCAAAAAAGTCAACTCTTACATTATAGTAACAATGTTATTATAATAAACAATTGTTGGTAGTAATGCTCTTGTCTTTCAAATAGTTAATTTGTGTGTCGATTTTCTAACATTATTTTTTTTTTTTTTTTTTGAAATCCCATTTCGGGTTAGCATATATTATCACGATCAAGTTGAACTAAACCGTCAACACTAGAAGGCACAAAGCCATTACAAAAACACCGATCCTACACGCCGAAAGCCAAATAAGCAAGTTCGTGCGCAACACGATTACAATGTCGATTTTCTGACATTATAAGTCACACATTTTGTTTTTCTTTTGTGTGATAAGTCACATACAATTTTCTTTTTGTATGTGTCGATTTTCAAATAGTTACAAATAATCTTTAAATAGTTGTTGTAATAACAATATTATAATAATAATGCAAATGTCAACTCTTACATTATAGTAACAATGTTATTATAATAAACATCCTAAACTTTACATCAGCTATCCTCTGACCAAAATATATTTCTCTAATACAATCATTAATTACAAAAAAAAAAAAAAAAATCAGCCAAAACTCCCGAGTAAAAAACTGTATTTGAATCAACGTCTCCACGGGGAACGGCCTTGTTTCTTCTGTTGCACACGCCTGCAAAATATGACGACCCTATAAGTATCTAATTATGTGACACGAGTAGTTAAAGTTATTACTCCGTACTTTAATGTAGTTTCCAAAGCCAAACAAAGTTAAGACTTCGGAGGTATTGACCAAAATTAACATCAGTTAGAGCTAAGACCCATGTCACCCATCGCAAAGCAATACACAGGAAGCCAAATGCTCAACAGATGAGTTTAAAGCTAAGCTTATATAGCGTACTTACACATATTATGCATGATAAACTAAGCTTTTACGTCTTACCAATTCTGCTTGGAAGGGGGCAAAAGGAGAGGGAAAATGATGAAATAAGTCTCTCTTTGTGCTAGTTTAGATGTCTGAAGGTCTAAAAAGGAGCAGAAAATCGGCGACTTTTAACTGGCACCCATATTTACCGTAAACAGAAAGAACATTTGACGAAATAAAAGAAACAGAATTTCCCATGAAATGCTAGAAGTTGTGCTAGCCTTGATTGGCTTGATAGGATTCGAACACTTTACGAGCATCAAAACAAAATCTGAATGCACCCTTTATTCCTTGATTGTAACATTTACGAAATGAAACTTCACAATGAGACTTTACCTTTGGTATTCTTTAGAGCGTTCTATGAATTCTTTCGGAATATCCTTCCCTTGATACGATTCTAACACTTTACGGACATCGGGTGGACCACTTTGTGCAAGAACTGAAAACCAATAACAATTCCAAATATCATTCATCATCATTATAAAAGTGAAGAATCGGCATTCGAAAAGAAACAGATTGCACTCTGACAATGCATGAACAAATATAGTTAAAAGGAATAACACTAACATTCGAGAAATGGAATAAGATCCAACAAAGTCGTATCATTCACATCTTCTGTTGTCCATGGCTTGATTTCGACGCAGTTTTCAGGTTGAAGGCACTGTTCTAGGGCATGGCCACTTAAGTATATAACCCTCCTAGGATCACGATTCAATTTTGAGAGATCCTGCAGCAGAAAAATTAAAAATCTTCAGAGACGCGTGAAAATTTCCAGAAATTCTGTCATAATACTCTGTAATCTGATAAGTATACCACAAATTTGAAACTCGACAAATTTCATATTATAATAACAATGTTATAACAATAAGAAACGTCTATGTTATAATAACAAGAAACGTCTATGTTCATACAAGAACGCATCAAAATACATAAAATAAAATGAAACGATGACACAAAAGCTGACTGAGGATACTACATCAAAGTCACCACAAAAAAAACAAACAAAATCAACACATAATTTCAGATTTGATCATAATTTCAGATTTAATCAGCACAAATTTGAAACCCTAATTTTTGCAATTAAAACATCAACTACAAAATCAAAATCAACACAAAAAACGCAAAACATCAAAATTAAGATGAAAAACGAAGAAAAACAAACAAAATCAACACATAATCAAATGAAATCAACATACCACAAATTTGAAACCCTAATTTTCGCGATCAAAACATCAAATACAAGCTTCAAAACGCAATTACATTACAAAATCAAGATGAAAAACTAAGAAAATTGAAGATACTACATCAAAATCAACACAAAAAAACAAACAAAATAATCGAAACCCTAATTTCGATCGAAAATAATCGAACAAAATATTGTAATAAAACGCTTTTGGGAGTGATTTACCTCTTCATTATTGTTGAAAATCTGAAATAATTGATCGATTTATGGTTCTTGGTTCAATTTCTGCGCTAATTTACTATTTTTCTAAAGAGAAAGATGAAGGATTTTAGAGAGAGTGAGTGAGGTTTAGAGAGAGATGGAACTTTAGAGAGAGAAAGCTTTTTTTTTAAAATGAACGAAAGGGGGAGGGGTTGTGGAGGGTGTAGGCTGGTTTCATTAATGACGTGGCACAATATCAGCCCTTAGATCGTCATTAATCCAACGGTCCAGATTCGCGGGACGGTCTCATTTTAAGAGGTGGTCTCACCGGATCCTCACTGTATATATATATATATATATATATATATATATATATATATATATATATATATATATATATATATATATATATATATATATATAGATCTAGGATCCTGTGAGACCCTTCAACTCAATGAGACCCGTGAGACCCCTCTCACTACCGTTAGATCTAATGTATTTTGACGGTCAGATTTATTCTCTAACTCTTAAAGTCAACACTGCTCTTTAAACCCCTCATACAAATACTACTTCTCCACGTCTTCTTCTCTTTCATCATCTTGTTATTTATGAATTTATATCTTTGGTTTTTTTTTTTTTCTTTTTTTAATATTCTTGGATTATTCCTCATAATCAACATGTTTCTTTGGCTCACTAATGAATCAGGTATGATATTACGGTTTGTTTTCGATTTTCGTCTATAGCTAAGTTTTTAGGGGTTTTCTCTTCTTCAATTTTATCAATCCATATGATTCTGTGTTAATTAATTTGACTATTTTTTTGTTGATTATCTGTGTTTTTTCAATTAATTTATGTAATTTTTATATTTTGTTTTTCATCATTCTATTTGTTTTTTTGGTTTAATTAATTATAATTCATAGTTGATTTATATGATTTTCTTTTAATTTTTTAATTTCTTCGTTTTCTAGGTTTTTTTTTTTTTTTGCAATTTGCTTCAATTTTATTGTGGATCTTGTAGCCAGTTTCTAGTTACTGTAGTTGTATGTGATGCACATTACTTTATTGCTTAATTTTTGCTTTAATGGATGATTTGTTGTCGAATAATAATGGTGAGTAGTTCAAGGTTGGTTTTTGGTGTCTTTCAATTTATTTATTTTACCTAGTGCGATTTGTTTTATTCATTTTATTAGTTTTTAACTATATTGTTTGATCTTTTTGTTGTGTAGCACTTTGGTCAATTACATATTTGAAGAAAGTCTTGTCAAATGAAGGAATGTTACACATGTCAAGCTAATTGCATTTTGCTATATGTAGGTGTTGAAAGTTTAGGAGATTGAAACTATAATTTCTCAATGTAATAACATAGGTGAAAGTCCATAGTGGGAACATGTTTTATTGGTGTTGTTGATTTTTCATTTTTTTTGTTTGGATTGAAACTAATAATCCACATAAATGGTTTACGCGACCTTTCATATTACATTTTTTCCCCGTTAGTACACATAACTCTGCAAAAGTAAACATGAAAATAAACGTGCAGTGTTTTGGTTTCTATTACTCAAAAAGTGTATCCAATGTTTTAAAATATTGAATTTATTTCTCAATGAAAATGTATCTATCGTTCAAATAAAATGTACTCCGTATTTATTGATAAGAAAATGTATCTTGTGCTTTAAAACAATGATTTCTACTACTCAAAGAAAGTGTATCTAACGCTTTAAAATAATGTATCTATTTCTCAGTGAAAATGTATTTCAGTTCTAAAACATGTTTATTTCTCAAAGACACTATATTCAATGGTTTAATAGTGTATCTATTTTCTAAAAAAAATGTATCTAAGGTTTAACAAAAATGTATCTCTTTTTCAAGTAAAAAGGCTAAGTATCAAATGCTTAAAAATATTCAATTTATTTCTCAAACTATAACCACCGATTAAAAACGATGTATCTACGGAGTATTTCCCAACAGAAATGTATCTCATACTCAAAGACAATGTATATATTGGTTAACAAAAATTTTCTTGATACATGAAAAAACTAAGCAAACTAAAATAGTATTTCTATTTCCTTTAAAATTGTCTTCATCTTTGTCTTTAACCTTTTTATCATCCTGAAATAAAAAAAGTGTATCCAGTGTATTAAAATAATGTTGTTCATAGAAAATATATTACAATAATGTTTTCATTACCAAAAAAAAAAGTGTATCTAACGTTCTAGATTAATGTATCTATTTCTTATTGAAAATGTATCCTGCTCTTAAAAAAACATGTTTATTTCTCAAAGACATTGTATCAAATTCATTAAAATAGTGTATCTATATCTCAATAAAAATGTATCCAAGGTTTAACAACGATGTATCTGTTTTAGAAATAAAATGTATCTAATGCTTATAAACATTCAATCTATTCTCGAACTATAAACAATTATCAAAAACGGCATTTCTATTTCTCAAATGTATCACATGCTAAAAACAGTTTATTTAATGCTTAACGATTTTTTTTGGTACACGAAGAAACAAAGCAAACAAAAATCATATTGCTATTATCTTCAATACTATCTTCATTCTTTTTATCATAATCTGAAGAAAATAAAATAACAAATAAAATTATATGACACATTTTAGCAAACTGCATTTTGAAGTAGGTGTTGAAAAAAGTTTAGGAGCTTGAAAGTACAAATTCTCAATGTAATAACATAGGCCGGTGAAGCTCTATAGTGGGAATATGTTTTATTGGTGTTGGTTGAATTTTCATTTTTTTTGTTTGGATTGCAACTAATTATCACCATAAATGGTTTATGTGGCCTTTTATATTACATTTTTTCTCCCGTAAGTACATATACCTCTACAAAAGCGAGCATAAAAATAAACGTGCAATTTTTTGCTTTATTTACTCAAAAAGTGTATCCATTATTTTAAATCACCGTATATATTTGTCAAAAAAATTGTATCTATTGTCAAAAAAAATGTATTGATTTATATAAGAAAAAAACATCTTATGCTTTGAAAAAATGTTTCCTATTACTCAAATAAAAAGTAGGGCTGAGCAAAACCGTATATACGATACGAATACGATACGGTTTTCGTATATACGGTTTTAAAACTTATAATTTTCTGATACGAATACGATACGGTTTAAACCGTATATACGGTTTTCGGATATACGAATTTTCCGGATATACGGTTTCCGTATATACGAATACGGTTTTAATATTCCCAAACATTAAACATACAGCTTATATATGACCAAAACCGTATATACGATACGAATACGATACGGTTTTATGTATATACGGTTTTTAAACATGTACATTTTAATAAAAATTAGGTTTTTTTTCCCCTTTTTTAAAAAACCGTATCAAAACCGTATATACGAAAGTCAAAATTTACCGATACGAATACGATACGGTTTTCACCGTATACACGAAATTCGTATATACGATACGGTTTTGACACGAATTTTCGTATATTTAAAACCGTATATCGTATCGTATTCGTATATAAAAACCGTATCGTATCATTTTGCTCAGCCCTAATAAAAAGTATCTAACGCTCTAAAATAATGTATATATCTCTCATCGAAAATGTATTATAGTCTTAAAAGTATAATTTATTCTCAAACACAATATATTCAATGCTTTATAATACTGTATCTATTTCTCAATGGAAATGTATCCAAGGCGTAACAACAATGTATCCATTTCTCAAATAAAATGTATCCAATGCTTAAAAACATTCAATCTATTTCTCAAACTTTAACCAACGATTAAAAACACTGTATCGATTTCCCAATGGAAATGTATCTCATACTCAAGGACAATGTATCTATTACTTAAAGAAAATTTTCTTGATACATGAAAAAAATAAGCAAACTAAAATAGTATCTCTGTTTCCTTTAAAATGATCTTCATCTCTACCTTCAGCCTTTTCATCATGACCTAAAATAAAAGCAAAAAAAATTGTAACTTTCAACGATAATTATAACATACAATGTAACGAAACACTACAACAGTGTATCTAACACATACTGATAGTGTATCTAGTGTGTTATAAATTATATGTATTGTAATTATAATGTTTAAAATCATCTTTTAATTGTTACTTGTACAGTTAAAACTTTTCTAGGTAATCCCTACATTATCATGAAACTTGAAACACTTGAAAACCTAAAATAAACCACATAAACTATAGCTACACAACAATTACAACATAAATAATTATAATGTTTACCTGATTGTTTAGATGTGCATTAACTAGGGTTAACAAGACAATTGATAATCTCTTCATTCATAATTGGTACAATTTCTAGCTGATGTAATTTAATTTCTTCAATCACAAGTGTTATACCATTTTGGGGATCTACGTACAAACAAAATTAAAAGAATTAATTTTGTTATTCACGCATAAAAATCGAAACTTTTATAATTTATGGTGGAATCCCTAAATTGCAAAAATAAGAAATAAACTTCTTACCTTTATAGAAATTATGCTTAATTGACAATTTTCTACGAATATCTTCCTTGAATATGTAATGGAGTTATGAATTTCAATTTCAATTGTTAGGTTTTTTTATTGGTTTTCCAGAGAATAATTGGGAAAAAATAGGAAAAAATGAGAGAGAAGGTGCCATGTGGTTTGTTTCCCAGTACAATTGAAAAAGAAGATAAAAGGTTGTGCGCATGATTTTGTGTGGTTTTAATATTTTGTCCACACCGTAGATTGATATCTAATCTGATGGCTATTAGAAGGGTCTCATGGGTCTCATTGAGTTAGAAGTCTCATGGGATCAGCCTATATATATATATATATATATATATATATATATATATATATATCTATATATATATATATATATATATATATATATATATATGTATATATATGTTGGGATCCTGTAAGATTATCTTACTTATACAGTGCTGTATGCACTGATTAGGTACACAACTTTATATATTAGGTACACGGCTCTGACACTTAGATACACAATATGATAAATTAGATACACAAAAATATAACCCGGATACACAGAAAAATGATTTAGGTACACACGAAATTTCAATAAAATACACAAAAATTAAGTTTATAAATTGATGACGGTAAATTGAATATACAAAATGAAAGTGAGGTACACAAAAATGTCGTATGTTTTGATTTTTTTTTTTATTTAGTTTATAATTTCAATAACAATAAATTGAATACATAAAAATGTAACTCCCTCTCCACCATTAGCTTAACCTCCATTAATGGTGGATGCACTTTTATTTAAGATCTAGGCCACCATCACCTTTGTTTGGTTCCTTACATCTCAGATCTGAACTCAACTCCTTTTTTTTCTCGACCACAAGACCACCATACTTACCACCACAGCCAACTACACTCGTCGAAGCCACCACATTACCAACATCACGTTCGGTGTTCGCCAAAGTAGTCATTTCAATTGAATTCATATCTACAACTTCAGATTGAATAATTAGGGTCTAATGTAATTTTGATTCTCGAAATTGATCTGGGGATCTAGGGTTAGAATGATTTGTGGATACAATACATTCAATAAAAAAAGTGTTTAAAAGTTGGAAATATGTATGAAATAAAGAATGATAAAGAAATTGTTTAATAATGGTGAAAAAGAAAGGAGGAATGAAAGAGTAAAGGAGGATGAAGAAGATAGCAGTGAAAGACAAAAGTGAGAAATAATGTGGGTTGCTGGAAATTGGAGCATAAAAGGTCAATATTGGCTGGACGAAGTACACAGTTTTGTGTATCAAAGACACGAATTTGTGTACCTGGGTTGTTCTTTTGTGTACCTAAACAGCTGTTTGTGTATCTAAGAGTAATAATAAAGGGGTGCGCATGGTGCGCACCGTATACTTGGTGCGTACGAGATCCCAAGTCTATATAGAGTTAAGATCCGGTGAGAACTATAAACTCGGTGAGAACTGTGAGAACCAACAACTACCCTTAGATCTAATATCAACGAACGACTATAGTTAAAGCATTAATTCATACTTTCTAACTGTACCCACAATTCTACACACAATCAACCTCCACAACCTCCAGAATCACAATGCAAATCGTTGACCACCACTACCACGATGCCGCCACCTTCAACCACCACAGTCACTGACACCACCGTTAACTACCCTACCCGCCTGCACCACCATTGTTAACCACCACAAAACATATAAAATCACTGCGTCGAACATCGCGCCGTCACTCCTTGGCCACCGAATCGACTACCACCGCTGCAACCATTGTCAAGTTCCAATTAGTCGCCGGAATATTTAAATACATACACGTCGTCATCTCCAATTTATACACTTGTCACCAACGTATTCGTCGAATCGCCAACATACCCGCCGAGGACACCAGTTTACGCATCGGAGTCTCCAATATATACTTTGGTATATCTCGTATTCGCCGGAATTTTAAACCTACTCGTCATTATAAATACACTTTGAATATTTTATCATTGCCGTCTCGACAGGAGGCCTTTGTCAAAGAACGTCTCTTATGAGCACACGCGGACATTTAACCTACATGTCACGTCCTCCTTTGTATAACCATGTCGCCTCACTCTACTGAAAGTTGATGTTAGAGCCTATACAAGGCAACCATCCGTTTGTTTAGAGTAACTCAATCCATGTCATTGATTTTCTTTTTCTTTTTGGTGGTGTGGGCATGCTGGGTATGGAGTATATAGATGAAATAAAAAATAGAACACTAATATAAAAATACAATTAATTATTGTATCTTGTATTCTAATTTTGCATGACACAATTGATTTATTTTTATTATGTGTAATGGAACATGATATGATGTAGCAAGTGATAAGACATAAAGTGTACTCCATATACATTAACAAAAATACTAGGTACACTAGTAAGTTAATTAGGTACAACAATAAATTTAGTAGATACATCAATTACATAATTAGATACAGTAATACAGACACATTTGATTATATGTAGATACATTAAATAATAGTTCAGGTACAATAATTTTCGTAGTAGATACAAATTTCCTATTAATTATAAATACACATTTTTTCATCATAGACATGCCATTTTGTGTAATTAGTAAATTGATTGCTAGTTATTTCTTGATATAATATACACAGTACAAAAATCTAAAACATTTTGAATCAAAGATTAAAGTTCGTAGAACTCAAAGCAATTGTCAAAAGGTTTTTTTGCATTGTCACAAATACATGCATTGAGATGTTAGGTACAACATTAAATTTAATAGATACATGAATTACATATTTAGATACAGTAATACATACGCATTTGATTACATGTAGATACATTAAATTATAGTTCGGTTACAGTAATTTTCGTAGTAGATACAATTTTTCTATTAATTATAAAGACACATTATTTTCATCGTAGACATGCCATTTTGTGTAATTAGTAAATTGATTGCTAGTTAAATATAGAGACATTAACATTAATATAAACCATGATTTCACATCGTAACCCTTGTTAGTTCTCTTAAATAAAAGTTTGTCAATCAAGAATGTTGAAAATGTAATCTATTTACTACACGCATACAATTTCCACCAATAACTAATACATTAAAAAAAAAAAAAAAAAAAAAAAAAAAAAAAAAAAAAGTAATTTTAGTGAGGGCATGTAAAAGGGATTTGGTGCATTGCGTAGAGTTGGGAATAAAGGTTATATCACTCTGAAATTGAACTAAAGAGTTAAATCAAGATGAAGGTGCAACTAACTTATATATTATTTTCTATGGTGGTTAATTGTTGATGATGATCGATTTTGAAATTGAGTGAATTCCGTCTAAAATTATACTTGCTTGTGATCGATTGTAATTTTTGGATGTCGACGACGGGGGGTAACAACTAACTTATTGTCTGCGAATTTTTGGTGGTGTCGATAGGGGAAGGCGGCGAGATTCGCTTCACTGACGAGTTTCTTGTGGTGTCCATGACAGAGTGGCTGTTGAGATTCGCATCGCCGGTGTGAATTTGGGGGTGTTTTCCGGTATTTTTAGGTGGTATTCGAGGTTAATGGTGATGGACGACATCACTAGGTGGTGGTCGGTGGTTTCAAGTGGTGGTGGTCAGACAATGATGGTAAAGAAAAAAAATTGATAATGGCAAGTGGTTTCTAGTAGCCTTAATTACCGTTAATGCTAACATAAGGCTTTAATTTGTGCCTGGGTGTTATTGTTTTAAATAAGATCTTGACCGTAGATTTTACAATCATCCTATGGCTATTATTAGTTCTCACAGTTCTCACTGAGTTAATGGTTCTCACATGATCCTAAATCTATATATATATATATATATAATATGTTACCATTTTACATTACTTTGTTACCATTTTCAATAACCCTATAAACACGAACCTATTTTGGTAACATATTATACAATTATGGTAACATAATAAACAAATGTTATGACAATTTTTTATTTTCTATATTTTATAATATGTTACAAATATAATATAATATGTTACCATTTTACATTACTTTGTTACCATTTTCAATAACCCTATAAACACGATTTCCGACAAAAGTTTTTAAAAATAATTTTTGGGTCTTGAAAAAAAATTTCAACAAAAAAAAAAAATGGGTTGACCCGACCCGTTTTAAGCTTAAAACGGATACCTTGGTCTTAAACAAGAATTTGTGTAAAATCAATAGGGATGTGAGCACAATTGTGTATTAAAAGCAGTGGAAGAGTTATTTTTCTAATGATATGGTGTCTTTTCAAGGAATAAATCTCAGTCTTACATTAAATCAATGACCAATTATTTCTGGGTCATTTCGGGTTCGGTAGATTTCAAGTTCGGATCGAAAAAGACGGGTTTGCTTCGGGTCAATTACAGATGGATTTATTAAGACGAATCAGATTTTAACAGATAATCTTATAACTATTCTTTATAACCCTACTTTTTTTTATTACTTGTAGTTTTTCACACTATATTTTTACTTTTTTTATTTTTTACCAAAAATCTTATGAAAAAAACAAGGGAAATTCTATGGTCTGTTTTTTCGTTTTCTACGATATACCCTTACATTTTATAAATTTCTATGATTTTTATATTTTATCTCTAATATGACCATTATTTATCTTTTTATTGTTTTAACTTGTTAAATAACTCATTAAACTTGATAATTTATCATTTTTCTTATTTGATTTACTTTTATTGATGTTTATGAAGGGAGCGATGATGTTTATATAGAAATTGATGATAGATATTTGCAATAAACTATTGATAAAAAAAAAATGGGTAAATTTAATGAGTTGGTTGTTATTAATAATAAATATCATGGTATTATACAAATAATGGTTTAACTATTAATTGAAGGAAACATTTAGGAACACTGATTAATACATTGACATGTTTAATTGACATGTTTAATTGTTTATATTAGAAATAAAATTAAAAATTTAGGATTGTATTGGAGAAAAAATATGAAATTTAGGGATACTCCCTCCATTCAACTCCAAAGTGCAAGTTTCTATTTTGTACACTATTCACGTTTAGACTTTCAATTTTAATTATCTCTCAATATATAAATGTTAATATATTCATGTGTGATCTTGTTTGATTCGTTTTTATGAGTAGAGAATTAAAATCTAATTTTTATATTTTTTGGATAAACGTAGCTAACGATGTGAAAAAGCAAACTTGCAATTTGGAGTTGAATGGAGGGAGTATATCGTAAAATTTTAAAAAAACGTGAGATATAACATAGAAATAAGAAAAATCAAGAGCTACACAGTAAAATATCCAAAAAAAAACAATTCACAAATGTGAGAGCAGTTGATTAGTGACAAAATATAGATGGAACAAGTTGATGGGACAAGAGAGTGAAAATCTAGAGTGTGGAGTGAAGCAGTTCAGGTAATGATGACATTCGTCGAAGTGTCATAACTGTCAAATCCTAAATATTTTGTTGCTCATGCAAATCTCTTCATATATACGGAGTACTCACAAAAAAAAAAAAAAAAAAAAAAAAAAAAAAACAACTCAATTCAATTTCACCCTCTTTGAACAACTCAAAAACGTGATTAAATTATTAAATCAAAACTTCTGTAATTATTATTATTATTATTCACATGAAGAAGAAGGTTAATTTCATTTACCAAAAAAAACAACACGCAGAAAAGTACGTCGAGAAATCAATGGAAGAAGAAGAAAAAGCTGAAAAACACGTAAATGAATTGAGAAAGAAGAAGTTTTCAATTGGTGCAGAGGAACAAAACCCTTTAACTCAAGATTTACACCATGCTGTAACTTGTCTTTCTGCCGAACTTTATACCAAAGATGTTCATTTTCTTATGGAACTTCTTCAGGTTTAACTTTCTCTTCTTTTTCTTTGTATTTTTCGATTTTGGTTCTAGTAGTTGAGCTTTGCCCTTCGCAGAATTATGAGATCGTTGCATGCATATGACGGCCTTTTTCTGACTATTTTAGTGTTTAAAGTGACTATTTTACGCGTTAAATAATTGTGACATACCCCTATATTTATGTGATGATAGTCTTCATATTTTGGTTCTAGTAGTTAAAGCTTTGGCCTTTTTAATTTTATCCCAAATACTTTTCGTAGAAGTGTTGGAGTATAAGAGATCATTGTATGCATGTGAGTTAGTTTTTGCTACTAAAATGTGAATTTAAATGGTTAATGTGGCTACTTTTATTTTTAAGTAACCACTTTTTAAGATTTTTAAAATAAATACTTTGATTGCTGAAATAGTCACATTTTGGCACTGCATCGCGTGCGATAGTTTCACACAGGACTTAATATCTCGAAAGACGAATACTTTATATAAGGGGGGTTGTTGTTTCATGTGTTACAGAATGCAGAGGATAATCAGTACCCAGAAGGTGTTGAGCCCACCCTTGAGTTTGTACTGACTACCCAGGATATAACTTCCTGTGGTGCTGCTGAGACACTCCTTATTTTCAACAACGAGGTCGGGTTTTCGAGGCAGAACATGGAGTCTATTTGTAGTGTGGGTCGTTCTACAAAACGAGGCAAAAAGAATCAAGGGTTTATTGGTGAAAAAGGTGATAATTCGATCTCATTTTTCCTTATATGAGAACCGACTGTTTGCTTACGTTGATGTCGTGGACATGACTGTCATATGAATATGAGTCTGCTGTGTTGATCACTGTTCCTGTTTATTGCTTTCGATTTTTGGTATGAAGGTTTTTGACGCTAATTTGAGTGCATGTACTGCTGCAGGAATCGGGTTCAAAAGTGTATTTTTAGTGAGTAAACAACCTCACATCATCAGCAACGGGTACAAGGTGAAGTTTAGTGAAGAACCAGACGTGCACTGTGGAATTGGGTACATAGTCCCCGAATGGATTTCCGATACCTCTTTTATCTCGAAAGTACATGCTGCGTATGGGTCAGAGAATGTACCCACAACGGCAATTATCCTTCCATTAAAGGATGACAAGGTAAAGTCGGTGAAGGAAGAGTTGTCGTCGCTTCATCCAGAGCTGCTTCTGTTTCTAACCAAGTTGAAAAGACTGTATGTGCATACAGACAGTAGCTCTTCGAGGAATGCTGGTAGTGTGACTGCTATATCAATAGTCAACGAGACCAATCACGTTGTCTCTAGGGACAAAGATGCCGACTCACGAGTTGTTCACTTGTCTGTTAAAGATAGGCCTGACGGTCCCGAGGAGAAATGCCAGTATTACATGTGGAGGCAAGCGTTTCCGGTGAAACCTGAAGCCAAAGTTGGTGGTAGATCACACGTCGAGAAATTAACGGTATCACTTGCGTTTCCGTTTGGCAATCGACTGAAGAGAGGAACCTCTTCTATCGGAGTTTTTGCTTTCCTCCCAACTTCTATGGTCACGAACTTTCCATTCGTGATTCAGGCTGATTTCATCCTAGCTTCTTCTCGCGAAACTATCATGTTTGATAACAAGTGGAACAAAGGAATCCTCGAATACGTGCCTCTTGCATTTGTTGATGCCTTTAAATCATGTGTGAGAGAAGGTTCACCGATATTTTCATCCGCAGAAGCCTTTGAGTTTCTACCATCTCAGGCCTCACCATTCCCTGTGCTCAACAAAATCAGAGAAGACATTCGCAAGGACTTGGTTGATTCTGAAATTATTCCTTGCGAAACCTTCAACAATAAGATGGTGTTTTGCAGACCGGATTCTGGAGTGAGAATCCTTCCACGTTTTCGAGATATTCTTTTAAAAATGAAGAAGTCGGGCGTTACTTTGGCTGGCATTTGTTCCTTGAAATATTTGCCGTTGGACGCGTCTTTAGATCACGACAAGTATAATTCGAGTCTGGATTTCCTTGGGGTTATTAATGGAGATGATTGGTATTCACAATGCTTTGCCGCTTGTGACCTTGTCGGCCAAGCTTCAGACAAAATGTACGTAGATCTTCTTCATTTTGTTACTCATGACCTTACACATACAAGTATTACACGGAACTTGCCTCTTCTCAAGTTCTGTAATGAGTTGGGCGAGGTGAAACTGCGTCCTCTTGCTAAAAGCGCTGACGGTCCTCACATAAAATACGCTGCCCAATCAGAATTACATGCTTGGCTAAAGAAGTGCAATCAGATCTTCGGCTGCCCCAGTAAGACGTTCTTCTTACCAAATTCAGTCCAAATTGCGCTTACAAGCAACTCGATGGGCAGCAAGGTTTTGAATTGGCTTTCGTTATATGGTGGAGTTAAACCTTGCTCAGCTTTCGAGTATAGTGAGCGGCTACTGTACACCTCAGGTGGAAGTGTAGTGGATATGAGTAGGGCGATTAAGTTTGCCAAATTCCTTTTTCTTTCTCACCGCAAGAAGTTTTTAACTGATTCTGAAGTTTGTTCGATCATGAAACGGATGCCGATGATTGATGGGGTTGGTCGTATCAGATCACAAAGATATCATACTCTTGTACCTGCATCTGGGAGCAAGTGGGAGAAGTTGCTTGGACCGCATAATCCTTTTGTTGGAGTTTCCTACGTTGACATAGGGAGGCGTTATGCTGCAGTTTCTGAATTTGCCGGAGAATGTACCCCTGGTAAAGAGCTTCTTTGCTTTTTGACAGTTCATTCGGGAGCTCGAGACCTGCCGGAGATGAAACCCCCTGAAATGCCTTTGCCAGTAGCTTCCTCTCAAATGACGAGTGAGCAGGCGTTCTTGCTGCTTGATTGGATCAGGTTTCACAGAACTAGGGGCTCGTATATATCGGAGACGTTCGTGCAGAGCATTCGATCAGGCAAATGGGTGAAGACAGCTTCTGGTGTAGACTGTCCAAAAAATTGCACCATTCCAAATGAAATTGGAAAGGAAATGCTTCAGATTGTTGCAGAAGGTCTTTCTGACGTTTCGATTTTGGATGAAAATTTCTACGGTGAAAGGATTAGTTTATACACAGATGAACTACAGTTCCTTGGTGTTCGATGTGGTACAAATGGTGTGCAGGAAATCGTCATGGACTATTTCAAGGTTCTATCGTCCTCACCATTGAACAGAGCTTCTGTGTTTTCACTTCTTATGTTCATAAGCTTTTTAAAGGCTAGGCAGTTGCTGGAGGAGCAATGGTTAAATGCTATGACTGCGGGAAAATGGCTCAAGACTTTCAAAGGATATGCTTCTCCTGGTGAATCGGTATTTCTGCAGTCGTCTTTAGAAGCTGAAGCGGCTGTCACAGTGACTCGTCTACATGTTATCGATACAAAGTTCTATGGTAAAAAACTTTCGTCGTTTCTTGTTGAGCTTCAGCTACTTGGAGTCAAATCTGAATCAGAAGTGTATTCGATTGCAACGAAAAACCTTTCGTTCCCAGAAAATCCCTCGACTCTCACGTCAAGCTGCGGTTTCTTTATCCTGAACTGCTTTAAAAGCTTGAACTCTCCAGATACAACCTTTATTGAGAAGCTAAGTCTGTATCCCTGGGTGAAAACTACTAATGGTTTCGACTGTCCCTCTATGTCGGTACTTCATGAACCGACGTGGGGATGTCTACTAAAAATCGCTGATATCTCATGGATAGATGAAGATTTCTATGGGGATTATATTAGATTTTATAAAGATGAACTTAAAGCGCTAGGCGTTGCAGTTGAGTCAGCAGATGCGTTGAAGATAGTCGTCGACAAATTGAAGCTGCGTTTGGGTTCTTTGATGTCTCCTAGTGAGGCATCCCGTCATTTGATTACGTTGCTGCAATGTGTTGCGGAAATGAAGACAACTATGCCGACAGAGTTAGACTGCATGTGTCAGTTGTTGAGTCAGGAGAAAATTTTGAAGACCCGTCATGGTTTCAAGAAACCGAATGAATCGATACTTTTCAATTCTAAGTGGGCATCTATCTCGCAGTTCGTCGATCTTCCATTAATTGACGATTCTTACTATGGAATTGGAATTTATGCCCTCAGAGATGAGCTAAAGATGATGGGTGTACTGAGTAGCTTGAAAGACGGTGCTAATTTGGTTATCGTAGGGTTGACCAGGCTGATTGACTCAGAGCTTTTGACAGCTGAAGGCACTCTTTCCTTGCTATGTTGTTTGAGGGAAGTAATGGCCGATACTCCTGACAATCCTTCTATCACAACTTTTGTCGAGAACCTGAAGAAAAGCGAGTTTTTGAAAACTACTTGGGGATTCAGATTGCCGGAAAACTCGTTATTTTTCGATGGTGATTGGAGAGATATGCTGGACAGTACAGATGCTCCGTTCCTTGATGATAAATACTACGGGCCCGACATGTGTACTTACGTCGATGAGCTCAAAGCGATTGGCGTGAAGTTTGACCCGATGGATGTTTGTTCAATACTCTCTCAGTCTCTCCCACAGCTGGATGAAACTATTCCGATCAAACGGATTTACGGTTTTCTCAAGGAGTTCAAATGGAAACCTGAATCAGTGGTAGAAGGCGATTGGAAGATCTGGATTCCCATAGAAGATGCATTCAGCCAGGGAAAATGGGTAGATTCTCGACATTGTGTTACAAAGGACAAAGCCCAACATTTCGCTCCGATACTATTTTCGCTTGACAAGTACTACGAAAATGATTTACTACCGTTTCTCAGTTCGGCTTTTGGAGTACTAGAATCACCCTCAACTCATCACTACTTGCAAATTTGGAGCCTTTGGGAGTCGAACGTGAATATCTTAGACGTACAGTGTCTCTTCTTTTGGGCTCATATCCTGAAGAATTGGAATATCGAGATTGAGGATGCCTTGAAGAAGAATTTAGTTAAGGTGCCTACCATCGGCCAAGAGGTAGGCGTCAATCTCCTTGTAAATAAGGAAGACGTGTTTGTCCCAGATGATCTATGGTTAAAAAACATTTTTATAGTCGGTGGAGATTCTCCTCCATTTGTTTGGCTGCCAAATAGCAGTATGTTTTCTGTCGTAAACCCACAGAAGTTATCTGCTGTCTATAATTCTCTGGGAGTGCGGAAACTCTCTGATTCGGTAACTAGCAGTATCACATTTCAGCAGTCTGTGGATATATCAGAGAAGGCTAATCTGAAAACGAAGCTTATCGTCAAAGGTCTACTTGAAATTATCTTGGGCTTTCTGGCCTGTAAAATTCACATGCCCAAAAAGGATCGACACATTGCTGTACGCTCACTGCTCAACCTTTTGGTTTACGAGAACAATGGGGATATAACAGTGTCTTATCAATTGCGTTTGGCTGATGGAAGATGCATCAAAAGAGAAGTAGAAAAATTAGTATTTTGGGACAAAAAATCTCGAAAGCTGTTCATTGATAAATCATTTTCTGAATGTCAGAAGGCGAGTGCAAAGTTTGTCAACTTCTTTGCTGTTGAGATCGCTGAAGGGTTATTACCCCAAGAAAACGTAGCAGTCGTTAACGATCTTCGGAATCTAATCCAGCTGGGTTATTTGCATGAATTTGAAGAGCAATCAATTCGGTTTCTTCTTACAAGAGAGAATATCGAGATTTTACAGGAAGATGAAGCGTTTCTTGCTACTGCATTGTCGTCAAATGATGACCAAGGTCCCTCCAAACGTCGTTCTTCATTGCAAAAGTTGGCACCAGAGACTCCTAATAAATCGCAGTCTGTAAAGAGAAAAAGATTGGATGCTATATCTGAATCTATTAAAGGTATGTTTATAGCAAACCCACTAATTTGTCGAGTGTTTTACTTAAAATGTGCAGAGCAGTATAGTTTAGCTCCAATTCTTTACGTCAACCTTTTTAATCTCGGCTTCTATAATCTTCTTCTCTTGCGCAATGATGAGTGTACCTGCACAGTTTTGAACTTTAATTACGAAACCGACTACTTAAGTGGATGTATAATCGCAGTTTGCCTCAATTATAGTCTTATCTTGCTTCGTTTCAGGTGCATAGTTTAAAATCAGACATCAATGAAGAGTATTCTTTTTTATTTTTATTTTACTGTCTAGTGATTAATTAGCCCTTTCAAATTTTGTTATGTATTCGACCTTACGAGCCACCTTTCGTGCAGTTCCCACTGTCAACAGCAGATTAACCTCACGAGCTGTCTCGCAGAATTATAGAAAGTAAGTTGTAATGATGGAAATTTCGTTTATGATTTTGTTGTAGTACAGTTGACCTGAGTTATGCTCATATATCATACAACCACTTTCGCCTTTAACTATGTAGGGCGTTGAAGAAAGTAACAACTGTTGGAGACGCAAATGAGGATTGCAATGTGAAGCCGAAGAAGCCTATAAATGCTTTTCTAGTCTTCATGTACGCATCATTACACTTTTATATTGTAATGTTATTATCGCGTACCCTCGAGTGTAATTTTATTCTTTGATGAATACAGGAAGGAGTTTCGGAAATTGGTGCACAATCCTGGTGAAGGAACCAATGTAAATGTATGTTTATCGTAACCTTTTCATCATCTGTGTATGCCTAGTGTTTATTTTTCTTTTAGTCATCGTTTTCTGTTTTTAAAACTTTTACAGGCAAAGGGGGCATCTAAATGGATAGCTATGTCTCCTCAAGTGAGTTGTTGCAGCGAATTTGTCGCTTCCTCGTTCGCTGATTTGTTGAGCTCTAATTATAGTACTAAAATTTGCACCGACTATGCAGGAGAAGGCCCCTTACATCGAGATCGCAGAGAAAAATAGAGCTGAATATGCAAAAGGGAAAAGAGCATGTCACGGGAAACTGGTATCAATATCACGCATTCACGCTACCACAATTATCATGCTACAATTGTTTTCTGGATTTGTGTTAATATGCTCAACTCCTGCAGGCTGACTGTGTGAAGGAGGAAGCTCAAACAACTACGATAACAATGCGGACGAGGTCATGGTTTCAAAATGAATCGCCTGAGCTATGATGATCCTAAAGGTGACACTATGATCTCGCATTTGAGTAGTCAATTTGTTTCATTGAATTTACTTTTTCATCTCTATACGCTTTCGGTAAATGGAATGCATCAAACTAAGACGGTAGAATATCTAGTATGTTAACAATTAATGAATGAAACAGTGCCATCTAAACATACCGGTGACTGAGTTTAATTATAGGTAGTTATAAATCAATAACTCGCCGGAGTCACTGCTTCATATTGAATTTACCGACTTTTATCCTCTGCTCAGAGTGATGACATGCAGGCAAACTCGAGAAGTGCCGTGAAAGCTTCTGTTATCTGGATTTTGGATGGCTATTGTAAATATGTTGGTGCCACTTTTGCGACCGCTGATATGGTAACCATACTCCGGTGAACTTTTGATGTTATATATCTGTCGCCTGCATGGGGACGTACTGCTGTTATTGCTCATCGTGTGTAAATTTCAAGCTTGTAAGGAGAAAAATCGACTGACTAAATATATTTTGCTAATCTTATTAGTCGGAACTCGTTTAATTTCGGTATTATTTGGCGCTTAGTTTCAGCTAACAGAGTATTCTCTAGTCTCCATCTATTTTGGTTCCACAGGATTTGCTTTTTTTAACTTATTGGCATGCATGCATATAGTGACAAATACATGTAGTGGCAGATCTAAACTGAAGAATGGTAAAATGCGACGCCAAACTTTAGAGAACATTCACGAGTAATTAATATCTTAGGGTGGTTGTAAACTTGTAATGGTGAGATCTTACCGAGAATTTATTAACGATAATTTAAAATTTATCCATTGAAAAAGAAAAAAAAAAAAAAAAAAAAAATCGTTTTTCATGTGAAGAACTTGGTTATTGCACAGACCAAGTTCTTTGCCACAAAAAGTTAATATTTGATGGAAAAGTGAAGTACAATAGTGTTTTTTTGGGCCAAGCGCAATTGTTTCTGAGAGCTAAGTATTACAATCACAATACGGATACAACATAAATCACATACAAGTTCATAAGCATAAACCACATACAATTTCATAGACGACAGAGAGTAATGAGTTTTGATTTGAACACCTGACATTTAAGCATTTTGGTAAAAAGTCACCTGATGGCCATGGTTACTTTTTTCGTCCAAACCAACCTAAAATTTAACTTTATTTGTTAGAAAGCACGGAGGATAATTCCATAAAAAAAAAAAGTTCAAATTTCCATGTTGACTAACGGAATACATGACATTATCACTTCAATTTCAAAATTGCATTCTCCAACCACATTATTTTTCCTCGAACGAACATTTTTCCTTCTAGAAAACTCAATTACCTCCATTAAAACTTATTTTTCACCCATTTTAACACCTCTTCCTAACCGTATTTCAATTTTGTCTTATTGAATGGAGTATTATCTTCCATTCGGCATACAAGACTTATAATGAAAATGACGAGTTTGCGTGAATGTTTTTTTTAATTGAAGTAATGTCGATATGACATATTGACGAAAAAAAAAGGTGTGAATTATGGTTAATTACGCAAACCAAATTAAGGTTTACAGTAGTGTGAGACCCCTCACCAAGTGAGATAGTCATGTTTTTAATTTTTTTTTTTTTTTTTTTTTTTTTTTCATTTTTTTTAATGGTGGTTATGATTTCGTCTCACATTAATTCAAGAAACTTATTAAGGTTAATAACACCAAACAATACAAAAATAATAAATAAATATGAATTTCGAAAATTAATGGTATCTATTGAAGTAAGTTTTAAATATTTAGTTAAAAATTGGTCGTCACGTTTATAAAGACCGGGCCAAATCTCGTAAAGTGATGATCTTTATCACAATAACTCTTGTTGTTAATAGTGTGCATGTACGATTGATTGTGATGAAGAAAAATGTATGATAACAAGATTTTCAATTTTTGAGAACAAGATTTTGATCAAGTGATGTGAGGAAGGTAAAATGGGAATGAATGAGAGAACTAGTGTTTTTTTTTTAGGATTATTTTACAAGAATAATCCATACTATTTATGATCTTCTCAAAATAATCCGAACAATTGATCTCAAAATAAACCCAACTTTGATAGTTGTCTTCTCAAAATAAACTATTTGGTATGGATTATTTTGAGAAGATAACTATCAAAGTTTGATTTATTTTGAGATAATCAATAGTTCGAATTATTTTGAGAAGATCACCAATAGTATGAATTATTCTTGTAAAATAATCCTTTTTTTATCATTAAAATGTATGCATGAAGAGGATAAACCAGTCACTTGTTCCATTAGTCAAGATGAAAATTTAACCTTTCTAGCGAAAATTTTCAATTTGGTTCTTTTTAACAAACAAAATTAAACTTTAGATGAGGAAAAAAATAAAATAAAAATTTACGTCCACCAAGAGTAAAAAAGCAACGTGTTAGCGTAGATTGCAATTCAAATCCAACCAACACACCCTCATCCACCCCAACAAAACCACATTTTGAAACAAGTATAAACATACTTTCCCCCGAGACCTGCTTCAATGGCAAAATAAATAAAATTCTCGTAGATCCGATAAAAACCCAGAGGAAACTACTCCGTACCTAACTAGCAAAATCAACAGAAACATGCAGTATAGAAATTATCCAAGCCAAAACAAATATTATAGCAAATTAACCAAAACAAACACGAAAACAAATACGGAGTAGCAACAAAAAGATCCAAACAAAACTCACAGCAGTAAATTCAATAGTCTAAAACTGGTCCTAACATAAAGAGACTCCATGAGTCACTAAATCACAAGGGCACACATCTCAAGACACTAAGTTGTCGTTGAGAGACAATGATGCAAGCTGTTCAGCAGCATTGCTCCCTTGCTGTGCGACGGTTCTCAGAACCTCCATAGCTTCAGAAACTTTCGCCTTCAAAGCATCTGGTGACTCGAGTAAGTGCAGAACCTCCGTCTGGTCCATCTCCAGAAGCATACCTGTCACCTTTGCTGCATTCTCGTGCTCTATCGCATCCACAAGAGGGTATAAGCTTTCTCCCAGCATCTGCACATGCAAAATCATTTAGTCATTTCAAATTCAAATGCGCGGCTAATACGAATAACCTCAATTTCAGAAGAAGTGAAGAACTGCTCGTTGAGATAAGGACAAGGGTGGCAAGAAAAATGGGGAACATGAAGAAATCAATAAAGTACCTGTCATAAGGTTAAAATTTAAACGAAGACTAAGAAAGAAATGACACACTGTCTAGAGTCATAGCGAGGGCGACCAGAAACTCAGAAATCATGATTTAGCACAGCTAAAAAAAGATATGAGGGATGTTATGGACGGTCTATTTTTAAGTCTCTCAAATCCTCTTACATCGAATATAATAGGATTAAATATTTTGGAAAGGCATGCTTCCACGGGAGAAATGAATGAGTCACGGGAATTTAATATCAATGGACAAGATTGCCCATCTGAGCCATGTACCCTCTCAAAAGACATGCCAAAATTATAGGGACAAAGTTGTCCAAAACAAAGAAATCCCGTGCCTTCGTAGATTGTTGCCGTGGAAATTTGGCTACCCTATATTTTGGCCAATGTTGATTCCGCTAATAGTGAAATGCCTTGGCTAAGGATATTAGTCCGTGAATTTATCAGTCTCCTATTTATTTGGCTCAAAAGTCAAACAAGAGAGAATTATATTACGGAGTATTATTATTATAGGAGTAATAAATTGTGAGATGAGAAGGTAGATAGCAAAACTCAAAAGATACTCCTGCTACAAACAAAGTTAATAAAAGTGGTCAATGGGTACTGTAGTAGCCTGTTACTCCGTATTTCTAAATAAAATTGTCTTCAAGGCAATTCACAACATTTGAAATCCAACAGACAGGAGGCAGCTGTGTGGAAAATATATACGGAGTGACTATAAAACAATTTCCAGAAAAAACCAGCACAAATGACATCAAGTATAAACCAGTAGCATACCGTTCTCTGTTGTTCAGGAGAAGAATTCGCCAATGCACTTGCTAAAGCAGTAATTGGCACAGGTTGGGGGATTCCAGTATCACGTAAAGGCATGCCAGCCATGTCATATCCGGGAAGCATAGATCCTGGTACCGGGACTTCAGTCATGTTCCGCCCAGGTGGGTAGCGGTAAAGACGACCCCTTGGAAGCATCTGAAATCAATTAAAAGCGACATTACGCAAAGCCAAAAGAAAAAGTAACGTGAAAATTAGACAAAAATGCAAAATAGCAGAATAGACAACCTGTTGCTGCATCATGGGTACGGGTTGCTGATTCTGCTGCGCTGGACCTGAACCACGCCTTCCTCCAGGACGCTGGCCCTGTTGACCCTGCTGCATGTATGGAACGAAGAAGTTGGGCATTGGCGCAGCTCCTGGCCTTACTCCTGGTACAAGCTGCTGCTGATACCCATATCCGGGCTGAGATAGTAGATGGAATTAAGGACAGTCACTGACCAGCACTCAAAATTTTCGGAAAGCAGTAGAAAACTCATGTTCACCTACAACACTTCGGAAACTAAAGACAAGGCGTTCCCGCTACTTAGAATAGCCAACAAATAGAATCTCTATAGTGGTACAGTTATCAGAAATCTTGCGTGTCAGGCTACATATGAAAGCGCGTAGATAAAAAAGAACTTTTAACACATAATCAGACGAGGACAATGAAGAATGTGTAATGTGTTGTAAGTAATGGCAATATGGCATACCACAAGGCCAAAACATACCCACATCTGGCAATTCAGAATTACGAGATAAGTATGAAAGTTAAGGGCAAAAAGAACTGAACACAGGTGAAAAGTTGACGAGGGAAGAATATGTAATTAGAATTTTACTTGCGGAGGCATCATAGGTGGTCCCTGTCCATAAAAGATCTGTTGTCCAAGACCCGGGGCACCAGGAGGGAAAATTGGCATCCGAGGCGCAACAGTAGGAGACATAGCAATAGGCCTCATTTGCGAGAACTGTGCCTGCCAAATATTAACATGCATTACAACCCAGGACAAATACAGACCAAAACTCAAATTTATCAGAAAACACCACATTAGAAGGGCTGAAATATGTAAACTATGAGCATCGCCATTCAACACATGATCAGAAAAATTACAAAGTTGAAAAAGATCAGTTATCAATCAAACTGAAACAGGTCACTTCCTCATTCAGATTAGACAGCCAGCCAATGAAACAGGGAGTGTTACTGATTATACCTGCAAGCGAGCTCTTCTGTCTTCTTTACGCTGAGCAAGGGCGACATATAAAGGCTTGCTAACGATAATTTTGCCATTCATCTCCGCAAGCTGTGATCAGGAAACAATATGGCATATTAGGGAAAACAACCAGATACACAATATCTGCTCATCAGAAAACACCACACTCAGGATAAATTTATAAGTTTGTGTACTTACAGCTCGAGCAGCTTCCTCCGGGGTTGAAAATGCCACAAATCCTGACCCCTTGCTAATTCCACTAGGATCACGCATAACCTGAGGTCATAAACAAAACAAAGACCCGCATTATTTATTTAAATGAAAGATAAAAGGTTCATATGCATTGCAAAATAACAAGAAATGACAGCAAACCTTGCATGATGTAATTTTTCCATGCTCTGAAAACAACTCTTTTAGCTTTTCATCATCAATGGTGTCATCCAAATTTTTGATATAAAGATTGGCTCCCTGAAACTTGTCAGCAGTTTCCTTAATTGTTTGCTCAAACTTTCCCTTCAATTCTTGTTCCCTTTCGGATTTTTTCTGCGCCTTCCCCACGTACCATTCTTTCTCATCGAACTTGCTGCCATTTAAAGCCTCAACAGCTCTCGCAGCATCTTCTGGATTCTCAAAGTTAACAAACCCAAAACCTCTAGACTTTCCGTCAGCATCCCTCATGACAACAGCACTGGTGATTTGTCCATATTCACCAAATATTTTCTTTAAATCATCATCGGTGGTTGATTCAGATAGATTCTTCACATAGACATTGTTAAATTTAGTCCTGCTTGAATCGTTGTCTCTCTCCTGCTTACGAACATGATGCCCGACAAACACTTGCTTGTCATTGATGAGCATACCATTCAGCTTCTCGATAGCCTTTTGAGCAGCTTCTTCGCTGTCGAACTGAACAAATCCATATCCCTTAGATTGGCCATTGTTATCAGTAGCTATCTTGCACGAAAGAATGTTTCCAAAGGAGGAGAAAGTATCATGCAAAGCTTTGTGATCAATTGCTTTGTCCAAGTTCTGCAAAAACATGACACACAATAAACTAGATAAGACAACGGCATATGGATATTGAATAGACAACAAGATGAAACATCCTATGCTCCAAAACAAACCAAAAATTCAAGGTTCTTTGATACCAAAAACCACCCTCCATAAATAAAAGAGAACCAAACGAAAAAACGCAAAAGAGGAACTAAATCAGCAGCACCTTGATGAATATATTTCCCGTCCCACTTCGGCGGATGCTTGGATCTCTATGAGAATACATGATCCTGATTGGCTTTCCGTTCAGTGGAGTAAAGTTCAACACATCCAACGCCCTAGCAGCTGAAAGGATGATATCCAAAATCAGACATGAATACAGTGCTTACAAAGTAATTTGGTAATATTTCTGACTGAGAAATTCAGACAACCTGAACATCATGTCAAACAAAGTATTGAAACACGAGACGACTGAAATTTCGTTATGAAATGACATCAGGGACATTCATGCAATTGGGGAAACTAAAATATGGAGCAGTTCATTTACCCAAAACAGACCCGAGACCCAAATGACCCTACCCAACCTAACCTAACCCGGTACATATTTAAAGGGTAAGACCATTGAAAGTTTTTCTTCACTACCCTGTCAAAGTGTAAGACCACCACTGAAGTCATAGTAAATTTTCCATCGACGGAGTTAAAGACATACAATTCCTAGTAAATTTTCCATTGAAGGAGTCATAGACAGTGAACATCGTCGACAGTGATTTCCAGAAAATGCAAACATTATGCGGAAACATTCAAGCATTCGACGAAAAAATAAATAAAACCCACTAAAATTAACCATTCATTTAAAACCTTAATTCAGTGAACACAAAAAAATTAGAACGTACGCTATTAATCAGTAAAACAAAACAACATATGTTTTAAATTACATAGAAATATCAACCCAATTAACGAAAATGCAGAAGACATAACTTAAATCAATAAAACAAAAATCACAACAAACCCTAACAAAAGAATTACCATCCTGAGGGTTACTGTAATTGACGTAACCGTAACCGAGAGAACGACGAGTAGTCAAATCACGACAAACCCTAACAGAAACAACTTGACCAATCTGGTTAAACAGATCATACAACTGTGAATCATTCACATTAAATTCCAAATCACCAACGTAAAGCGACGTCGTTACGAGCACAGTAGGGCCCGCACCAGCACCACCATTCACAACACCCGCAACCGTACCCGAAATCGGTACTTGACCAGGAACCTGCACCTGCGCCTGCGCCTGAGCCATCTCCTCTCACTCTTCAACAAAGAAGAAAAAAAAAAACACTGCAAAATTGAAACAGAAAAAAAACAAGTACAACGCAGTGTAGTGTAAGTTTAATTTTTATGGGAATTTTTTTTTTTTTTTGGTTTGTTGAGGGATAATTCGTCGGAGAATAAAAATTTGCGACGAATGATTTGATATGTGAGTGTTGAGAGAGAAAAAACGGCGAAAGTAGAATTTTTTTTGGGTTTTTGTCAGGGCAGAAAGGGCTGCACCGCAACTGGAGAATTGGGGTAGTGTTGGGTTTATATAGGGAGGAAGGAAGAGAAGAAAAAAAGCCCTAGTTTGGCTTACGTGGAGATGTTTGACACCGTTGGATTGATGTTGGTGTTGAGGTGTAGATTAGATTTGGGTTGTTCCTTTATTTGGATGGTCACGATTTTAACTAAGACCATTTTTATTGGGGTGACCACTTTTAAGTGGTCATAAGATAAAGGGTTTATTGTCAAACACCACCTTATAAAAAAAAATTGTCAAACACCACCTTTAAAAAAAAAAAAAAACTTGTCAAACACCACCTTTAAAAAAATAAAATTGTCGAGCACCACCATTTGGTCGGATTTTGACTAAATTACGTCGTTGACTCTCCTTTGTAACTAATGGCACGTGCCATTTCTACTTTACTTCAGACTTTATTCTCCCTCCTCTTATTTTATTCACCCTTTATTCTCCCTCTTATTTTATTCACCCTTCAAAAACCTTTTCAATTACCTTTCATCATCTTCTTCCTCTACATTCATCATCATGATAACCTAGGATCATCGATTCTTCTTCTTCTTCCCGTTACATTCATCCTTTTAGTTTTAAGGTGATAATAAATTAGAGTTAGTGTAATCGTATGGGTAAAGATATGTTTAATTTTTCTGTTATACTCGGAAAAAGTAGACGTTCCAATGAAATGATAAACATGATTTCCCTTGAGAGAAAATCAAGATTTTTCATCATTGAGCATCACTCCTCTGTAGGGATTCATCCTTAGCAGATCACACATGTTGCTTTCCTCGGATTTACAGTGGCGACAGTCCCCACACTCTCCAGTGAACACGGGGAAGACAAAAATTGGAATTACAAAATGATTAAAAGAAAAAAAAAACAGAAACAAGAAGAAATGAATAGTTGGGGAAAAAGGGGAGGGGATTATATAAGGAAATGAAATAGTAAAAAAGTGGAGGGAAAACTTAGAGGGGAAAGTATGAGGTAAAGTAGAAATGGCATGTGCCATTAGTTACAAAGTAGAGTCAACGACGTAATTTAGTCAAAATCCGACCAAATGGTGGTGCTCGACAAATTTTTTTTGTTTTAAGGTAGTGTTTGACAAGTTTTTTTTTTAAAGGTGGTATTTGACAAAAAGAAATTTTATAAGGTGGTGTTTTGCAATAAAACCTAAGATAAAAATCTTATTATTTTTGTCCTCTGTATTAGTGATCACATTGACCACTTTCCTACAATCATTTGTTTCATTTATTATTATTACTCCCTCCGTTGAATTGTTTACAGTTTGACTTTTTTGTGAGGGGAAAAAAGTCAAACTGTAAACAAATGACTGAGACAGAGGAACTATTATTATTATTTTTTTATTTTTTATTTTTTCAATTATTTTTTTTACATGAAATTAAAATCAATGTACCAAGAATTTTAAATTTATTTTTCACATTTTATAGAACTTAATTTAAAAATCTAAAAATAATACAATACGAAGTATAACGGTGATAATCAAATTAAAAGTACATCGACTATGGTTGAAACCAAATTAAAATAACTACAACTGAAATTAAAATTACACTACCCAAGCTTCAAATAAAGACGGCAATGAAAAATACAATTGACACTAAAACATAACATACTCTTAATTAATGTTCCCAATTTTTTCCCAAATATGCTCGATTAGATCATTCTTTAAGTTGTTGTGGATATCTCTATCACGTATCCGTGAGCGGTTTTGCATATAACTGCTCATGGTAGATACACTAGAAGAAAATTGTGATACCTCCATATCGATCTCATGAGGTCCGGTAAATTCAGTGCTATCATACTGAGTTTGGTACGTGTTTCTTTCATCCTCAACTATCATATTATGCAATATAATGCAAGCCATCATAATTTTACCCATTAACCGATCATCCCAAACAAGACAAGAGCGTTTTATAAAGGCAAATCGAGCTTGTAATACCCCAAACGCGCGCTCAACATCTTTTCTAGTAGACTCTTGAAATTGAGCAAATAGTTTGTGTTTTCGAATTTGTGGAGCGGTAATTGATTTAACAAAAGCAGTCCATGAAGGATATATACCATCAGTTAGATAATAACCCATATTATATTGTCGACCATTTACAACAAAACTGACCTTTGGCGCTTCACCTTCCAAAATATCGTTGAAAACCGGCGATCTTTGTAAAACATTGATGTCATTGCAAGAACCCGGTGTTCCGAAAAATGCGTGCCATATCCACAAATCGTATGACGCAACGGCTTCCAATATGATTGTCGTCTTGGTATTTCTCCCGGCATATTGACCAGCCCATGCACTTGGACAATTCTTCCACTCCCAATGCATACAATCGATACTACCCATCATGCCAGGAAAACCGCGTTGTTCGGCAACGGATAAAAGCCTATGAACATCTTAATCGTTTGGCCTCCGTAGATATTGGGCTCCAAAAATTGTTATGGCACCTTCTACAAAGTGTAAAAGAGAATCTCTTACAACAGTTTCGCTTAACCGCATATACTCGTCAATGGAATCTGCTGCCATTCCATATGCCAAAACTCTTATAGCAGCAGTGCATTTTTGTAGAGGGGAAAGATCTGGTCTACCCGTTGCATCTAACCTTTGTTGGAAATATTGATCGTTTGTTGTGAGGGCGTCAACAACACGTAAAAATAAGTGTTTTTGTTTGCGAAACCTCCAGCGAAATACGTGATCGGGATACACTAGCTCCTTGGAGAAGTAGTCATTGAACAATCGTTCATGACCTACCTCACGATTTCTTTCAATATATTGCCTACGATTTTGAGGTGTTATGTTACTATTTTGTTGGAAGAGGTTATTATTTGTAGCTAAATAATAGTCACTTATGCTATCAAGGTGTTGATTTTCAATTATGAATTGATGTAGAGCTTGCTTACGAGCTCGTTTATTTTGAAGCCAAGTGTTTTCGGTGGAGGAATCGGAACTTGAACTTGAATTGCTTGAAATTTCATCATTAGACATTTTTGTTTGATAAAAATGGGGGGAAATTTTTTAGAGTCAAAGATGATAGAAGATGAGAAAATGAGAAATTTAGGTGTGTGTAGACCTGTCAAACGGGTCGGGCGGGTCGGGTTCGGGTTATATGGGTCGGGTCAAAATACGGGTCGGGTCAATACGGGTTCGGCTCAAATACGGGTCGGGTCGGGTCGGTTTCGGGTCAAAATACGGGTCAAAAATACGTTTTTCGCGCCTTTTTATTTATTATTTTTTTAATTAAAAAAAATCTTTTATTGTTATTTTACATTATGTACATATTTAATTGTACATATGTAATATTAAAGTTGATATATATTCATTCTTGTAATTTATAAAATTAAAATAGTCTATTTATGAATATATTAATGATATTTCAATCATAATTTTCATCATCATTTTGATATTTCAACTTATAATATTGAGGTTATAATAATTGTTAATATTAAATTATTTTTTTTCATGAAATATTAATTTTGTAGGTTCAAAAAGTCTTGTTACACGAAATTACACTTGACCCATCGGGTCAAACGGGTCGGGCGGGTCTTGACCCTAAATTAACGGGTCATTTCGGGTTCGGGTCATTTCGGGTCACGGGTCAAATTTTACGGGTCTTGACTCTAAAAAAACGGGTCGGGTCGGGTCGGTTTTTCGGGTCGGGTCGAATTTTGACAGGTCTAGGTGTGTGTTAGGAGTTTCACCCATTGGGTATATATAGAATTCAAATTCAAATTCAAATTCAAATTCCAATTATAATCGTAACATTTGAAATGCCATTGAAATTAAATTTCAATTCTAATTCAAATTTGAGTGATAACGATCATATTTGAAATGACATTCAAATTAAAGTTCAATCCTAATTCAAATTTGACTGATAACGGTCACATTTGAAATGACATACAAATTCAAATTTAAATAACATTACAAAGATGCGTGGACTGTGGTGGGTGATGAGATTTGCCTTGCTATAAAAGATTTTTTTCAGCAAGGCCAGCTCCTGAAACAGGTAAATTCAACAATTGTAAGTCTCATACCTAAAGTACAGTGCAGTGTCCTAAGTCTGTCCTGGAGTTTCGCCCTATAGCTTGTTGTAACACTATATACAAGTGCATTGCTAAGTTGTTGTGTTCACGACTTGGGGAAGTGTTACCTGATATTATAAGTATGAATCAAGGTGGTTTTATCAAAGAGAGAAATATAGCTGAGAATATTCTGATTTGTCAAGACTTGGTGCAATTATACACAAGGAAGTCTGCTTCTCCTAGGTGTTTGATTAAGATTGATTTGTGGAAAGCTTATGATTCTGTTGAATGGGACTTCTTTTTTCAAATGATGTCTGCTCTTGGTTTTCCTCAAGTGTTCATTGACTGGATTGTCGAATGTGTTACCAGTCCTACTTTTACTTTTGCAATCAATGGTAATGCTTTTGGTTATTTTCAAGGTAGGAAAGGTTTGCGACAAGGTGATCCGCTGTCTCCTCTATTATTCACCATTTGTATGGAGTATTTTTCGAGAATACTTCGGGCTGTTGGAGAGTTGGATGAGTTTAATTTTCACCCTCTGTGCAAGTCGTTGAAGCTGAATCATCTTATGTTCGCGGCGGTATGAAGACAAGGGACATGGACGACATATTGATGGTCTCTGGTTTTAGGAAAGGGGCATTTCTTTTCAGGTACCTTGGTATCCCTATTTCTGCCAAGAAATTAAGTGTGATGGATGGTATGAAACTGATAGATAAGGTCACTGCTCGAATTAGAAGTTGGGGTGCATCCCACTAATCTTATTCAGGTAGACTAATTCTCACCCAAGCAGTTCTTACTAATTTGCATTCTTATTGGATGACAGTTTTTCTAATTCCCTCTGGTATCATTAAGCGTATTGAAAGCATTTGCCGTAACTACTTGTGGTATGGCTCTAATACTTATCATCATGCTCCGAATGTTAGCTGGGAGCCTGGGACGACTGTTGCTATCCAAAGGAGATGGGAGGCCTGGGGTTACGTAGTTCCAAAGACTGGAACAAAGCCTTGTTAGGTAAGTATGTTTGGTGGATTGAGAATAAACAAGACCACCTATGGGTGAAGTGGATCAATCATGTGTATATGAAAGGTGTTCCCTGGACTGAATATGTCACGCCTTCGGATTGTGCCTGGTCTTGGAGGAAAATATCTCATTGCATGGCGTTTTTCAGAACAGGTACGTCTTCCCCTATGCTAGCTGAAGAGTATTCTGTTATGGACACGTACCAGTGGCTCCGAGAAGCGAGGCCAAAGGTTGCGTGGAGATTTGTATGCTGGAATACATTGAACATACCTCGATGTTCTTTTATTTTTTGGGAGTACAAGCTTGGGAGACTGTTTACTTATGATAGACTCAAGAGAATGGGGTTCCATGGTGATGATAGCTGTCTACTCTGTAATGTTGATCTAGAAACGCACAAACACCTCTTTCATGAGTGCTGTTTTGCATGGATGTGTTGGGCTGAATTGGAACGACGTCTGGGTATTCATTTCTGGTCTGATCGTGTGGAAAACTGGTGTTGTAGGGGTGCTAGGGTATCCAAACTTGTGCGGAATATAGTGGCGGCTTGTGTAGTTGCTGTTATCTATAACATCTGGACCATGAGGAACAAGGCACGAGTTGATCATGTGGTGCTTCATCGTAAATGGGTAGCTATGAATGTAATAGATGATGTCCTTACGAGGTTTAGAGCACGTAATAAATCAATGTTGTCTCTATATGATCGAACGTGGTTGAGTAAGTTGTAAAAGGTATGATGTATACCTTACCATCAAAGTTGTAATCGGGTTTTTATAATTAACATACTTACATTTTCCCAAAAAAATAAAATAAAAAAGGTACAATAAGGGACTAAATAATACAATTAACATCCTAATTTCTTGGATAATATTTTTGTAGAAGTTTTAATTTTAATTGTTCTTCTTCAAATCCTAGGTGTTCCCTTGCCAACAAAGAACATCTTCTTCTCAACTCGTTTTTTTTTCTCTTGTAATTTCTTTTGCTCCAACTCGTGATCGGATTTACACATTTTTTCAAGAACTTCCAATTGTCTTTCTCTAACAATATTCATTCTTTCAAGTTGTGCACAATATTCCATGTTCCTGGATAATTCACCGATTTTTTATTTTCCCTTCCTTTTCTCTTTTGATGTTTCCCTACCCTCTAGACGATAACGAACCGATTCTGAAGTTTCAGGATTTTCCTCGACATCTTCCCCTACTCTTGATCTTTTTGAGCTATCACTACTAATTTGAAAACTATCCTCAAAAGATTCGGTCAGATTATTATTATTATTATTATTATTATTATTATTATTATTATTATTATTATTATTATTATTATTATTATTATTATTATTATTATTATTATTATTATTATTATTATTATTATTATTATTATTATTATTATTATTATTATTATTATTATTATTATTATTATTATTATTATTATTATTATTATTTTGGTAGAATGTAAGATTATATTAATATAAACCAAAGACACAATACATCATTTTGATCACTCATACAATTCTAACACTCAAAACTCATCAATTAAAGACCAACGCTAATTAACCATCCATAGTCTAATAATTTACATCTATGGCTAGAATGTAAAATTCGACCCCTAATCTAACTCTTTATCTTCTTCAACGTTAGTCCAAGAAGCATCACGAACTGAAGTTGCCAGGCCACATTTCTTTGCATCCATATTGCATACAAAACATCCATTCTAACAGCATTCACAACCACCTTTTTAGTTCTAGACCACCTCCTAGGCTGAATACCATCAATCAATTCAACTCCAGAGATATTCAGCCAAGTATTAACCAGTTCGAGGAGTTTCTGTGTAAAGCAACATTCTGACAGTAAATGTAGATGGGTTTCAGTGAACATACCACAAATACAGCACACATCATCATCACATACTCCAATAGCATACAACCTCTCCATGGTCTTGAGGCCTCTATGAGTAATCATCTAAGCAACAAAGCTATGCTTGGGCACTACTAGAGGATGCCAGATAGCCCTATACCAGGCTACTGTCTCCTGCTGATTACCAAGCCATTTATAGCAAGAATTAACAGTGAATACACCCTTGTTTACAGACCATACACCATCCATAATGACTGGCAGAAGTCTGTCTTTGACATTACAAATTTTCTTCACATACCAGCTAGTATCACCTTTATGGTTGAAATCAGGCCATTCCACACCTTTCATATACACATGGTTCATCCATTGTACCCACAGTCTATCAGCTTTCACTGCCAGCCACCATACAAGCTTCCCTACCAATGCAGTGTTCCATCTACAGCCATCCTTCAGATTCAGACCACCTTCACACTTTGGAGTACATGCCTTAGCCTATGAGACTGAAGGGTTTCTGATGTAATCAGCAGAACCTCCCCATAAGTAGTTCCTGCATATGGCCTATACTCTTTCATCACACCTTTAGGCAAAATAAACATTGATGCCCAATATGTATGTAAAGTTTGCAACACAGACTGCACCAATATCAATCTCCCTGAGTAGGACAGTTTCCTGACCCCTAACTGTCTAATTATCTCCACAATACGGTCAATCAAAACTGCACAATCTTTGCTCTTCAGCCTCCCTGCAATGATGGGTACCCCAAGATACCTGAAGGGAAGTTTCCCTTCCACATAACCAGAAATAGACAATATCTCAGCCTTCAGTAAATCAACAACTCCATTAAAATAAACATAGGACTTTGGTGGACTATTTTTGAGTCCTGAAGCCAAAGAAAATATGGAGAATGATCTTAGTAGAACCAAAATAGAGGCAACATCACCTTTGCTGAATAGCAAAAGATCATCAGCAAACATGAGGTGGCCAAGTTTCATGGATTTGCACAAAAGATGGTAAGTAAAATTCAGATTATCAGTGGCAAACTTGAGAATTCTACTCAAGTACTCCATACATAGGGTAAAAAGCAAGGGGGATATTGGATCCCCTTGTCTTAACCCTATCTTGCCTTTAAAGAACCCAAACACTTCTCCATTAATGGCTAATGAGAAGGAAGGAAAAGTCACACATTCCATAATCAGGTTTCTCACAGAAGATGGGAATTGAAAAGCTTCAAGACGTTCACCCACAAATCCCCAACTCACAAAATCATAGGCCTTCATGAGATCAATCTTAAACATGCATCTTGGTGAACAAGCTTGTCTACTATAGAGTCTAACCAAGTCTACTCCAAAAAGGCCTGTTGAATGTTCTGAGGGTCCTCCTATATCACTCCATGCATATCTTTCACAGAGAAGACCTGATTTCTAGACTCTCTACTCCTGATCACACTATGGAAGTATTTTAAATTAGCATCTCCTCCTTTGATCCAGTCAGCCTTAGCCTTCTGTGCCAAAAATTTCATTGCTGCCTCATGAAGCTCCACATAATCCTTAGCTGCTTCTCTTTCCTGAGCTCTAAGCCAAGCATTCCTAGGATCTTGTGCTAGCTGAGTTTGGAGAGTCTCCAATCTTGTCTTTGCAATACAAGCTGTGTTTTCAATATTCACAAACTGGTCCTTATTAGATCTCTTGAGATGACCTTTCAGTAGCTTGAGTTTATTGGTCACACAGTACATTTTTGTACCTCTTATATCAATGTCCCACCAATTCTTGAGATTAGGCAAATACAATGGTGAGGAACTCCACATATTGATTAAAAGGCTTCTTTCCTCCCAAACTCCTACTACTCCTCCTCACAACACAGGGGCAGTGATCAAATATACCCTCAGGCAGAAAATTTGCAAAATAAGAAGTCATACCCAAGCTCCATTCATTGTTAACCAAGAATCTATCAAGCCTGCTATAGATTCTGTCCTCTCTATCTCTATTATTATTCCATGTAAAATAAGCACCCATTGCAGGAATATCCACCAGCTCACAACCATCTACACACGCTCTAAACTCTTCAATCTCAGCATTACTACTGACCCCCCCAAGTCTCTTAGCATGGGAGAGAACACAATTGTTAAAGTCCTCACATACTGCCCAGGGGCCCCTACAATTGAGTGCTATTCTCCCTAACTGAGTCCACAATTCTCTCCTGCCAACCAAATCATTTTCATCATAAATCATTGATAAGAAGAAAGTTGTGCCACTATGAACATCTTTCACTCTCATATGAACACATTGGGCTGAGTACTCCAAGAACTCAACAGTAAACAAAGATGGGTTCCACAAAACCCAAAATCTACCACCCTTATGCCACCTATTATTAGTAGATATACTCAAATCCTCTATCATCACACTGCTTAAAGTTTGAAGACTCAAGGTTTTCACCTTTGTCTCCAGGAGACCAAACAAACCAACCTTATTCTGATTCATAAACCATTTAACTTGTCTTTGCTTAGAAGGTTTGTTCAATCCCCTAACATTCCAAAATCCCAGACTAGACATTCCCCACTCTAGGGTGAGAGATCACTCTACTTGTCCCAATGCCCTCCCTAGGAGTAGTGGAACTGTTAAGCACCTCAAGGAAAGACTGTTGACCAAATTTGTGAATCGTATAACCACCTTCCCCTGGCTCCTGCTTACTCATACGTACAATAGGCCTAGTTGGTGACACAACCTTAGGAGATGGTCCATTAATGGAAATGGGTAATGGGGTTACTATCTGATCCCCCACTACCTGTGGCACTTCTATTGCTGGAGCGGTCTTCTGAACTTTTGGCCTCCACACCTTGACTGGCACTTCCTTAGAATTTTGCACAGGTTTGCCTGCCCTCTTACATTTCTCAGTTCTGTGGCCCATCCCATGGCAAGACAAGCACACCACAGGAAGCCACTCATACTCCACACCAACCTCTATAGTTGCTCCCTTTTCATCCAGAAACTTAACAACTTCAGGCAAATTTCCCCCAAATTCAACTTCAATCATCACCCTAGCATAGCCAACTCTAGTCTTCTCCTCAGTGGCCTTATCACACTTGATATACTTCCCCAAGCACCCGACTTTGAATATTTACTCATATTATTATTATTATTATTATTATTATTATTATTATTATTATTATTATTATTATTATTATTATTATTATTATTATTATTATTATTATTATTATTATTATTATTATTATTATTATTATTATTATTATTATTATTATTATTATTATTATTATTATTATTATTATTATTATTATTATTATTATTATTATTATTATTATTATTATTATTATTATTATTATTATTATTATTATTATTATTATTATTATTATTATTATTATTATTATTATTATTATTATTATTATTATTATTATTATTATTATTATTATTATTATTATTATTATTATTATTATTATTATTATTATTATTATTATTATTATTATTATTATTATTATTATTATTATTATTATTATTATTATTATTATTATTATTATTATTATTATTATTATTATTATTATTATTATTATTATTATTATTATTATTATTATTATTATTATTATTATTATTATATATTATTATTATTATTATTATTATTATTATTATTATTATTATTATTATTATTATTATTATTATTATTATTATTATTATTATTATTATTATTATTATTATTATTATTATTATTATTATTATTATTATTATTATTATTATTATTATTATTATTATTATTATTATTATTATTATTATTATTATTATTATTATTATTATTATTATTATTATTATTATTATTATTATTATTATTATTATTATTATTATTATTATTATTATTATTATTATTATTATTATTATTATTATTATTATTATTATTATTATTATTATTATTATTATTATTATTATTATTATTATTATTATTATTATTTAAGCTCCACTTTGGATATTTACTCATAATATTATTAAAAATTTTAAATTGTTCAAATCTTTTATTCTTTTTTTCACTATAAAAAAGTATTTGAGCTTCTTCTTCATCATCTTGTGCATTTGTTCCGCTTTTCCTAGGACGACTTTGAACCTCTTTTAAGCACCCGATCCACTTATTTGCCAACTCATTAAGTCGTCTAAATCGACTTCTCATACAACGTGTGAACTTTAGTCCATCTTGTGTTTTGAGATTGATTTGTTCCAACAATTGGATCATTGCTAGTTATAGCCGACATTAATGCCCCATCTTCCGCCTCACGCCAAGCATTACTTTCAGCTCTTTTTTTCGTATTTGTAACATGATTATTTGAGGGAGACGGCTGAGTTGGTTGTATTATATGATGTCGGAGGTGAAATTAGTGAACTTGTGAAATTGTGAGAATGAGAAATATTATGAAAATTTGTAGGATGAGGGTATATCAAATCGTTTTGAGAGCTTGAATTAATTTGAGAGCTTGGATCAATTTGAGAGTTTGAATTAATTTGAGAGCTTGGATCAATTTGAGAGTTTGAATTACTTTCTACATTATAATTATTAGATTTTAATAAATCGAAAAAAGTATAAGACATAATAATAATCAATTTTTTTGTTTGTTTGTAAAATTCTATTCACATGAATAAAAATAGTGAAAATATAGAGGATGATAAAATATGTCAATATTGGACTCCTTTTATAGAGTAAAATAAAATTGAGACGTTGGACATATTTTTTTTTTAATTTTTTTTTTAAATATACGGGTGATTTTTTAAGTTATAGTTCACATTAGTTTTGAAGTAAATGCTTTCTTGTTAAGAAATAGTGGTTGGCATGTCTCTCATTTGTTCTCTGCAACAATTAATTGCTTTTTGACTTTGAAAAATATTACACCAAGTGAAAGGATGACATCTGTATGTTGAACTACCTTGTTTACAGAGGTCTACTGCAATACACTTTTCTCCAACGGTGAACATTCACTATCATTTTTCCTTTTTTTTTTTTAATTTGTGCGTTGGTGAACGCCACCCCATTTTACCAATGGGGGTGGTCTAAGTCATCATTCATTTTCGCCCTTAATCTTATTATATTTTATTTGACCCACTTATACTCCCACATCGAAAAGGTCACCATCTAAGTTACAAACCCAATCATTTTTAAAATCTAATCATTTTTCCCACATTCTCTACCCCACCACACTTTTTTATTTTACTTTTTAATTTACCACGACGAAAATAATTTTATTTATAATTAGTATGTTAGATATGTAATTAATTTTACATAACAATAATACATTTACAAAATGTAAAAAAATAATTTTATTAATGAGAAATTTAGTACAATTAACTATAAACAAATTATTTTATTAAAAAAAAACAACTTGTTAACATATGAAAATAAAACATAGATGACATTATTTTACTGAAACAACATGAAGTTAAATTTCACAACACTAAGCATAAAGCAATAAAAATACATTTAAGTTTTATTTAAGGACGAAAGGTTTGCCAAATATGCTCAATTAGATCATTTTTTAGGGCAATATGAGTTGAACGATCACAAATTTTCCCATGGATTTCCAAGAAGCGGTTTTGAGCTGACCTTTGGCGACGATGGTATACATACGGATCATCATTAGCAGAGGTTGGATGATCTTCCTTTAATTCCGCGATTATGCTTTCATAATTAAGATAAGTATCTCGCTCATCTTCTACTATCATATTATGCATGATAATACAAGCCATAAGAACCTTTCCCATCATACTTTTATCCCAAAGAAGACAAAGACGTTTGATAAACGCGAATCGAGCTTGTAAGACGCCAAAAGCACGCTCAACATCTTTTCGATAACTTTCTTAATGGGTAGCTATTAGCATGTGCTTTTGAATTTGAGGAGCATTGATTGATTTAACAAATGTCGCCCAACCAGGATATATACCATCAACAAGATAATATCCCATATTATACTCTTTACCATTTACTACAAAATTAACAGGTGGAGCACGTTCTTCCAAAAGATCATTAAAAACTGGAGAACGTTGAAGAACATTGATGTCATTAAGAGAACCTGGTGTACCAAAGATTGCATGCCATATCCATAAATCGTACGATGTAACAGCTTCTATAATGATTGTTGCCTTTGAACTTCTGCCGGCATATTGTCCTGCCCATGCTGTGGGACAATTTTTCCACTCTCAATGCATGCAGTCAATGCTACCCAGCATGCCAGAAAATCCACGTGTCTCTCCCATATGGAGTAACCTTTGTAAATCTTGGCGGTTAGGTCTACACAAGTACTCGTTCCCAAATTTAATATGACACCTTCAACGAAATGTTTGAGAGAATCTCTTACCACTGCATCGCTCATGCGCAAATACTCATTAACGGAATCGGTAGAGGAACCATATGCTAGAACTCTTATTGCCGCCGTGCATTTCTGCAATGCAGAAAAACCAAGTATCCTATTTCCACTGGCTCTTTGTTGAAAAAAACAGTCATTGGTAGAAAGGCCTCAACTATCCGCATGAATACATGTTTACACATGCGAAATCTACGACGAAAAAGGTCCTCATGGTAAACCGGATTATCTCGAAAGTAGTCATTCCATAACTAGTTATGACCTTCTTCGCGATTCCTCTCAATATAACGCTGACGTTGTCTAGGAGTAAGAATTGGTTGTTGGGCATTTCTGGAAATATATTGACTCATACGATCTGTTATAAGGTTTTGAAGCTGTTTAGATTCTTTATCCACTTCAGAATCCCATTTGTAATCAGAAATTCTATTTTGATCAACAATATTGTTGTTTGAAGAATTTGAAGTTGAACTAGAATCTGACATTGTATCAATTTTTTTTTCAAAGTGGTGTGTTTTATAATATATTAAACAATTAATTGAATGAAGAAAATTGGGGGATGAGTTATGTTTTTCATACCTCAATAACATATTAATATAACCTTAACTTCTAAGGGTCAAATAAAACTTCTAACGGTCATATTTAATTTTCAACGGTCAATTTTACATTTCAACGGTCATATTACAATTTCCAGCGGTCATATTTAATTTTCAAAGGTCAAATTTGAATTACAACGGTCATATTTAATTTTCAACGGTCAATTTTACATTTCAACGATCATATTACAATTTCCAACGGTCATATGTAATTTTTAAAGGTCAAATTTAAATTACAACGATCATATTTATTTTTCAAAGGTCAAATTTAAATTACAACGATCATATTTAATTTTCAAAGGTCATATTTGCATTTCAACGGTCATATTTCAATTTTAACGGTCATATTTCAATTTTTAGCGGTTCAAAATAAAATTTGTACGATCATATAAAAATTTAAACGGTGACATTTATATTTCAATTTTTACAAATTCTATGGTGCATCCGTCTCATAGTATGAGACAACTCAAAAGTAACTATATTACTTTTCAAACGTAACCTATTTATTTAACTTGAAAAGTAATTGTACCTTGCTTCAAATGTAACTCTATTGTACGTGAAACGTAACGATATTTTATTAAAAAAAATGTACATCAGAAGCAAATTTTTACCGATTACGATAAAATATAAATAAAAAAATAAATTAACTTATGTACATTTTTTCTAATGAATGTCGTAGCATTAAAATAATGTTGTATATAATTGATAATAATGACAAAAACTAAAATAAGATGTGTAATGTTGTTATGTGTGGGTGAAGTGTAGTATAACTATAGTGAAATATTGATGGTGTCTCATAGTATGAGACGACCTCACCATAGAATTACTCTTCAATTTTTAGCGGGTCATATAAATATTTTAACGGTCACATTTAATTTCAATGGTCATAAGTTACATACTTAATAAATTTATATTATGAAAGGTGAAAAAAAAAGAATTGAAATTAGTAAAATTAATTAATTTGTAGGAACATAAAATAATCAAAAATAAAACAAAAAAGAACAAATTGAGTACGAGGGAGTGAGGACTATTAACATTTTGATAGCTCTAAATTAAATAAATAAAAAAAATATTACGCATCACAATTTCTACCCAAATAACGTTATTTATCATCATCACTTCCCTTCCCAAATTCAAGATCATGTTCTTCCTTCACTAAACTTTTCCAAATTATTTAATTTATTCCCAAATTATATCATTATCTTTTCCAAATCACACCAAATGGATTTACCAAATTACATCAGATTTATCTTCCCTAAAATTTCTCCAAATTTTTATGCTTCCTTTATTAAAACATTAGTGATTATTAAACTTATGGTTGCATGCGGGTCAAAATCGATACATCACAACGGGAACAATATTCACCGAATTAATCGACCTTAATTTTTTCAGGTATTATATATACCTTTTCGATTATTGTGATATTTTATATTTTAATGTTGTTTTTCTCTACATGGTATCCAAATTAATTGATTTTATTTTGGGTATAAATTTGTATTTTCAATTAATTGAAATGATTTGGTGACTTGAATTGGATTTTGGGTCATTACACTTTACATAGAAGTAATTTTTTGTTCTGATGATTTTAGAGTGGTGGAACTTGTCCATTTGTTTCGTTACTGTTAAATGCACTTTGTTCAGTTGCTAAATTAATCTTTGCTGAATTTTTTTTGGTTGTGTGCTGAATCTGTGTAATCAGTGAAGACAAATTAACTCAACATCACATTTAGGAAGATTACATAAATAAAATAGGACTGATTACATATATTACATAAACTAAAGATCAGGCATATATTTGTTTTAGAGTTTTCCCTTCATCTCCTGATCTTTTGAATTTAAATCTTGTTGCAAAAGTAATGTGTTGAGCATCGTCATCTTCATCTTTGTTTTCATTTTTAAAATTCTAAGTTGCTCAATTTGTAAATCTGCCTCGATTCTTCTTTGTCGCTGTTGAATTTGTGCCTCTATAGAGATCCTATGCTCATCTAGACGTGAAATATCCTCCTCGCTAAACATAGACTCAGAATTTGGATTTTTACCTTTGCGCTTCTTCTTTGCCGCCTCCCGACCCTCAGGACGAATATTTACATCAACATCAATATTAGCACCAGAAGGTGTACTACTAGTTGGGGTGCCAACATTAGCACTAGGGCTAGAACCCATATCTGAAACTGACCGTTTTGAACTTGAAGTGTATACGTCGTTAGTGACATCGTATTGTGCATTTTGTAAAGACCACTTCTGATGTTTACTCATAACTTTGTTGAAAACATTAAAATCATCAAATTCAATGCCGTTGTTTGATTTGCTAAATAAATTTTGAGCTGATTTAATGTCATCAGCGATGTTCGTGCCACTTGCAGTTGGTCGATTAAGAACTTGGTTATAACAACCAACCCACCTGTTAACAAGAAAATTAAGGTGTTTAAAATGACTTTTCATAGCATCCAAGCTCCTGATGCCAAGTTGATTTTGATTTTCTACCAGAGCTTGTTCATATATAGCAAACACGTCATTCCATCTTTTGAAATTATTTTGGTTTTTTCCAGCTATTGGGTCAGTACTACACATACACCAAGCTGACATAAGAGCTTCATCTTCATTTTCGCTCCAATTTCGATTTTCATTCTTTTTTGAGTTGCATGGTTTTTTTTGGGAAGATGATGGTTTGTTTGATTTCTTTGCACACAAAATGGGGTTTGCTCGACAAAATTTTCAGTTGGGAGTTGAGACAACGACATCGGGTTTCCAAAATCATCAAAATTTTGATAATTTTCGCTGCCCGATTTTATTTGAGTAAATGTAGGTGTAGTCTTTAGATTAGTTTGAGTTAAATCCATATTTGGATTCACTTGAGACGTATTATCGCCATCATCAAAACTTGTAAAATCATAATTATTCAAATCCATATTAAAATTATATTGGAAGGTGAGCTATTTGTATATGTTTTTTTTTTGGTTATTTTGATTATATAAAATAATTTGGCTTGAAGTTAGGAAATTTATTTAGAAAATAGTAAGTTTTATAGTGTAAAAAATAATAAAACAAGAAAAATGTGTTAAGCTTACAAGCTAAAAATTCACATCATTTTATACCATATAATTGAGTAATTTTATCTTATAATTTTTGAACGTTATTTTATTAAATAATGTTACCGTTTTCTTCTTTTTTACAGTTGTGGGTTGTGTTGTGTTGATTTTTTTTGCAGAGAATTAATTGAGTTGGCATCAAGTCATCAACATCTCTGTTTTTTTTAGAAGACACCTCCACTTGCATACTTTACTTTATGTTTTATTTTTTCAAGCCAATCTAAAGTTGCCACATAGTGGGTCAAGACAAGAGTCATCTTTAGTCTTTGGATGACAAAGTCATCACATGACTCTCTTTAGAGTGAGTCATCATAATTAAGTTTGTTAATTGTATTTATCTTGACCTAATTAAGCATTGACTTAGGCCAATCCCATTGAATGGGAGTGGTCTAATGGGGATGTCTTACACTACCCCATTGAAAATTTGTCTAATTGGGTCATGACCCATTTAATTGGAAGTCATAAGACCACGCTCATCCATAGAGTGTGACTTAGTTTTGGACCAATTGAATCAAGTTAATATGAAATTAAGTATATAATTAAGGTGATTCATTTTACAAGGAAATCAAATGGTGATTTAGTTGGAGCAAACTAAATCAAAGGGTGACCCAACACATGTTGGGCTCCTATTGGGCCAAGCAAAACAAAAAAAAAATGACGGTGAAACAAGGGACTTTGTCGCATTGAATGATGAGCCTGCAAATTACTCCTGCAACTTGTTCCCCACTTGGCCACTTGCTTTTTATAACGGCTACAACCTAAAAAAAAAACAATTTTTATTAGTATTTACTATAACGACTACATTATCAACGACTATTTTTTACAAGACGATTATATATAAACGAAAATGTGAAAATTTCTAACATGTTTTATTTTCTATTTTGATCAATTTTTTTACACAATAAAATTACATAATATAAAAAATATAATTCCAAATTCAACACAGTATAGTATAATTAAAAATAACAAAATATCTATCATATACAACATTTTAATTTATTTTTTAACATGAATTCAAATAGTTTTAATGTTACAAATCTGGATGATGATGATAATTACACATCTCAAATGACTCAAAATAACTTTGATTTAAATCTAAGTAATGAATATTACAACTCTAGCTTTACTGAATTACTTGCGGGTAGTGGAAATTTTCAAAATTTAGATGTGGTTCAGAATCCAATATCGTTATCTGAACTCCCGACTCAAAAATTCGTAGAGCGAACCCAATCTTATTGTTCCCAAAAATCCAAAAAAACACCATATTCCAAAAAAACTCAAAAACCAAATGAAAGTAGAGGTTGGAATGAAATGGAAGATGAGGCGTTCATGTCCGCTTGGTGTATAAATAGTACCGACTCAATAGTTGGCACAAATGAAAATAATTACATGCGATGGAATAAGGTATTTGAGTAATATGAACAAGCTCGAGCAGAAAATCCAAGTCAACTTCGGGTCAGGAGTATTGATGCAATGAAAGGTCGTTATGAACGACTCAATTATTTAGTTAACAAATGGGTTGGTTGCTATAGTCAAGTCCTTAATCGACCAACGGCAAGTGGCACGAATATCACCGATGACATCAATGAGGCTCAAAGATTGTTTAGTGAATCGAATGCCGGCGTGTCTTTTGCCGAATTTAATGTAGTTAACAAAGTTATGAGTAAACACCAAAAGTGGTGTTTACAAAAGATACAAGTTGGTGTCATTGGAAACATTTATAGTTCAAGTTCAAAGAGGTCAATTGCAGATGGCGATTCTAGTCCATCTAGTGTTAATATTGGTACACCTACCAGTGATAATATTGAGGAAAACCAAAACCTTCGACCCGAAGGGCGGGAGGCAGCAAAGAAAAAACGGAAAGGTAAGAGTCACATGTCAGAGTCTATGTTTAGTGTGGATGATGTTTCAATTCTACATGGTCATAGGATGTAACAACCTGGTTTTTCGTGACTTTAATTAAACTAAGGCGGAAAATTAATTAAGTCTATATATTACAAAACCAGCTGTTATCGTCTTACAAACTCAGTATACATAATACGAGTTTAGAGATAAAACAGAGTAATTAGATTACAAGTTCTCTCAGAATAGATTACAAAATAAGGCCTTCAATCCCCAGATAGATCAACGGTCAAGACTCGGGGTACCTGCATTAAACTCTCATCATTTTCCCGCACACTCTTTCGACACATGCAATTCTAAAGCAATATGCGGTATAAATAATAAATAAACAAAAATGAATAGCAAGTAGCAAGTAAAACACGTAAGGAATTTATGATGATTCAATATGAGTATAACACAATCAAATAACACAACACGAATAATCATACTCAATAAATCGCATTCCAATACTCAGCCAGGTCATTCAGATAATCATCAACAAACCAGGAAATGCATTCAACATGTGATAACAAATGAGTCTTCGTTAGTAAGGCGGAAGCATGCAGACATAATCCGCGCGATAGCGATCAGGGCCAACATAACTTGGACGTGACTGAAAAGCTAAAGATATCTAAGGTAATAAGGACGATTCAATCCCTTGTCTAATGTATGCATACACTACCTATCGAGGATCATACTTATTCGCTATTCAAAAGGTATCACCGACGAAAAAGTTCGACTATCACCAGAGACGGTACCCTTGACGGGTCATGCGTTTCCAATTACTAATATATGGGCCCACGGAGATATCAAGGATGCCCCATCTCTGAGGTTGTATATACCGTGTCGAGTAGCGATCTTAAGATCGTTATTTCGCCTTGGGCAACTCTGATAGGGAGCCCAAGTCCCCATATACAGCTACCTCGTTAACTTCGAATTTCAAGAGTCGCAACATGGCGAACAATCCTAGTATTTTATTCAAGTACTCGCTTTCTCAACTTCTCATTCTCTCGCTCATAAAATAATAATAGTGACAATCTTGTAACATAAATATAACGTCAAACTTGTATAATGAAATTCTAGTAACAGCAGTTCTTCAGGTAAAACAGAACACATAGAAAAATTTAATTATTTATTTTGAGTCCGTTCGTAACTTTTAAATATTTTTTTCACTATTCATTATTTTACTATTCACTGTATTTACTATTCACCGTATTTACTATTCATCGTATTTACTATTCATCGTATTTACTATTCATCGTATTTATACGTATTCGTATTTTCGTATTTCGTATTTGTGCGTATTTTTATACTTCGTATTTTATTCGTATTTTATGCGTATGCGTATTCTTATACTTCGTATTTATACGTATTTTTATACGTACTTGTATTCTTATACTTAGTATTTATTATTATATTTTCTTTATACTTAGTAATTTTTTTATACTTTTATACAAATTGTTATACTTAGGAGATTTTAGATGTAAAACCAAATTTTATTTTCTAAGTACAAAATTCTAGTTTTAAAGTCGTTAGGTTCGTTTTGTATTTAGTGATTTGAAAAATCACTTCGGAAGTAAAACTCGATATAATCTAAGTACAAAATTCTAAGGTCAAAGTTGTTAAGTTCATTTCGTACTTGGTGATTTTAAATAGCATTTTAAAAGTAAAACTCGGTTTTATTTAGTCATATACTTAACTAATCTTTTAGCGGTTTCCATTTTTAGCGAGGTTGTCGTAGTTCATTTTAAATAGTCCGTATATCCACATCCAAATTTAAGCATAGGTAGTAACACTCAAATTTGTTCATTTTAATATATGTAACGTTTATTTTTATCGGTTTCGTTGATTCTTTTTATTTATGATTCATTATACAATCTAATATAATCCTAATTACAAATCAATTTTAGTGACTAAGTGATAAATTCATTTTGACCAAATTTGACCCAAAATAAAGAGGGATGCCGTGGCCTTTATTTATTTTAGCTATTTATTTCTTTTTTTGTTTTTTTTTTTTTATTAATAATTCATTATTTTAACTAATTTAATTACTTAAGTGATAAAAATAAAAAGTGACAAATCATTTTTTGTCCAAAATTTGACCTAAGGCCGTGGCCCTCTTCACTAGCACCATTTATTTTCGTTTTCAAATTTTATCGGTTTTTGACTTAAAGTTTTTATATACTAATTATTTAAAGTGTACTAAAGCGATTTAACTAGTTTACGATTTTCACTAATTATTTTATTTCATTTATGAATAGTGTTTTTGTGACACTTTATTTTTCAACTTTTATAATTTAGTGATTTAGTCTATTTAACTTATATATTCATTATTTAAACTTTTCAATAATGACTTTAAACAATAATAAAATAAAACTTATATTTATTATGAATCAAGTTAGTCCTTTATGTGAAGAACACCATGAATATGTGATGAATCCAATCATTTTTCATATGAACATTTTTAACTCAAATTCTTATATTATCGTTTTATTTTCTCAAATTTTTATGGTATGTCTAATTAACCTAGACTAATCATAATATGTTATTTAGAAAAATTAAAACTAAAAATTTGTCCATTTAAAACCAAAATGCCGTGTGACTATATATATGTTCATAAATTTTGATTTTTGATTTTTTATACTTCTAATTCAACAACTAATTTATCTTATATCATTTATGTATTTAGCTAAGGTGAAAATCATATACAAACATTAACACACATAACTAAAAATCATTTAAACACATGAATAACCATAAAAGTTCAAGAACACACATAAACACATTAAAACATTTAAATTCATAACAAATTCATTTTAAGTCCTAAACATAAACTAATTATATTTTCATGTTCATTTCATCCTTAGTATTTTAAGCATGCAATTTACAAAAATTAAAACGAAAAATTAAGCAAAAATAAGGGTGGAGGCCGTGTGATATATATGTGAACAATATATTTTATTTTTCGATTTTTGTCTTCTAATTTAACATGTGATACTTAGGTGACATAAAATCATACACACAAATCAAAACATCACTTAGGAAAAATAACATAAAATCAAATTCGAGGCGCTTATCACATAAGTGTGCGGGAAGCACCTTAGTTAGGTTATGAGTGAAATAGCTTAGCAGTTGTCGGGATCAATGATATGATCGAATTGGCTAAGATCGACTCCTCCACCTTGCTCCTCTTCTTTGATTAGAGATGGTATATAAAAACGAAATGAGTAAGTTAGTAAATCATTAGCTAGCTAAACTATACTAACAAAATTTAAGTGTAGTATTGTTTTTAGTTTAGGTGATGATTTAATTTTCAAGATTTCGATTTATGTTCATATGTATTTGTAAGCTAAAAGATGTAGTGATTAATAAATATAAATAGTGGAGGAGCTTGTGAAGAGCTTAAGTGAATTATCGACATGAAAATAAAAAGCTTAAAGAAGAAAATGCAAGGAAGAAGGTGAAGATTCAAAGGGGAGCTTGAGGTTGAAGATGAATATGTTCTTACAAGTTTCTTGAGTTGGTTTATTTAGAGAGAAAAGTGTTAGGAAAATTTGTTGTGTGTGTGTTTGTTTTGGACCGTGTAGTGTAGTAGTAGTATAGTAATTGTGTTTTGTTTTTGTAAAGTAATTTACATACTTGATAAAGTAGGGTGTGTAAGGAAAAGGAAGCATGCTTGTGTAAGAGTGGAAGCATGTGTGTAAGAAGAAGGAAGGCATGCTTGAGACAAGGGAGACAAGTGTGTAGGAAAAGCAAAAGAGAAAGGAAAGACAATGTTGAGCCTCTAGCTCAACATTCTCGGCCAAACATGGGTCACTTGGCCCGATTTTTCGTTTTTGAAATTTTCGATTTGCGCGCACGTGAAAAGTCTCGAAATGAAATATAAAGTCTTGAAATAATGTTTAGAAGTGAGATCGAAAATAAAAATGAAAATAAACCTCAAAACGAATTCAAACAAAAATTGGGTACTAGTTTTCCTCGCAACTTTGAAATAAAATTTTATTCGATCGGAATATATATTTTTTTCGTTGAATGTTATCGAATTAAATCATTAACCTCAAACATCAAAAAGTTTATCAGTTTAGGCTTAGTGTAACTCAATATATCGAGTTTTAGTGAATGTGTTAGTTAAATCAAAGTGGAACAGTAATTTGATATTATTATTACATGTTTTGTTAGTAATAATCAATATGATTAAACTTAAGCTACTTTAATTTGATTTGGATTATGAGTAATTATATTTAAGAAAGGATTAGGTGACTTAATCACATTTAGGTGGCTTGGCCATTTAGTCAACGTTTGACCTCGATTTGCGTGCCAAAATTTGTCGTTGAGAAAATTGTCGTAGATTCTTTGTTTGATTTATCGAGTTTGAAAAAGTAAAAATAAAGTTCAAATTCAAAGTAATTCAAAATGGTTTTAGTTTAGGTGCGAGCATAGCTTGTAGAGTATTGTTTTAGAAATTAAGTGAGCGAGGATGATTAATTATTGATTTCTTAATCATAATTAGCTTAAATTAACACGGGGTGTTACAATCCTCCCCCCTTAAAGAAGTTTCGTCCCCAAACTTAAAGTAACTGGGTGGTTAAGGTTACCTGTGCTAAACAGCTCAAGTACTTTTCCTTCATCGACGCCTGCCTCCCACGTTGCTTGTTCGGTCTTACGTCCCTCCGCAGAACCTTGACTAAGGGTATCGACTTGCGTCAGAAGAACTTGGTCTCTCCGCGAGAATCTCCACCGTTTCTGAGTAAAGCATGTTGGGCTCGATGGCGATCACGTCGGGCGTAACAATGTGACTCGGGTCGCTTCTATATCTTCTGAGTTGAGATACATGGAATACATCGTGCACTTTGGATAAGTTTGGCGGTAAGGCGAGTCGGTATGCCACCTCGCCAATTCGTTCAAGTATTTCGTAGGGTCCGATGTACTTTGGACTAAGCTTCCCCTTTAGTCCGAAGCGTCTTACCCCTTTCATGGGTGAGACCTTTAAGAAGACCTTATCTCCACTGTTGAACTCAATAGGTCGACGGTGCTCGTTTGCATATTTCTTTTGGCGATCTTGAGCCGCTTGTAGTCGCTCCCGAATAATCTTTATGTGTTCAATCTGATCCTCAGATAACCCGGGGTCCAAGACCCACATTATCACTAGCGTCGTCCCAACAAACCGGACTGCGACACTTTCTGCCATACAGTGCCTCAAAAGGAGCACACCCTAGACTAGCATGATGGCTATTGTTGTATGAGAATTCAACGAGAGGTAAGCTCTTTTCCCAGTTCACGTTGAATTCCATCGTGCATGCCCTCAACATGCATTCCAAAGAACCGGATAGTTCGCTCTGTCTGACCGCTCGATTCTTTGGATGAAAAGCCGTACTCATTTTCAATTTACTACCCAAAGCCTCTTGCAATTTCTTCCGTAAATGCGATGTAAATCTCAAGGTCCCTGTCGATATGATGTCGAGGGGAACGCCATGGAGTCGTATTATTTCCTTTTCGTAGCTTTGGCCGCCTCTTCCAATCCCCAAGTCTCCTTGATCTAACGAAGCGAGCCGCTTTAGTTAGGCGATCCACAATAACCCATATCGCATCCTTGCCACCGGCCGCCCTCGGTAACCCCATGATAAAATCCATGGATATGGAATCCCACTTCCTCGAGGAATTTCCAACGGTTGGAGTAGTCCTCCTGGTCTCTGGTGTTCAAATTTTACCTTCCGCAAATCATACATCTAGCCACGCACTTACGATCTCTCGCCTTCATCCTTATCCACCGTAAACGTAATTTCGTGTCCTTGTACATCTTGTCTCAACCAGGATGTACCGAGTAGCGAGTACTATGTGCTTCGTCAAGGATTTTGCGTTTCAAGTTCTCATTATCGTATGCACCACCGCCATTGAAGCGTAGACTCGCCGCTGTAAACTTCAAACCCTTCTGCTCCTTCCGATGGAATTCTTTCCTAATCTCCAACAATGCCGGTCTTCCCATTGTAGCACCTCGGATGTCATGATATAACTCCTGGTTCAACCACCATTGCATTCAGTGTCCGTGTCGTCCGATTGTACCAGGTCTAAGCTCACCTTTTTAGATCCTGGGCGATGTCCGAGGAATCTCCCAAATGTTGTTCAGAGTGTGTATTGTCTTACGACTCAGTGCATCGGCAACTACATTAGCCTTTCCCTCGTGGTAAAGTAACTCAATCTTGTAATCTTTGATCAATTCTAACCATCTTCGTTGTCTCATGTTCAAATCTCTTTGGGTGAAGATGTACTTCAAGCTCTTGTGATCAGTGTAGAATTTAATGCTGACCCTGTAGAGATAATGACGCCAAATCTTTAGTGCAAACACCACCGCGGCAAGTTCTAGGTCGTGAATTGGGTAATTCTTTTCGTGCACCTTAAGTTGTCTGGATGCGTATGCTATTACCTTCCCCTGTTGCATCAAGACGCAACCCAAACCATTTAGTGATGCGTCACTGTACACCTCATATTCATCCCCATCGGTTGGCAAGGTTAAAAGCGGGTAGTAGTAAGCCTTGTCTTGATTCTTGGGCAACTTTCTCACAGTCGTCGCTCCATATGAACTTTGATTCCTTTTGTAGCAGTTTGGTCATTGGGCGGGCTACCTTCGAGAAATCAGGAACAAACCTTCGATAATAGCCAGCCAATCCTAGGAAGCTTCTGACTTCCGTGACTGTTTTTGGTGCTATCCATTCTTTGACAGCTTCAATCTTTGCTGGATCTACCATTACTCCCTCCTTGGAGATTACATGGCCTAGGAACGCCACTTGGCCTAACCAAAATTCACACTTTGAAAATTTGGCATACCATTTATGGTCTCTCAAGATACTTAGGATAATGTGTAGGTGCTCTGCGTGTTCTTCTTTATCCTTGGAGTAGATCAGGATGTCGTCAATGAACACGACCACGCAGATGTCGAGATATTCATGAAAGGTCCTGTTCATTTGGTCCATAAATACTGCTGGAGCGTTGGTGAGGCCAAACGGCATTACTTTGAATTCGTAATGTCCGTACCTTGATCTGAATGCAGTCTTTTGTATATCTTCCTTACGGACCGCGATCTGATGGTACCCTGACCGCAAGTCAATCTTGGAGAAAACTCCTGCTCCCTTAAGTTGGTCAAAGAGATCGTCTATCCTAGGCAGAGGATAACGATTCTTGATCGTCACTTTGTTCAATTCCCTGTAATCGATGCAGAGCCTCATGCTCCCATCCTTTTTCTTTACAAAGAGTACCGGTGCACCCCAAGGTGAAACACTCGGTCTTATGAACCCTAACTCAATCATTTCCTCCAATTGTTTCTTGAGTTCTTGAAGTTCGACAGGCGCCATTCTGTATGGTGCCTTTGATATAGGTGCTGTGCCCGGTATGAGGTCAATCGAGAATTCAACATCTCGTGCAGGAGGCATACCTGGTAATACGTCTGGGAAAACATCGGGGTATTCATTCACGATTGGGATATCTCCGATGCGTAGGGTGTCTTCGACCTTAGTAATGCTGCAAAAATACACCTGGTGCCCCTTTCTCTCCATACTCTGAAGCTTCAGTACAGATACTAGCTTCACTCCTCCTTTCCTTTTAAAACTCTGGTATGACACTTCCTTCCCTTGGTTAGTTTTCAAAGTGATTTTCTGGTCGTGGCATTTAAATGTTGCGTGATGACGAGCTAGCCAGTTCATCCCCAGAATTACATCGAACTCGGGAAGATCAAACAATACGAGGTCTGACATGAAGTCTGTGTTGTGAATTGAGATTTTCACATTATTGTATCTTGAAGAACAAGGAATGTTTTAACATCTGGTAGTGATATATTAGTTTTAATTTGTGTGGGATTGGTGAGTTTGGATTGTTTGATAAATTTTGAGGATATAAATGATAATGAAGCTCCCGTATCAAATAAAATAAAAGCAGGAACAGAGTTAACCAGAAATTTACCGGTGATGACGTCGACATCTATAATATCATCCGCCCCTTCTTCGGGCCGTCAGACGCACACGCGTCCCTGAACCCTGACAGCTGGCGGTGGTCCCGCGTTTGCCTTGGCACCAGTACCCCTCTTTGGGCATTCATTAGCTTTGTGCCCTACAACTTTGCACAGGAAACACACCACAGGTTCTCCATTACAGCGTTTCCCTGGGTGATTCGGCTGACGGCAAAAGCGACATTGATTTGTCTGGAAAGCCGGGGGTCCGGGAGGTTGTTGGTTGTTCCTTGCCACAAATGCGGTAGGTTTCTGCTATGGTACAAGGGTCCGCCTGCCTTTATTACGGTTGTCTTGATTTTGGAACCCCGCGACCAAACATTGGCTTGTGGATGAAGCTAGCACTCGCCACAGCGGGGCGTGAACGCCTTCTTCTTCTTCTTCTCCTCGCCTTCCTCTTACGGATGGGTGCCCGGATACACGTTGCCTTTCAGAGGCTTTCAAAGTTCTTACAAATTAACCCGCTCATGTTTATCCTCAGGTTATTGTCCATGCCTCAGACGTAACGAGTTGCGAGTTCCTCCTCGCTACTCAATATCTTAGGAGCAAACTTGGACAAACTCGATATTTTTCTCGTGTAAGCTTGTAGGGACATTTCACCCTGCTAGATTCCCGAACTCTTCTTCTTTTTCCCACTTCAACTCTTCCCAAAGTACTTGTTTTCCAACATGGTCTTAAACCCACTCCAGCTTATAGAGCCTTAGGGAAATTGGGCTTTGATCGAGCGCCACCAACTATTTGCCTCTCCTTTCGTGTAGTACGCTACCACGCTCACCATTTCGTTAGGTGGTGTCTTGCTCGGCCCAAAGAACTTTTCCATCTCTTGATCCACTGTCAAGACTGTGGGGTCGACAGAGCAATATGTTTGGGGCCTGTTTGGAGAACTTCTCAAATGCGGACCGATTGTTTCACGCCTTGATGTTGATACATATTTTGAGCAATTTTTGTAATTGCATCTTCGAACCTTTCCTCCTTGCTTCTTCTTCAGCAAAATGTTGGGCGAAGTTCGGGTCATCCATGTTGTTTAAGTTGTTTGCATCCATTCTGAAAAATATTAGGTCATATGAGTTTTGAGTAGTTCCCAAATGTGACACATTATAGAGTACAAGGTAAAACACATTTCATTGATAATGTAAAAGGGTTACATCAAAAAGTTACAAAGCCTCCTAATACATTCCCTATGAAATGAACTAAGGTAAGAACTTAGATACAAAGTTCAGCAAAATAACATAGGAGTTTAGATACATTCTCTAGTGATATGAAATTAGATCGAGAATGCCAAAAAGTTAGCCTGCGATTTCTAGGCGAAGTATGAGTATTGAAACTCCTTCTCTCGAGAAGCGGTACTTATACTTAACAAAGATAAGACATGTCGCACAAACCCAGCTTGAAATCCTCCCAACTAAGGTAGTATTCGCCCTCGCGTATAGCTGGGGATCGAAGTCGTAGCCACCAAGCTATGGCTTCTCCGTCAAGGCAGACAACAGCAAAGTGGGTCTTCCATTCCTCCGGACCGAGTATTCTTGGAACTTTGCATTCATGTGCCTGGTCCAAGTGTACAAGGTATCTCTATCTCCCTCAAAGGCGTCGGTCACTCCTCATGAATGCCTCGACCGCGTCGGTCTTCCTTGAAGATTGGCGGAGGTGATCAGAGTTCGATGCTCCACGTATGGAGTCTTGAGTGCCCTGGTCTTCCAAATCAACCCTTGAATTCTCCAAGTTGTGCATTTTCTTCCACGCCTTCCTCTGTGACGACGTGCATACGCTGGACACCTCTTTACGAGCCTTTTCCTCCAGGTTCACTCCTCGTGTCCCCTCGTCACAAGTAGTCATATCTGAAATAAGTGGGGGAAAAATTTAAATGAGAATTGAAATTTTCAGATATGTACGAAAAATTTTAAAATGATGCGCTGCGAAATGTATACTACAAGGTTGTAACATAACGTCTCCATATATATAAATATATATGGGTAAAATATTACATTGAGAAAATATAATGCATAAGTCCACACAACGTCATGATCGAAAATAAAACCCATAGCCGTAGGAAAAATGACGACATAAAGTTCGTTCTTAGGATAGTTAAAATACGGTTACAAATATTTTACAAACTGGAGTCGAATGACCCTAAATATGATTTGCGACCCTGAAGAGTCTCCCTGATAGGAGATCCCTCTCCCAGACTGGGAGTAGTTCAACTGGCAATGGAGGATAGTCGTGCCTTAATTCTTGATACATCAAGTTCTCAAGTAGTTCCTCGTGCTCCATCCACCCTGGTGGTTGCATCTTCCTTAGAAGTGGGTCGGGGTGACACATGCGATCCATATATCGATCGTAATCCAGGAGGAGTTGCCATCCTAGTGGTGTCCAAAACTCGTCGTACGGGTGGAAGCTCTCAATCTCCGGCAGCCCTAAGCCAATGCCCCTAGTGTGGTAGGGTCTGGTCGTCGTGATCCCATTAGTTTCCACGTATTGTTCTATGACGTGGGAATGGCTACATATATATGCATCTCGTGGCATCATCGGTGGACGTTGTGGTAGATTGTTACGGGAGAAACTGTAGTACGTCATCCTAAGGGCCTTTGTCAAACTAGAGTTAGCCATAGAGCAAATAGCAAGTAAACAGTCATGAAGTTAAGATTCTAACGCTCCTCTAACTAGTTTATTATTATTAGGTCGGTCCTTAAGATTCTACCCTTTCTCCCATTTTAAACTGATCTAAGTTATTATTTTAGCGATCCAGAGATTCCTAGTTTATTATTTTATCCTATAAGTCTATGCCTGACATACGATATGAATGTCTGCCCAGTGTCGCCGCTATGTGAGATAACTTTAAGTCATTCACGGTCATGAAGACGACTTTGATACCAATCAGAACAACCTGGTTTTTCGTGACTTTAATTAAACTAAGGCGGAAAATTAATTAAGTCTATATATTACAAAACCAGCTGTTATCGTCTTACAAACTCAGTATACATAATACGAGTTTAGAGATAAAACAGAGTAATTAGATTACAAGTTCTCTCAGAATAGATTACAAAATAAGGCCTTCAATCCCCAGATAGATCAACGGTCAAGACTCGGGGTACCTGCATTAAACTCTCATCATTTTCCCGCACACTCTTTCGACACATGCAATTCTAAAGCAATATGCGGTATAAATAATAAATAAACAAAAATGAATAGCAAGTAGCAAGTAAAACACGTAAGGAATTTATGATGATTCAACATGAGTATAACACAATCAAATAACACAACACGAATAATCATACTCAATAAATCGCATTCCAATACTCAGCCAGGTCATTCAGATAATCATCAACAAACCAGGAAATGCATTCAACATGTGATAACAAATGAGTCTTCGTTAGTAAGGCGGAAGCATGCAGACATAATCCGCGCGATAGCGATCAGGGCCAACATAACTTGGACATGACTGACAGGCTAAAGATATCTAAGGTAATAAGGACGATTCAATCCCTTGTCTAATGTATGCATACACTACCTATCGAGGATCATACTTATTCGCTATTCAAAAGGTATCACCGACGAAAAAGTTCGACTATCACCAGAGACTGCACTTTGATGGGTCGGGCGTTCCAATTACTAATATATGGGCCCACTGAGATATCAAGGATGCCCCATCTCCGAGGTTGTATATACCGTGGTCGAGTAGCGATCTTAAGATCGTTATTTCGCCTGCAACTCGATAGGAGCCCAAGTCCCCATATACACTACCTCGTTAACTTCGAATTTCAAGAGTCGCAACATGGCGAACAATCCTAGTATTTTATTCAAGTACTCGCTTCTCAACTTCTCATTCTCTCGCCATAAAATAATAATAGTGACAATCTTGTAACATAAATATAACGTCAAACTTGTATAATGAAATTCTAAGAATGTTAGCTTCTTCGTGTAAAACAGAACACATAGAAAAATTTAATTATTTATTTTGAGTCCGCTCAGAACTTTTAAATATTTTTTTCACTATTCATTATTTTACTATTCATCGTATTTACTATTCAATCGTGATTTACTATTCATCGTATTTACTATTCATCGTATTTACTATTCATCGTATTTATAATGATTCGTATTTTCGTATTTCAGATTTGTGCGTATTTTTATACTTAAGTATTTTATTCGTATTTTATGCGTATGTATTCTTATACTTCGTATTTATAATGTATTTTTATAATGCATTTGTATTCTTATACTTAGTATTTATTATTATATTTTCTTTATACTTAGTAATTTTTTTATACTTTTATACAAATTGTTATACTTAGGAGATTTTAGATGTAAAACCAAATTTTATTTTCTAAGTACAAAATTCTAGTTTTAAAGTCGTTAGGTTCGTTTTGTATTTAGTGATTTGAAAAATTACTTCGGAAGTAAAACTCGATATAATCTAAGTACAAAATTCTAAGGTCAAAGTTGTTAAGTTCATTTCGTACTTGGTGATTTTAAATAGCATTTTAAAAGTAAAACTCGGTTTTATTTAGTCATATACTTAACTAATCTTTTAGCGGTTTCCATTTTTAGCGAGGTTGTCGTAGTTCATTTTAAATAGTCCGTATATCCACATCCAAATTTAAGCATAGGTAGTAACACTCGAATTTGTTCATTTTAATATATGTAACGTTTATTTTTATCGGTTTCGTTGATTCTTTTTATTTATGATTCATTATACAATCTAATATAATCCTAATTACAAATCAATTTTAGTGACTAAGTGATAAATTCATTTTGACCAAATTTGACCCAAAATAAAGAGGGATGCCGTGGCCTTTATTTATTTTAGCTATTTATTTTTTTTTTTTTTTTTTTTTTTATTAATAATTCATTATTTTAACTAATTTAATTACTTAAGTGATAAAAATAAAAAGTGACAAATCATTTTTGGTCCAAAATTTGACCTAAGGCCGTGGCCCTCTTCACTAGCACCATTTATTTTCGTTTTCAAATTTTATCGGTTTTTGACTTAAAGTTTTTATATACTAATTATTTAAAGTGTACTAAAGCGATTTAACTTGTTTACGATTTTCACTAATTATTTTATTTCATTTATGAATAGTGTTTTTGTGACACTTTATTTTTCCAACTTTTATAATTTAGTGATTTAGTCTATTTATCTTATATATTCATTATTTAAACTTTTCAATAATGACTTTAAACAATAATAAAATAAAACTTATATTTATTATGAATCAAGTTAGTCCTTTATGTGAAGAACACCATGAATATGTGATGAATCCAATCATTTTTCATATGAACATTTTTAACTCAAATTCTTATATTATCGTTTTATTTTCTCAAATTTTTATGGTATGTCTAATTAACCTAGACTAATCATAATATGTTATTTAGAAAAATTAAAACTAAAAATTTGTCCATTTAAAACCAAAATGCCGTGTGACTATATATATGTTCATAAATTTTGATTTTTGATTTTTTATACTTCTAATTCAACAACTAATTTATCTTATATCATTTATGTATTTAGCTAAGGTGAAAATCATATACAAACATTAACACACATAACTAAAAATCATTTAAACACATGAATAACCATAAAAGTTCAAGAACACACATAAATACATTAAAACATTTAAATTCATAACAAATTCATTTTAAGTCCTAAACATAAACTAATTATATTTTCATGTTCATTTCATCCTTAGTATTTTAAGCATGCAATTTACAAAAATTAAAACGAAAAATTAAGCAAAAATAAGGGTGGAGGCCGTGTGATATATATGTGAACAATATATTTTATTTTTCGATTTTTGTCTTCTAATTTAACATGTGATACTTAGGTGACATAAAATCATACACACAAATCAAAACATCACTTAGGAAAAATAACATAAAATCAAATTCGAGGCGCTTATCACATAAGTGTGCGGGAAGCACCTTAGTTAGGTTATGAGTGAAATAGCTTAGCAGTTGTCGGGATCAATGATATGATCGAATTGGCTAAGATCGACTCCTCCACCTTGCTCCTCTTCTTTGATTAGAGATGGTACATAAAAACGAAATGAGTAAGTTAGTAAATCATTAGCTAGCTAAACTATACTAACAAAATTTAAGTGTAGTATTGTTTTTAGTTTAGGTGATGATTTAATTTTCAAGATTTCAATTTATGTTCATATGTATTTATAAGCTAAAAGATGTAGTGATTAATAAATATAAATAGTGGAGGAGCTTGTGAAGAGCTTAAGTGAATTATCGACATGAAAATAAAAAGCTTAAAGAAGAAAATGCAAGGAAGAAGGTGAAGATTCAAAGGGGAGCTTGAGGTTGAAGATGAATATGTTCTTACAAGTTTCTTGAGTTGGTTTATTTAGAGAGAAAAGTGTTAGGAAAATTTGTTGTGTGTGTGTTTGTTTTGGACCGTGTAGTGTAGTAGTAGTATAGTAATTGTAACACCCCGACTTTTTATAAGTCATTTTTGTGCACTTTCCTTAATTAGTAAGTTTCCTAATCGGGTAACTTTCTATTTTTAGCAATTAGCTTAAAACCTATTTTTTAGCATTTGGCTTAAAACGGTGTAACTCCCTCATACGAACTCCGATTCAGGCGATTCAAGTGGCTAAATCACAGATTTTTCCGACGCCGTTGCATCTGCCAAATTTTCAGAAGCTAGTTTGGACCGGCCCAGCTGGGACCGAACCAAACCAGCCTTGCACGAGTTGGAGTTTAGGGTTTTGGTTGAATTCTTGAGCAAGCAACATTATATCTTGCTATCTCCTAACTTTGGCATATACTAAATCTGATTTTATTCTTCATTCTCTCTACCTCTTATCTCATCCACATTCATCCTCTCCATCTCTCACATTATATCTCTCCAAACTCATTCAATCACCATTGTTATACTTTCAAGCTCTCAATCCTTTCATTCTCAACCTTTTCTAGACCTTATCCTTGGTAAAGGATCTCCTTTAGCATCTTTATTTTTCTGTTATTGTATTATTTTATGTGTTTGCTTGCTTTGTATTCATTGTATGCTTGTTTTGGCTTGGTTTATCAAAGGAGAAGAAGGATTTGAAGAAGGTGATACCCTCCTTATTGAAGAAGAGGACGAGTAGCACAAGTTTGAGGCTCTACAAAGGTAACTAGGTGTGATCTAGTCATGTTTTAGCATGTATGAGGCCTTGATTGTCATGTTATCATTGTATGCATGGTTGTTATGATGTTGGTTGATGTGTGTTCATGAAATCATGTTAGAAACATTGGCCTCATACTAGGGTTTGTTATATTCTTATCATTAGATGCATAACTATCATAATTTATCATTAATCATGTTAGTGAAACTTGTAAAAATGGATTGATGAAGATTGATGATGTTGGCCGAATGGTCCAAGAGAGGGCCGTGGCCTTTGCTTGTGTTTGGTCCCTTGATTTCTCTTTGTTTTGGCTTATAATTCTTGAATCAAGATATTAATATGGTTTACCTAATGTTGAGTCATGAATTATGATAATTAATTAAGTCTAATGATGTTTGTATGCATACTTTAATGAATTAATTACATGAGTAATGAGTTGCTTGCATGAAAATGGACGTGGAGTGGTGTTGACCGTGTGTGTGTAGTGAGGGCCGTAGCCCTAGCTACTTGTTCTCCTTGTTTTTCTTCCTTGCTTTAACCTAAGTATGTCGATACATGTTGTGGGTATTAATCACCTTGAGTTAAATCATGAGTTAAGTCGATTAAATGATGATTAGATGCATGTTTAAGTGAATAAATCATATGAATCGATAATGGGTCACATGAGAATCGAGTTTAGTGCAAGAAAACGTGTGTGTGTGTGTTGGCGTGGAGAGGCCGACCGCCGTGTGATGTGTGTGTGTGTAATGGGTTGGTTCGCCACTTGTTTGAGTCTTGGCGTGTCTCATAATGTTATATAAGCTAAAATGAATCGGTCTATGCTTTGTTTGATCACTAAATAATGAATTATGAGCATGGTAATTGAATCTATGATTTGTAAAGCATGTTGGTTATATTGTACTCCGTATGTATGGTTGGTTATGATGATATTGTGACTTGAGTGTGTGTGAATATGGATGTTATGGTTGTATGGTTGTGTTGGAGTGTTGGAGACAGGTTAACAGGTTAACAGGTTCATGCTTGGGTTAAGTTTGCACATGGGTACTGTTCTGGCACATGTGTGAGGAGAGACAACGCCCTAGGATGGATCGGATACCGCCCATGATCCCTCGGCTATTCTTGTTGCTTAGCTAGAAGCGACTATGGGTTCTCAAACCGTAAGGGTTAGAGACTATGGTTATTTATGTCGTCACCGTTCTTGTTGCTCGGTGGAATTTGGCCAAATTTAGACTTGTGATTATTGAGGAACTTCTTGTTGCTGTTCCGCCATAGGGTTTGGGTGATTCTTGTTGCTTCACCCGGGGTGGTTCTTGTTGCTCCACCCAGTTCTCCGCGCTTACTCTCGCAATTGGATTGAAGATGGATCGCCACATGGGTTCGATTGGTTGGTCACACAAGTGTGTGCCGTGTGTTTGTGCTTGTAATTGTTTATGTTGTTTCATCGTTGTTTGTATTGTTGATCATGTATTTGTGCTTTGGTTTAGGCCTTAGGCCAGGTGAGCTAGTTGCATTGTTGTTGTTGCATTTTGTTATGTTAAAATGTGACTGGGGAGCACCTAGTTACTCCCCACTGATTGTGGATGTTGTTTCTCTTTTTATAGGTATGCGCGAGACGGGATTTGAGTGAGCTAGAAGCGAGGACATGACCGTGTATACCTTAGAAGAGATGTGTTTTGTTGGACCTTTTTTTTTTGGATTTGTAATCGGATTTGTTTTAGACTTTATTTCGGACTTTGGACTTTGTTTTGGATTTGGTTGTAAGGGGTATTTATTCCCCACTTGTTAGGCCTCAAGGCCTACTCCTTACTTTCTGTTTTGTTTTAGTAGCTGTTTGAGTAATAATCCGGGCTACGGTGTTTCCGCCACCGTGATTTCAGTTTTAAAACCTCTATCTTTCCTAAAATCCTTTTTAAATCATATTTTTATTTTATTTTTCTTATTTTGAAAACCCGGGTTGTTACAGTTGGTATCAGAGCGAATACGCTCCCAACTCTACTAGGTGAGTGAGTAGGATTTGACTTAGAACACCGAGTGGAGTGTGGGGTAGACATAATAGGGGGGTCGCGTTGTTTGTCTTTGAGTAGTTGTTTGTAGCGGCATGTTTAGCTATTCACTGCTGTTAATCATGATATTGTAATACAGATGGCTAGAAATGGAAATGCCGCACAACAGGATCTTCAACGCATGCGCCGAATTGAGGATGCAATTTTAGCTTTGACGGAAGCACGTGAGAACAACCAGACCGTCTTTGATCGTTTTGACCGTCATCATCCACCTACGTATGATGGCAAGGCAGATCCAGTTACGCTCGAGAGCTGGATTAGGGAGATCGAGAAGCTATTCGTGGCTACCCGTTGTCCCGAGGCACAGAAGGTGGATATTGCCACCTATTACCTGAAGATGGAGGCCGACAACTGGTGGGCCTTATCTAGAGCTACTCTGCAGGCTCAGGTTGGGTTCAACTGGGCTATGTTTTGTGAAGCATTGAAGAAGCGCTTCTACCCTGATGTGCTCCGCTGGGAGAAGGAGCAAGAATTCATTAATCTTGTACAGGGTACCATGTCAGTGCAGGAGTACACTGACAAGTTCACAGCCCTAGCTCGTTTTGCACCACACATTATTCCCGACGAGGCTGCTCGCATTCGTCGATATGAGAAGAACTTGTCCTTTGGAGTTAGAACTGTGCTAGCTGGAATGCCTTCCACTACATTCCAGCAGGCTTATGATCGAGCTCTGAGTGTGTATGCGTCCATCCAGGCTGAAGAGGCTGAAGCTGCTAAGAAGAACAGGTTTGTGAAGAGGCCGTTTGTTCCACAATCTTCTTTCCAGGTAGCAAAGAAAGGTAAATTCGAGTCGCGTCCGTTTGTGAACCGGAACCAGGCCACTGCTAGGCCAAACATGCTATGCTACAAGTGCAAGAAACCTTACCATCCGGGTAAGAATTGTGATGGGACGCCGATCACATGCTATGTCTGCAAGGAGCCGGGACATAAATCTAATCAGTGTCCTAAGGCTTCGGGTTCTACTACTGCTGCTGGGTCTTCATCTGCTGTGGTTCCTGCGAAGACTAAACCGCCTGCTCAGAAGGGGCGAATCTTTGTTATGAGTCGTGCTGAAGCTGAACTGCATCCTGATGTGATCACGGGTACATTCCTTGTTAACTCTATACCTGCTTATATTCTGTTTGACACGGGTGCTTCTATGTCCTTCATATCGCCTTCTTTGATCGCGAAAGCAAAGCTCACTCCATCCTCTACCGTGGATACTCTTATATCTCTTCCCACGGGAGAAACTATCGCCTGTTCGTTACTTTTCAAGGACGTTCCTATTTCCTTTGGAATTTCCATCCTGCTGGCTGATCTGGTTCGTTTTGAGCTTTCGGAGTTCGACATTATCTTGGGTATGGATTGGCTGGCTAAGTATGACGCTCGCTTTGTGTCTTAGGGATCAGAAGATTTTATTGAAGAGTCCATCTGGTTGCAAAATATCTCACACGTGTGTTACTTCGAAGCCGAATGTGAGATGGGTATCTGCTTTGAAGATGAACAACATGAGGAGAAAAGGGCATCGTGTGTATCTGTATGGTTAAGGATGTCTCCAAGGGAAGTGGAGGACATTCCTATTGTTCGGAGTTCGAGAACGCTCTTTCCCGAGGAACTTCCCGGGATTCCACCGAACGTGATGTGGAGTTCGCTATTGGCCGGGTACAGTGCAGTGGCCTATCTCTAAGGCTCCGTGATCGTATGGCTCGTGAGTTACAAGAGTTAAAGAAGCGGCTTGAGGAGATGATCGAGAAAGGGTTCATTAGACCGAGTGTGTCGCCGTAGGTGCTCCAATCTTTGCTCGTAAAGAAGAAAGATGGGAGCATGAGGTTGTGTATCGACTATCGAGAACTGAACAAGGTAACGATCAAGAACAAGTATCCTTTGCCACGCATCGAGGACTTGTTCGACCAGCTGAAGGGTGCTAGTGTGTTCTCGATGATAGACTTGTGATCGTTATCACCGATTCCAGCCAGGAGCGTGATATTCCCAAGACCGCATTTCGATCGAGGTATGGGCACTATGAATTCGTGGTGATGCCGTTTGGTTTGACTAATGCTCCTGCGGTGTTTATGGATCAGATGAACAGGACGTTTGGCGAGTACTTGGATCAGTGTGTTGTTGTTTTCATTGACGACATATTGATTTACTCTCGAGATGAAGCTGAGCACGAGAAACATCTACGTTTAATCTTGGGAGTATTGCAGAAGCAGAAGTGGTACGCAAAGTTCTCCAAGTGCGAGTTCTGGTTGAAGGAAGTTGCTTTCTTGGGGCATGTGATCTCGGGTGAGGGTGTGAAGGTAGATCCGTCTAAGGTTGAGGCTGTGCTGAATTGGGAGAGTCCGAAGAATGTTAATGAGATACGAAGTTTCCTTGGACTTGCTGGCTATTACAGGAGGTTCGTTCAGGACTTCTCAAAGGTAGCTAGACCTTTGACTCAGTTGCTGCGAAAAGAGTCAAAGTATGTGTGGAGCGAGGCGTGTGAAGCTGCGTTCCAAGAGTTGAAGAAGAGGTTGACGACCGCGCGGTGTTGACCTTTGCCGGAAGATGGGGTTGAGTTTGGCGTTCTGGCCCGAAGGCGGGTTTGGGTTGTGTGCTAATGCGGAAGGGTAAGGTGATTGCTTACGATCGAGACGATTCACGTGCACGAGCGTAATTATCCCACGCATGATTTGGAGCTTCTTCTTTGTGGTTTTCGCCTTGAAGCTGTGGAGACATTATCTTTATGGGGCTTCGTGCAGGATCTATACCGACCATAAGAGTTTGAAGTACATCTTCACGCAGAGGGACTTGAACATGAGACAGAGACGTTGGTTGGAACTGATCAAGGATTATAACATCGAGCTACAGTACCACGAAGGGAAAGCAAATGTGGTTGCAGATGCGCTGAGCAGGAAAGGGAGACATGGGTTGAATGCTGCTTGGGTTCTTCCGGACGAATTATGCCGTGACTTCCAGAAGCTTGAGTTGGAAGTTGTGCATCGTGGAGTTGATTTGGGTGCTATGGTGGCTGAACCTGAGTTGTATCACGAGATTCGGGTAAGGCAACACGAGGACCCTGTTCTGGAGGCTATCCGTGAGACTAAGGCTGGTGGTGGTGCCGAGAATTTCGAGATTGGTGCTGATGGTGGTTTAAAGTTCAAGGGTAGATGGTGCGTTCCGAATTGCGAGGTTCTTAAGGGGAAGATATTGAGGGAAGCTCATAGTTCTCCGTACTCTGTACATCCCGGAGGTGATAAGATGTACAAGGATTTGAGGCTGCATTTCTGGTGGCCTAATATGAAGAGAGAAGTGGCTGAGTACGTGTCGAAGTGCCTAGTGTGTCAGAAGGTGAAGTTTGAGCATCAGAGACCTGGTGGTTTGCTGCAACCTTTGGAGGTTCCTATGTGGAAGTGGGATTCCATTTCCATGGATTTTGTGATGGCCTTACCTAGGACACCTACGGGTAAGAATGCAGTGTGGGTTGTAGTGGATCGATTGACTAAGGTAGCACACTTCATTCCGATGAAGGAGACTTGGAGCATGGAGGAGCTAGCGAATGCATACCAGCGCGAGATTGTACGTCTACATGGGGTACCTAAGGATATTGTTTCGGATCGTGATCCCCGATTTTGCTCACAGTTCTGGAAGAAGCTACAGGAGGCGTTGGGTAGTGAGATGAAGATGAGTACTGCGTTCCATGCTGCTACAGATGGTCAGACTGAGAGAACCATCCAGACCTTGGAGGATATGCTACGGGCTTGTGCGTTAGAGTTTCACGTTGGTTGGGAAAAGAGTCTACCGTTGGTCGAGTTTTCCTACAACAATGCTACTGTGCTAGTATCAAGATGGCACCGTTCGAGGCTTTGTATGGGAGGAAGTGTCGGAGTCCTATGTGTTGGGACGATATTTCTGAGGCTGCTGTGGTCGGACCAGAGTTGATACAGGAATCGATCGAACAGGTGAGAGTGATACGGGAGAAGCTGAAAGCCGCACAGGATCGACAGAAGTCCTACGCAGACCTGAAACGAAGACCGATCGAGTTTGGGGTAGGTGACAAAGTGTTCCTTAAAGTGTCACCAATGAAAGGCGTGAAACGGTTTGGGTTGAAAGGCAAGCTGAGTCCTAAGTTCGTGGGACCATACGAGGTGCTTGAGAGGGTAGGTGAGGTGGCTTATAGGTTGGCTCTACCACCAAACCTAGAGAGGGTACACGATGTGTTTCATGTGTCCCAGCTGAGAAGGTACCGTAGTGATCCCTCCCATGTGATCGAGGATGTTGGGCTGGAGGTTGAACCGAATCTGACCTATGAAGAGAAACCAGTTCGTATCCTTGACCGTAAGGAGAAGAGACTCAGAAATAAGGTGGTTCCACTTGTGAAAGTACTTTGGAGGAGTCAGAAGTACGAGGAAGCTACTTGGGAGACCGAGGCTTCCATGCTCGAGAAGTATCCTTTCCTTTTTGCTTCAGGTAATTCTATGTTCTCAAGTTTCGAGGACGAAACTTCTTTTTAGGGGGTAGGATTGTAACACCCCGACTTTTTATAAGTCATTTTTGTGCACTTTCCTTAATTAGTAAGTTTCCTAATCGGGTAACTTTCTATTTTTAGCAATTAGCTTAAAACCTATTTTTTAGCATTTGGCTTAAAACGGTGTAACTCCCTCATACGAACTCCGATTCAGGCGATTCAAGTGGCTAAACTGCGTATTTTTCCGACGCCGTTGCATCTGCCAAATTTTCAGAAGCTAGTTTGGACCGGCCCAGCTGGGACCGAACCAAACCAGCCTTGCACGAGTTGGAGTTTAGGGTTTTGGTTGAATTCTTGAGCAAGCAACATTATATCTTGCTATCTCCTAACTTTGGCATATACTAAATCTGATTTTATTCTTCATTCTCTCTACCTCTTATCTCATCCACATTCATCCTCTCCATCTCTCACATTATATCTCTCCAAACTCATTCAATCACCATTGTTATACTTTCAAGCTCTCAATCCTTTCATTCTCAACCTTTTCTAGACCTTATCCTTGGTAAAGGATCTCCTTTAGCATCTTTATTTTTCTGTTATTGTATTATTTTATGTGTTTGCTTGCTTTGTATTCATTGTATGCTTGTTTTGGCTTGGTTTATCAAAGGAGAAGAAGGATTTGAAGAAGGTGATACCCTCCTTATTGAAGAAGAGGACGAGTAGCACAAGTTTGAGGCTCTACAAAGGTAACTAGGTGTGATCTAGTCATGTTTTAGCATGTATGAGGCCTTGATTGTCATGTTATCATTGTATGCATGGTTGTTATGATGTTGGTTGATGTGTGTTCATGAAATCATGTTAGAAACATTGGCCTCATACTAGGGTTTGTTATATTCTTATCATTAGATGCATAACTATCATAATTTATCATTAATCATGTTAGTGAAACTTGTAAAAATGGATTGATGAAGATTGATGATGTTGGCCGAATGGTCCAAGAGAGGGCCGTGGCCTTTGCTTGTGTTTGGTCCCTTGATTTCTCTTTGTTTTGGCTTATAATTCTTGAATCAAGATATTAATATGGTTTACCTAATGTTGAGTCATGAATTATGATAATTAATTAAGTCTAATGATGTTTGTATGCATACTTTAATGAATTAATTACATGAGTAATGAGTTGCTTGCATGAAAATGGACGTGGAGTGGTGTTGACCGTGTGTGTGTAGTGAGGGCCGTAGCCCTTGCTACTTGTTCTCCTTGTTTTTCTTCCTTGCTTTAACCTAAGTATGTCGATACATGTTGTGGGTATTAATCACCTTGAGTTAAATCATGAGTTAAGTCGATTAAATGATGATTAGATGCATGTTTAAGTGAATAAATCATATGAATCGATAATGGGTCACATGAGAATCGAGTTTAGTGCAAGAAAACGTGTGTGTGTGTGTTGGCCGTGGAGAGGCTGACTGGCCGTGTGATGTGTGTGTGTGTAATGGGTTGGTTCGTCACTTGTTTGAGTCTTGGCGTGTCTCATAATGTTATATAAGCTAAAATGAATCGGTCTATGCTTTGTTTGATCACTAAATAATGAATTATGAGCATGGTAATTGAATCTATGATTTGTAAAGCATGTTGGTTATATTGTACTCCGTATGTATGGTTGGTTATGATGATATTGTGACTTGAGTGTGTGTGAATATGGATGTTATGGTTGTATGGTTGTGTTGGAGTGTTGGAGACAGGTTAACAGGTTAACAGGTTCATGCTTGGGTTAAGTTTGCACATGGGTACTGTTCTGGCACATGTGTGAGGAGATACAACGTCCTAGGATGGACGGATACCGCCCATGATCCCCTCGGCTATTCTTGTTGCTTAGCTAGAGCGACTATGGGTTCTCAACCAGAAGGGTTAGAGACTATGGTTATTTATGTCGTCACCGTTCTTGTTGCTCGGTGGAATTTGGCCAAATTTAGACTTGTGATTATTGAGGAACTTCTTGTTGTTGTTCCGCCATAGGGTTTGGGTGATTCTTGTTGCTTCACCCGGGGTGGTTCTTGTTGCTCCACCCAGTTCTCCGCGCTTACTCTCGCAATTGGATTGAAGATGGATCGCCACATGGGTTCGATTGGTTGGTCACACAAGTGTGTGCCGTGTGTTTGTGCTTGTAATTGTTTATGTTGTTTCATCGTTGTTTGTATTGTTGATCATGTATTTGTGCTTTGGTTTAGGCCTTAGGCCAGGTGAGCTAGTTGCATTGTTGTTGTTGCATTTTGTTATGTTAAAATGTGACTGGGGAGCACCTAGTTACTCCCCACTGATTGTGGATGTTGTTTCTCTTTTTATAGGTATGCGCGAGACGGGATTTGAGTGAGCTAGAAGCGAGGACATGACCGTGTATACCTTAGAAGAGATGTGTTTTGTTGGACCTTTTTTTTTTGGATTTGTAATCGGATTTGTTTTAGACTTTATTTCGGACTTTGGACTTTGTTTTGGATTTGGTTGTAAGGGGTATTTATTCCCCACTTGTTAGGCCTCAAGGCCTACTCCTTACTTTCTGTTTTCCTAATATCATTTATTTATTCGTCTAAGACAGTTGGGAGCGTGGTCACTCGACTAAGAGAGTTGGGAGCGTATTCGCTCTGATACCAACTGTAACAACCCGGATTTTCCAATAAATTAAAATTAAGAAATAAAAGGATTTTAAAGAGAAAATGAAAATAAAATGAAGACCACGGTGGCGGAAACACCGTGTAATCCGAGTCGTCACTCACTTAACCTACTAAACAACGACAAAAAGATAGGCCTTGAGGCCTAGACGCGGGGAGTAAATACCCCTTACAAATCCAGATCCAAAAATGAAAGTAAAATAATAATAATAAAACTAAACATCCTAACAAGTCTAGTCAAAAATCACTTCAAGGCTAGCTATAGGTCATCCTCACGGCATCCTCACTTGACAAACCCGATCCCGCGCTAACCTGCCACAAAGAATGTAACAGCCACAATCAGTGGGGAGTAACTAGGTGCTCCCCAGTCATATTTCAACGTAACCAAAATAGACAACAATACAACAAACAACCCAAAGGTATAGTAACCATAATGCAACCTCAAGCCAACTCATTAGCTACCAAACTCAACCAACTGTCACCCAACAACCTGTAAACATGTATAACCAATACAACTCGACAATAACTAGTCCACTGACATACAAGCTCAAACTGTCAACAACCTGCAAGGTAAGCACGGAGCACTGGGTGAAGCAACAAGAATCACCCCAGATGAAGCAACAAGAATCATCCAAACCCTATGGCGGAACAGCAACAAGAAGTTCCTCAATCTCATAGTCTAAATTTGGCCAAATCCCACCGAGCAACAAGAACGGTGACGACATTATACAAACCATAGTCTCTAACCAACATGGTTGAGAACCCATAGTCGCTCTAACTAAGCAACAAGAATAGCCGAGGGGATCATGGGCGGTATCCGTCCAAACTAGGACGTCGTAGCTCCTCACATACGTGCCAGAACAGTACACGCATGCAAACTTAACTCAAGCATGAGCACAATCTCCAACAATACATCATAACCCCATCTCCAATACCAACAACACAACAATAACAACCATTAAAGCAAACCAAGTAACTCCAATCAATGTCATATCTCAACAAAACATAATTATAACAAAGGTAGACATGCTTAACAATATACCAACTCATAATCCATATCAAATCAATCATCCTCGAGCCAATTCGTAATCAATATCAATTTAATCCATCTTTAACCCAAACTTATCTCAACATCCATCTTAAACTCATTAGCAACATAATTATCTCTTTTATAACCATTCTCAACATTAACTATAGTCAATAGTATACTAACAAGCTTAATACGGAGTAATTACCTTAAGAACTCATAACTAATCATAATAACAATCTCCAACTATCCCAAAATTTCCATCTTTAATCAACATAACAACCATGTAACCCAAATTTAATATATCAAACATCTCAATTCAAGTTATTAGACACAATAGTGTGAGACCAATTCAATTAAGACCAAAGATCATAACTTCACAACACAACCAACCCAAAGATCATAGCTTTACATTCACAACACAATCAAATCATCCCCAATCAATCATATGGTCTCACACAAGTTAAAATATGTCTAGGGCTACACCTAGTTACCTTGTTCAAGAGATGAGAATCGTCCTAGTCTTCTTCTTCTTCAACTAAGATAGTATCCTCCTCACCCAAGTCTTCTTCTCCTTGATTAGGGCACAACAATAACACATACAAAACATAAGAACACACAACACAAGCATCAAACAATAACAGAATCAAAATACTATAATAAACAATAAGAATTACCAAAGGAATAAGCAAAGGAATGAATTAGGGCAGATTGGGACTTGATTTGGAGGAGAATTGAATGAACTTGTGAGATGTTTCAATGAGAATTAATGAGGGAATTATGAGAGAGAAGAGAGAATTAGGGCTTTAGATTGATGATAGGAGAGATTAATGAGGTAATTAGGGCTTAGGAGAGTTTATAGTATGAATAAAATAGGTTACAATAAGTCACGGATCGAAAAACAAAACCCCCGCATAAAACAGTGCTGCCCGCGGGTCGCTCGCGGGTCACTCGCGGGTTTCTTCTGTTTTTTTTTTGGCAGTTGCGACGGCGTCGAAAAAATACGCAGTTTAGCCTTTTGAATCGCCTGAATCGGAGTCCGTATGAGAAAATTACACCGTTTTTAAGTTCTGGCTACAGTGTAGCTTAATCCACGCGACAAGTGAACTGATTTTCTCGAGCTAAAAATGAGAAAAATCAAGAGAAATGAAATACGAATATTATTGAAACGAATAATTAATATTTGGAAAAGTCGGGGTGTTACAATCTCACCACCTAAAAAGAAGTTTCGTCCTCGAAACTTGAGAACGAAAGAATACCCCCAAAAGATTAAGAAAACTACCTACTCCTATGGTCTTCTAGATAAGAATCGCTAACTCTACTCACCTCGTTAACAAGGGCATAGACATGCTTAACGACGCTTAAGATAACCCGATATCACATATCCCTCGAATGATGCTCAACTCATTCATATAACCTTTTAATACTATTGGTGCACCTTATGCTCGACAATCCCCAAATTAGGCATACTAGCCTCACAAGACCATATCGTTCAACCAAGCATCTTACTCACCAAGGTTAACCAAAACCTCGAACGGGTTTTAACCTAAAAGGCACCATTACCCATGTTACCAAGACAACTAACGCGTAAGCTAATCCCCAAATCAATGCTAATGACAAACCTCATAACCTTAATCATAACGTGATCTAAGCTCAAGTCAATATCGTTTCTCAGATCTATCCATACTCTCCACAACGAAATAACCATAATTATGTCATACCATATCGTCCCATCCCCAAATCAAAGGTATTTTATCACGCAGTTATCAAAATGTGTCGTCAAAAGCTTACTACTCTCTCAACCCATTATTACCATACACAAGTCTATCCACACCTTTCTCAAACGTCACTACCTTACTGACCTCGAATTCTTCTCTTTCATTAATGAGTTTCCCTACACTCAACAAATACACAAAACCACAAAGATGCACACCGATCATTCCTACATTATCCTTTAAAGTATATTCCCAAAGTTTTATCGTGCTTGCCATAACCTTTAGCCTTACTGATGAGTCGTGTTTAGTATAGGTTAGTAGTGGCGTTTTAGGCTTAGTTTAGGACGTTTTCATGCGATTTCACGGAGGTTTGTTGACTTGAAATGGATTGGATGTTATCGTGGAATTATGGCGTTTTATCGTATTTTTGAAGTTAGCCAAGGAAGCCAAGACACGAGGACGCAAGGACGAGGTTTGGACAAGAAGCAGAGTAGCAGAACACGGCAGAAGGGCCATCCGCGAGAGACCCGCGACCGGTCCGCGACCGGCCCGCGAGATACCTGCGGATACTTTGCTTTCATATTTAGTTGGGCTCTATTTTCCGGATGTTTTATTTTGTTGGGCTTTAAGGAGCTTCGAAGGTTACTTAACCTAAGGGAAACCTTCATTATCTGCTACCATTCATTATCCTTCATTACATTTTCATCTTGTACATTTTTATCATTTTATTAGCTTAGGTTTTAGATTTAGTTTTTAGTTTTTAGATCTAGCTTTAGTTTTTCATTAGAAAATCGGGAGATTGAAGATTGAACTTGCCAAGTATTTTGTAACCGTCGGTATGAATAACTAATCTCCCTTTTCTCAATTCAAGTGATTGAAACGGTTTGGATTTAATTGTGAGTTTGAAAGTTCATTGCTTATTTCTTGGCTATTGATTATTGCTTTATTATCATTGTTATTTGCGAGATTGATTGTGATTGCTAGGTGTACAACTAGTTTTCTAATTAATCGCGTTATTGTTAGTTTCGTTAATTTAACTGGATTGTGGTTAACGTAACACTAGTAACAACCTAGGTTTAATTATTGTACGGGATTCGTGATAATTATTCTTAGAAGCAATTTTCATAATACCTAAAACACAACTGGATTGTATGTGTTATTTATTCCTTATCGATTCTCTCGTTATTAAAGCTGCTAATTGATTAAATCTTTAACTGGATTGTGAGATTGTCTTTTGGTTAGGGTTAGTTAAAGAACGGGATACGTTTTAATTAACTAAACATACGGAGAATTAGAATTATATGATTCACGATAAGGTAGTCAAGAATATAAGTTTGAACCGGATAACTAAGATCAATTGTGTCTAAACCGCGGATATTAACTTGGATTGAGACCTTTAGTCTATTATATTTCATCCTCAGTTTTACTCTGCGTTTGTTTTGATATTATAGTTTGATTAGTTTTGCTTTTTATATCTTATTGTCCTTCCCTTTTTATTCCCTGCTTCTGTTTGAGTATGATAGGTTTTTAGTTTAATAAAACAACAAAACCCCCCCTCTGTCACTCTGTTACTTTGTATTTGCTTTCTTCTGCGCTTAACTTGAATTCGATTAGCCTTATTTCCCTGTGGTTCGACCCCTTACTTCCGCTTTACTATTTGTTTAGTATTAGGAATTAAGTGTTATAAATTGTTAATTTGCGGCATACGACTTTGGACCGTCACTTACTCCAAACCAATTATCTCTTACCTCACTATCACCACTCGACTCACACTAATCCAACGTAGTCTCCTCAATGATGCATACTTAGCTTTCAATCTCGAGGCCTATAGCTCACATATAACATGAACTCTTAATAATTAAGCCAACTCGTACCGCACTAACAAGAAACCACGAAACTAAGAATCCTCGAAGGCTACAACGATCTACAAAGTATCTCGTCAAATAGACCACCCATGACGTTAGCTACTTACGAACCACTCTACAACTCCAACAATAGCGACGACCTAAGGATCAAATCACGACCTAAAGAAGACCTAAAGAAGAATGAATCGTCCTATGGTAAGACATGTGATTAAGAGAATTCATCAAGGGCAAGGTTGATGCTAATACGTCACGAGTTTTTACAGGATTAAGAACAAGAATAGCTGTGGAAGGGAATGGAAAGGATTAGAAGTTCGACACCTTAACAGTCGGCTCAAGACAAGAGAAATAGCTACCTGAGGCAACTAAAAGAACATAATAACATAAGACCCGAGGACAAGACCAAATGGCGATAGATAGGGTCATGGTATAAAAGTGATGAGTTATGATGAATAAGAAAGAAAAGAAGGAATGAAACGAATTAAGTAAAAATATGACATAATAAATCTTTTGCAAGGAACTGTTCAACAACCACCAATTTGACAAAAGAAATTTTTAAAATGAAACGATGAAGGAAAATAGAAACATTATTTAAGAGTTCACAAATGAAGGCATAAGACTCGTTTCCAATAGAGAATTAAAATTGGTTTCGTTATGAAGGAGAGATGAAAAGGTAATTCCCAAAAAGTTTGACCGATATAGAATATGATCAGAAGATACGATTGAAAGGAGAAGTCTTAAAGTTGAGTTTCAAAATAATAGCGATTTTAGAAAAAGGAAGCTACCAAAATACCATGTAGAATAAATAATATCTAAATAAACTAAATTCTCAAATTAGAAAACTTAATAAAAGAAGGTTTAGGATAACAAAGGGGTTTTGATCAAAAGTGGAAGTAGTAGATACATGTCAGTCATTTCAAATTTTATTGAGTAAAAAGCCATCAAAATGTATTGACGCGTTTAAAAATGAATGGAAAAGTAAAACAATACTGATTAAAATTTTCCTCAACATAGTTACAAAATAAGAAAGTACAAGAAGGATAAGCAAATCATTATAGCACAAATATACAAAACTAGGTTTTGTTAATAGAACTGACTGAAAACATTCTTGAAATAGAAGAGTTTAGAAATTATTTCAGCGCGATCTATTGAAAAAGAGGAGGATGAACATAATAAGAAATTTTATTGGGGGAAAAGAAACTCAAACTGTAATCACGAGCTGATAGTTTTAAAACAACTGTATTATAAGATCAAGAACTAGAAGGACATACTAAGGACAAGTGTAGCTAACAAGCTAAAAGACGTCCCTACGAATACGGTAGGTGACTTAGATTAAGAGCTTCCGCTGCGTGCTCTGATGGTAGGACCATACATTTGCAATTCGGCTTCAAGTTTCTTGCTCCAGCAGATCAATCAGTACGAATCAAAGACTTTAAGAGTTAAATTTCTAGGCTTTTCAAAAGATTTGAGGAAGAAGGAAGGTTTGACATGCGAATAATCAAATGATTAAAGTTGAAGAAACGAATAAATCAAAAAGTTAAGACGAGAGATCGTCAAGGCATAAATGGACTAAAATTTTCGATAAAACTGAACTCTCAAATGAATAACATTAAAAAGTTAGGGTCATAAAAGTGTATTAAAACGGAATGCAAAATACTCCCTTTTTGTCGATATTAAAAATGAAGGCTGACATGGTTTGATAAGAAAATTAAAGTATAAAGGATTTAGTTTAGAATGGTGAGTATGATGAAAGCAAATACACCAAGTAGTACATAAGAAAAGCAATTGTCAGGGTGAAACATTTTGAAATAAAGAAATACATTTAAAAACGACGATTAAACCAAATCAAAAGCATTTAAAGACTATTTTAGAGGCAGGACTAGTAAATTTTTAATGTAGAGATTTATCGAGTCGACACCCGACCTCACATGACTCCATCATCCCTGTACCTGCATCCAAGGTAAACATATGATCTAATGGTGGGAATCCTAAGACCACCATTCACACAACTACTCATACATATGCAAAAATAACGTAGACCCCCTAATGTGTCTACCCCAACACTCTCACTCGGTGTTCTAAGTCAAACCTACTCACTCGACTAAGAGAGTTGGGAGCGTATTCGCTCTGATACCAACTGTAACAACCCGGATTTTCCAATAAATTAAAATTAAGAAATAAAAGGATTTTAAAGAGAAAATGAAAATAAAATGAAGACCACGGTGGCGGAAACACCGTGTAATCCGAGTCGTCACTCACTTAACCTACTAAACAACGACAAAAAGATAGGCCTTGAGGCCTAGACGCGGGGAGTAAATACCCCTTACAAATCCAGCTCCAAAAATGAAAGTAAAATAATAATAATAAAACTAAACATCCTAACAAGTCTAGTCAAAAATCACTTCAAGGCTAGCTATAGGTCATCCTCACGGCATCCTCACTTGACAAACCCGATCCCGCGCTAACCTGCCACAAAGAATGTAATAGCCCAATCAAATGGGAGTAACTAGGTGCTCCCACCATATTTCAACGTAACCAAAATAGACAACAATACAACAAACAACCCAAAGGTATAGTAACCATAATGCAACCTCAAGCCAACTCATTAGCTACCAAACTCAACCAATCACACCCAACAACCTCGTAAACATGTATAACCAATACAACTCGACAATAACTAGTCCATCGACATACAAGCTCAAATCACAACAACCTCGCAAGGTAAGCGCGAACCGGGTGAATCAACAAGAATCACCCCGGATGAAGCAACAAGAATCATCCAAACCCTATGGCGGAACAGCAACAAGAAGTTCCTCAATCTCATAGTCTAAATTTGGCCAAATCCCACCGAGCAACAAGAACGGTGACGACATTATACAAACCATAGTCTCTAACCAACATGGTTGAGAACCCATAGTCGCTCTAACTAAGCAACAAGAATAGCCGAGGGGATCATGGGCGGTATCCGTCCAAACTAGGACGTCGTAGCTCCTCACATACGTGCCAGAACAGTACACGCATGCAAACTTAACTCAAGCATGAGCACAATCTCCAACAATACATCATAACCCCATCTCCAATACCAACAACACAACAATAACAACCATTAAAGCAAACCAAGTAACTCCAATCAATGTCATATCTCAACAAAACATAATTATAACAAAGGTAGACATGCTTAACAATATACCAACTCATAATCCATATCAAATCAATCATCCTCGAGCCAATTCGTAATCAATATCAATTTAATCCATCTTTAACCCAAACTTATCTCAACATCCATCTTAAACTCATTAGCAACATAATTATCTCTTTTATAACCATTCTCAACATTAACTATAGTCAATAGTATACTAACAAGCTTAATACGGAGTAATTACCTTAAGAACTCATAACTAATCATAATAACAATCTCCAACTATCCCAAAATTTCAACAAAATAAAATAAAGAAATAAAAAGGATTTATGAAATAAAAGAAAATAAAAACGAGCCACGGTGGCGGAAACACCGTGGAATCCGGATCATTACTAACTAAACCAACCTAACAATGATAAAAAGGTAGGCCTTGAGGCCTAGAAGTGGGGAGTAAATACCCCTTACATAAACAAAACCGAGGTACAATGAACTGAAAGAATAAATGAAGTCTAATCCAATCTAAGCCAACTCGACAGCTAACAAGACAACTCGCGAAAGCCAAGCTACTAGTCTCAATCTCACAGCACGTCTCACACATTAGCCCGTCCCGCGAGTACCTATAAAAGAGAGGCAACAACCACAATCAGTGGGGAGTAACTAGGTGCTCCCCAGTCATATTTTAACATAACAAACGTAGACAACAACAATGCAAACAAGCTCACCTGGCCTACGGCCTATGATCAAAGCATAAATACATAAGCAACCAACATACAACGAAAGAACAACAATGCGAATACAACAACAAACATCACGACACAACCAAAGTCGTGTCCAAACCAACTGAGCTCACAAGACGATCCTTCTTCCAACCAATTGCGAGTAAAGCGCGGCGGAGAACTGGGTGAAGCAACAAGAATCACCCCGGGTGAAGCAACAAGAATCACCCAAACCCTATGGCGGAACAGCAACAAGAAGTTCCTTAATAATCACAAGTCTAAATTTGGCCAAATTCCACCGAGCAACAAGAACGGTGACGACATAAACATAACCATAGTCTCTAACCCTTCTGGTTGAGAACCCATGATAGCTCTAGCTAAGCAACAAGAATAGCCGAGGGGACCATGAGCGGTATCCGTCCTTTCTAGGACGTTGTATCTCCTCACACATGTGCCAGAACAGTACCCATGTGCAAACTTAACCCAAGCATAACCTGTAACCTGTTAACCTGTCTCCAACACTCCAACACAACCATGCAACCATAACATCCATATTCACACACACTCTAGTCACAATATCGTTATAACCAACCATACATACGGAGTACAATATGATTATAAAACATTACAAGTCATATATTCAATTATCATGCTCATAACTCATTGTTTAGTGATCAAACAACGCATAAACCGATTCATTTTAGCATAGATAACATTATGAGACATGCCAAGACTCAAACAAGCGACAAATGAACCAACATACACACACATGCCTCACGGCTCATGCACACAACACACGGCCTATGTGTCAAACACACGCCAAGCACAACCAACCCGTTTTCATGCAATACAATCGATACTCATGTGACCAATTATCGATTTAAAAGATTAACTCATTAAAACATGCATTCATACACTTTTAGACTAAATCAAATTAGCATAAATCATAGTTTAACTTTAGGTGATACATACAAACATCAAGATTCAATATAATCAAGCTATAACAAGGAAGAAAAACGAGAGGAACAACAAGCAAGGGCCTCGGCGCCCACTTACACCATTCCGCCAACACACCACAACCACACCAATTCGCTTTTATCAACTCTCAAGCATGAATAATGATACAATATGAGAATTATGCATGAAAATATGATGTTATGACAACCCTAGTATGAGGCCATGGATCTAGCATGATTTAAAGACAAAGACAACAAACAACATCAAGATTTGCATATACACAAAAGATCAACAATGAAGACAACAAGATCAACATCAACTAGGCCTCATACATGCTAAAATATAACTAGATCACACCTAGTTACCTTTATAGAGATCCAAAAACGTGCTACTCCTCTTCTTCTTCAATTAGGATGGTGTCTCCTTCTTCAAAACCTTCTTCTCCTTTGATGATCCAAGCCAAAACATACAAATAATGAATACATAGCATAATAACACATAAATAACATAATAACAGAAAAATAAAAAGAGACAAAAGGGATCCTATACCAAGGGAAAAAGGTTAGGAAAGCCTTAGGATGAATAGGATGGAAGCTTGCAAGAGAATCAATGGAGTTTGAATGATAATGGAGAGATATTTTGAGAGAGAAAGGAGAAATGAATGTGGATGGGAATGAGGAATGAGAGATTAAGGAGTAAAATCAGATTATTAGGTTGCTTAGATTAGGAGATCACAAGATAATTACTTATTTTGCTCATAAAGCCATCTAAACCCTAACCTCAACCCGTGCAAAGGAGATTTTGGTTCGGTCCAAAGTGGGCCGGTCCAAACTAGCTTCTAAAAAGTTGGCAGATGCAACGGCGAAAAAATACGCAGTTTAGCCTTTTGAATCACCTGAATCGGAGTTCGTATGAGGAAGTTACACCGTTTTTAGCTAAATTACTCCGTATTTAAGTTCTGACGACAGAGTAGCTTATCCACGCGACAAGAGAACTGATTTTCTCGAGCTAAAAATGAGAAAATCAAAAGAAATGAATTACGAATATTATTGAGACGAATAAATAAATATTAGGAAAAGTCGGGGTGTTACAATCTCACCACCTAAAAAGAAGTTTCGTCCTCGAAACTTGAGAACGAAAGAATACCCCCAAAGGGTTAAGAAAACTACCTACTCTTATGGTCCTCAAGACAAGAATCGCTAACTCTACTCACCTACATAACAAGGGCACGTACATCGCTACAGACACTTAGATAACCCGACATCACATATCACCCGAAAGATGCTCAACTCACTCATATAGCCCTTTAATACTATTGGTGCATCTTATGCTCGACAATCCTCAATTTACGCACACTAGCCTCACAAAACCATATCGTTCAACCAAGCATCTTCCTCACCATGTTTAACCAAAACCTCAGACGGGTTTTAACCCAAAAGGCACCATTACCTATGTTACCATGACAAACTAACGCGTAAGCTAATCCCCAAATCGATGCTAATGTCAAGCCTCATATCCTTCACCATAACATGATCTAAACTCAAGTCTATATCGCTTCTCATATCTATCCACACTCTCCACAACGAAATAACCATAATTATGTCATACCATATCGTCTCATCCCCAAATCAAAGGTATATTATCACGTAGCTATCAAAATGTATCGTCAAAAGCTTAATACTCTCTCAACCCATTGTTATCATACACAAGTCTATCCATACCTTCTCGAACGTCACTACCTTACTGACCACGAGTTCGCTCCTCCCATTAATGAATTTCCTTATACTTAACACATACACAAAACCACAAAATGCACACTTGACATTCCTACATTATCCTTTAAAGTATAATCCCAAAGTTTTATCGTGCTCACTATAACCATTAAGTTTTCCTCAAAGCCGATTATTGCTCACCACAATATCACTTCCCAATTCCCACTAACTCATGATTTCCACAACACATCTAGCAACATAACTAAGTCCTAAAAAGACTCCCTACGCAGATACTATAATCTCCCTAACGTTCACTCACCATAAATTAAATCATTAATCTCAAAGACCAAGAATCACATGTGCATTAACTCATAATTATATAGCGGTCTCGGGTTGCACTATCTAAGAATCGCAAAACTAAGAATCCTCAAAAGTTACAACGACCAACCATGTGCATTAACTAGTAAACCACTCATACTATCAACCATGTATTAACCAAACTCTACCATCTATGGCTCAAATAACAACGACAGCCTAAAGATCAGATCTCGAGCTAGATAAGGGTGAAGCACCTTACGGCTAGATGCCAAGGATTACGATTATAGAAATTTATCAAGGACAAGATAGATGTTAATACATCAAGAGATTTTACAAAATCGAGAACGTGAATAGCTACGGGAAGGAATGAAAAACAATAGAAGATCGACGTCTTAAAAGTCGGCTCAAAGGCAACAGAAATGAAGTAGCCACTAGAGGGAAAACTAAGGAATAGAATAACGTAAGACCCGAATGACAAGACTAAAAGGTGAACGACAGGGTCATGATATAAAAGTGATGAGTTATGATGAATAAGAAAGAAAAGAAGGAATAAAAATAAATTAAGTAAAAATATGACATAATAAATCTTTTGCAAGGAACTGCTCAACAACCACCAATTTGACAAAAGAAATTTTTAATATGAAACGATGAAGGAAAATAGAGATACTCTTTAAGATTTTACAAATGAAGGCATAAGACTTGTTTCTAACAAAGAATTCAAATTGGTTTTGTTATGAAGGAGAGACGAAAAGGAAATTCCTAAAAAGTTTGACAGATATAGAATATGATTAAAAGATACGATTGAAAGGAGAAGTCTTAAAGTTGAGTTTCAAAACGACATTGATTTTTAGAGGAATAAAACTGCTGAAATACCAAGTAGAATAAATAATAATTAAATGAACTAAATGCTCAAATTAGAAAACTTAATAAAAGAAGGTTTAGGATAACAAAGAGGTTTTGATCAAAAGTGGATGCAATAGATAAGTGTCAGTCATTTCAAATTTGATTGAGTAAAAGCCATCAAAATGTATTGACGCGTTTAAAAATGAATGGAAAAGTAAAACGATACTGATTAAAATTTTCCTCAACATAGTTACAAAATAAAAAAAAGGTACAAGAAGGATAAACAAACCATTATAGCACAAATATAAAAAAAATAGGTTTTGTTAATAGAACTGACTGAAAACATTCTTGAAATAAAAGAGTTTAGAAATCATTTCAGCACGATCTATTGAAAAAAATGAGGATGAACAAAATCAGAAATTTTATTGGGGAAAAAAAAACTCAAACTGTAGTCACGAGCTGATAGTTTTAAAATAATTGTATAATAAGATCAAGAACTAGAAGGAACTACTAATGACAAGTGTAGCTAGCAAGCTGAAAGACGTCCCTACAAATACGGTAGGTGACTTAGATTAGGAGCTTCCGCTGCGTGCTCTGATGGTAGGACCATACACTCGCAATTCGGCTTCAAGTTTCTTACTCCAGCTGATCAATCAGTATGAATCAAAGACTTTAAAAGTTAAATTCATAGATATTTCGAAAGGTCAAATGAAAGAGGAAGATTTTAAAGTAGAATAATCAAATGATTAAAGTCGGATAAACCAATAAATTGAAAAAGAATTAAGACAGTAAATCATCAAGGAATAGATAGATTAAAATTCCGAAAAGGATTGAGCAGTCAAACAAATTTTGTTAAAAGCAAGGGTCATAAAAGTATATTAAAACGAAATGTAAGATACTTCTTTTGTTGAGTACCAAAAACAAGGGCTAATTTCGAAATGATAAAGTCGTTAGTAATATCTTCTAGTAAGAAATCGTGGTACTAAATATTTAAGCTCAAAAGTTGAGTGTGATGAAATCAAAGTAACCCAATAATAGATAAGAAAATATTTATCAGAGTAAAACATTTTGAAATAAATAAGAAGTAGAACTAAATCCGACGATTAGAACAAATCAAAAGCTTTAAAAAGGATTAGTTCAAAGGCAAAACGATCAATTTTTTCGAATATGATGATTTATCGAGTCGACACACGATCTTCCATGACTCCTTCAAGCTTGTACCTGCGTCCAAATTAAACTTGTGAACTAATGGTGGAAATCCTAAGTCCACCATCCATACAACTACTCATACACATGCACAAATAACGTAGACCCCCTAATGTGTCTACCCAACACTCTCACTCGGTGTTCTAAGTCAAATCCTACTCACTCACCTAAGAGAGTTGGGAGCGTATTCGCTCTGATACCAACTGTAACAACCCGGATTTTTCAACAAAATAAAATAAAGAAATAAAAAGGATTTATGAAATAAAAGAAAATAAAAACGAGCCACGGTGGCGGAAACACCGTGGAATCCGGATCATTACTAACTAAACCAACCTAACAATGATAAAAAGGTAGGCCTTGAGGCCTAGAAGTGGGGAGTAAATACCCCTTACATAAACAAAACCGAGGTACAATGAACTGAAAGAATAAATGAAGTCTAATCCAATCTAAGCCAACTCGACAGCTAACAAGACAACTCGCGAAAGCCAAGCTACTAGTCTCAATCTCACAGCACGTCTCACACATTAGCCCGTCCCGCGAGTACCTATAAAAGAGAGGCAACAACCACAATCAGTGGGGAGTAACTAGGTGCTCCCCAGTCATATTTTAACATAACAAACGTAGACAACAACAATGCAAACAAGCTCACCTGGCCTACGGCCTATGATCAAAGCATAAATACATAAGCAACCAACATACAACGAAAGAACAACAATGCGAATACAACAACAAACATCACGACACAACCAAAGTCGTGTCCAAACCAACTGAGCTCACAAGACGATCCTTCTTCCAACCAATTGCGAGAGTAAGCGCGGAGAACTGGGTGAAGCAACAAGAATCACCCCGGGTGAAGCAACAAGAATCACCCAAACCCTATGGCGGAACAGCAACAAGAAGTTCCTTAATAATCACAAGTCTAAATTTGGCCAAATTCCACCGAGCAACAAGAACGGTGACGACATAAACATAACCATAGTCTCTAACCCTTCTGGTTGAGAACCCATGATAGCTCTAGCTAAGCAACAAGAATAGCCGAGGGGACCATGAGCGGTATCCGTCCTTTCTAGGACGTTGTATCTCCTCACACATGTGCCAGAACAGTACCCATGTGCAAACTTAACCCAAGCATAACCTGTAACCTGTTAACCTGTCTCCAACACTCCAACACAACCATGCAACCATAACATCCATATTCACACACACTCTAGTCACAATATCGTTATAACCAACCATACATACGGAGTACAATATGATTATAAAACATTACAAGTCATATATTCAATTATCATGCTCATAACTCATTGTTTAGTGATCAAACAACGCATAAACCGATTCATTTTAGCATAGATAACATTATGAGACATGCCAAGACTCAAACAAGCGACAAATGAACCAACATACACACACATGCCTCACGGCTCATGCACACAACACACGGCCTATGTGTCAAACACACGGCCAAGCACAACCAACCCGTTTTCATGCAATACAATCGATACTCATGTGACCAATTATCGATTTAAAAGATTAACTCATTAAAACATGCATTCATACACTTTTAGACTAAATCAAATTAGCATAAATCATAGTTTAACTTTAGGTGATACATACAAACATCAAGATTCAATATAATCAAGCTATAACAAGGAAGAAAAACGAGAGGAACAACAAGCAAGGGCCTCGGCCCCCACTTACACCATTCGGCCAACACACCACAACCACACCAATTCGTTTTTATCAATTTACAAGCATGAATAATGATACAATATGAGAATTATGCATGAAAATATGATGTTATGACAACCCTAGTATGAGGCCATGGATCTAGCATGATTTAAAGACAAAGACAACAAACAACATCAAGATTTGCATATACACAAAAGATCAACAATGAAGACAACAAGATCAACATCAACTAGGCCTCATACATGCTAAAATATAACTAGATCACACCTAGTTACCTTTATAGAGATCCAAAAACGTGCTACTCCTCTTCTTCTTCAATTAGGATGGTGTCTCCTTCTTCAAAACCTTCTTCTCCTTTGATGATCCAAGCCAAAACATACAAATAATGAATACATAGCATAATAACACATAAATAACATAATAACAGAAAAATAAAAGAGACAAAAGGGATCCTATACCAAGGGAAAAAGGTTAGGAAAGCCTTAGGATGAATAGGATGGAAGCTTGCAAGAGAATCAATGGAGTTTGAATGATAATGGAGAGATATTTTGAGAGAGAAAGGAGAAATGAATGTGGATGGGAATGAGGAATGAGAGATTAAGGAGTAAAATCAGATTATTAGGTTGCTTAGATTAGGAGATCACAAGATAATTACTTATTTTGCTCATAAAGCCATCTAAACCCTAACCTCAACCCGTGCAAAGGAGATTTTGGTTCGGTCCAAAGTGGGCCGGTCCAAACTAGCTTCTAAAAAGTTGGCAGATGCAACGGCGTCGAAAAAATACGCAGTTTAGCCTTTTGAATCACCTGAATCGGAGTTCGTATGAGGAAGTTACACCGTTTTTAGCTAAATTACTCCGTATTTAAGTTCTGACGACAGAGTAGCTTATCCACGCGACAAGAGAACTGATTTTCTCGAGCTAAAAATGAGAAAATCAAAAGAAATGAATTACGAATATTATTGAGACGAATAAATAAATATTAGGAAAAGTCGGGGTGTTACAATCTCACCACCTAAAAAGAAGTTTCGTCCTCGAAACTTGAGAACGAAAGAATACCCCCAAAGGGTTAAGAAAACTACCTACTCTTATGGTCCTCAAGACAAGAATCGCTAACTCTACTCACCTACATAACAAGGGCACAGACACGCTTACCGACACTTAGATAACCCGACATCACATATCACCCGAAAGATGCTCAACTCACTCATATAGCCCTTTAATACTATTGGTGCATCTTATGCTCGACAATCCTCAATTTACGCACACTAGCCTCACAAAACCATATCGTTCAACCAAGCATCTTCCTCACCATGTTTAACCAAAACCTCAGACGGGTTTTAACCCAAAAGGCACCATTACCTATGTTACCATGACAAACTAACGCGTAAGCTAATCCCCAAATCGATGCTAATGTCAAGCCTCATATCCTTCACCATAACATGATCTAAACTCAAGTCTATATCGCTTCTCATATCTATCCACACTCTCCACAACGAAATAACCATAATTATGTCATACCATATCGTCTCATCCCCAAATCAAAGGTATATTATCACGTAGCTATCAAAATGTATCGTCAAAAGCTTAATACTCTCTCAACCCATTGTTATCATACACAAGTCTATCCATACCTTCTCGAACGTCACTACCTTACTGACCACGAGTTCGCTCCTCCCATTAATGAATTTCCTTATACTTAACACATACACAAAACCACAAAATGCACACTTGACATTCCTACATTATCCTTTAAAGTATAATCCCAAAGTTTTATCGTGCTCACTATAACCATTAAGTTTTCCTCAAAGCCGATTATTGCTCACCACAATATCACTTCCCAATTCCCACTAACTCATGATTTCCACAACACATCTAGCAACATAACTAAGTCCTAAAAAGACTCTCTACGCTTGAACTATAATCTCCCTAACGCTCACTCACCATAAATTAAATCATTAATCTCAAAGACCAAGAATCACATGTGCATTAACTCATAATTATATAGCGGTCTCGGGTTGCACTATCTAAGAATCGCAAAACTAAGAATCCTCAAAAGTTACAACGACCAACCATGTGCATTAACTAGTAAACCACTCATACTATCAACCATGTATTAACCAAACTCTACCATCTATGGCTCAAATAACAACGACAGCCTAAAGATCAGATCTCGAGCTAGATAAGGGTGAAGCACCTTACGGCTAGATGCCAAGGATTACGATTATAGAAATTTATCAAGGACAAGATAGATGTTAATACATCAAGAGATTTTACAAAATCGAGAACGTGAATAGCTACGGGAAGGAATGAAAAACAATAGAAGATCGACGTCTTAAAAGTCGGCTCAAAGGCAACAGAAATGAAGTAGCCACTAGAGGGAAAACTAAGGAATAGAATAACGTAAGACCCGAATGACAAGACTAAAAGGTGAACGACAGGGTCATGATATAAAAGTGATGAGTTATGATGAATAAGAAAGAAAAGAAGGAATAAAAATAAATTAAGTAAAAATATGACATAATAAATCTTTTGCAAGGAACTGCTCAACAACCACCAATTTGACAAAAGAAATTTTTAATATGAAACGATGAAGGAAAATAGAGATACTCTTTAAGATTTTACAAATGAAGGCATAAGACTTGTTTCTAACAAAGAATTCAAATTGGTTTTGTTATGAAGGAGAGACGAAAAGGAAATTCCTAAAAAGTTTGACAGATATAGAATATGATTAAAAGATACGATTGAAAGGAGAAGTCTTAAAGTTGAGTTTCAAAACGACATTGATTTTTAGAGGAATAAAACTGCTGAAATACCAAGTAGAATAAATAATAATTAAATGAACTAAATGCTCAAATTAGAAAACTTAATAAAAGAAGGTTTAGGATAACAAAGAGGTTTTGATCAAAAGTGGATGCAATAGATAAGTGTCAGTCATTTCAAATTTGATTGAGTAAAAGCCATCAAAATGTATTGTCGCGTTTAAAAATGAATGGAAAAGTAAAACGATACTGATTAAAATTTTCCTCAACATAGTTACAAAATAAAAAAAAGGTACAAGAAGGATAAACAAACCATTATAGCACAAATATAAAAAAAATAGGTTTTGTTAATAGAACTGACTGAAAACATTCTTGAAATAAAAGAGTTTAGAAATCATTTCAGCACGATCTATTGAAAAAAATGAGGATGAACAAAATCAGAAATTTTATTGGGGAAAAAAAAACTCAAACTGTAGTCACGAGCTGATAGTTTTAAAATAATTGTATAATAAGATCAAGAACTAGAAGGAACTACTAATGACAAGTGTAGCTAGCAAGCTGAAAGACGTCCTACAAATACGGTGAGTGACTTAGATTAGGAGCTTCATTGCGTGCTCTGTTGGTAGGACCATACACTCGCAATTCGGCTTCAAGTTTCTTACTCCAGCTGATCAATCAGTATGAATCAAAGACTTTAAAAGTTAAATTCATAGATATTTCGAAAGGTCAAATGAAAGAGGAAGATTTTAAAGTAGAATAATCAAATGATTAAAGTCGGATAAACCAATAAATTGAAAAAGAATTAAGACAAGAAATCATCAAGGAATAGATAGATTAAAATTCCGAAAAGGATTGAGCAGTCAAACAAATTTTGTTAAAAGCAAGGGTCATAAAAGTATATTAAAACGAAATGTAAGATACTTCTTTTGTTGAGTACCAAAAACAAGGGCTAATTTCGAAATGATAAAGTCGTTAGTAATATCTTCTAGTAAGAAATCGTGGTACTAAATATTTAAGCTCAAAAGTTGAGTGTGATGAAATCAAAGTAACCCAATAATAGATAAGAAAATATTTATCAGAGTAAAACATTTTGAAATAAATAAGAAGTAGAACTAAATCCGACGATTAGAACAAATCAAAAGCTTTAAAAAGGATTAGTTCAAAGGCAAAACGATCAATTTTTTCGAATATGATGATTTATCGAGTCGACACACGATCTTCCATGACTCCTTCAAGCTTGTACCTGCGTCCAAATTAAACTTGTGAACTAATGGTGGAAATCCTAAGTCCACCATCCATACAACTACTCATACACATGCACAAATAACGTAGACCCCCTAATGTGTCTACCCAACACTCTCACTCGGTGTTCTAAGTCAAATCCTACTCACTCACCTAAGAGAGTTGGGAGCGTATTCGCTCTGATACCAACTGTAACAACCCGGATTTTTCAACAAAATAAAATAAAGAAATAAAAAGGATTTATGAAATAAAAGAAAATAAAAACGAGCCACGGTGGCGGAAACACCGTGGAATCCGGATCATTACTAACTAAACCAACCTAACAATGATAAAAAGGTAGGCCTTGAGGCCTAGAAGTGGGGAGTAAATACCCCTTACATAAACAAAACCGAGGTACAATGAACTGAAAGAATAAATGAAGTCTAATCCAATCTAAGCCAACTCGACAGCTAACAAGACAACTCGCGAAAGCCAAGCTACTAGTCTCAATCTCACAGCACGTCTCACACATTAGCCCGTCATGAGTCCCTATAAAAGAGAGGCAACAACCACAATCAGTGGGGAGTAACTAGGTGCTCCCCAGTCATATTTTAACATAACAAACGTAGACAACAACAATGCAAACAAGCTCACCTGGCCTACGGCCTATGATCAAAGCATAAATACATAAGCAACCAACATACAACGAAAGAACAACAATGCGAATACAACAACAAACATCACGACACAACCAAAGTCGTGTCCAAACCAACTGAGCTCTCAAGACGATCCTTTTTGCAACCAATTGCGAGTAAGCGCGGAGGCGGGTGAAGCAACAAGAATCACCGGGTGAAGCAACAAGAATCACCCAAACCCTATGGCGGAACAGCAACAAGAAGTTCCTTAATAATCACAAGTCTAAATTTGGCCAAATTCCACCGAGCAACAAGAACGGTGACCACATAAACATAACCATAGACTCTAACCTTACGGTTGAGAACCCATGATAGCTCTAGCTAAGCAACAAGAATAGCCGAGGGGACCATGAGCGGTATCCGGCCTTTCTAGGACGGTGTATCTCCTCACACATGTGCCAGGACGGTACCCATGTGCAAACTTAACCCAAGCATAACCTGTAACCTGTTAACCTGTCTCCAACACTCCAACACAACCATGCAACCATAACATCCATATTCACACACACTCTAGTCACAATATCGTTATAACCAACCATACATACGGAGTACAATATGATTATAAAACATTACAAGTCATATATTCAATTATCATGCTCATAACTCATTGTTTAGTGATCAAACAACGCATAAACCGATTCATTTTAGCATAGATAACATTATGAGACATGCCAAGACTCAAACAAGCGACAAATGAACCAACATACACACACATGCCTCACGGCTCATGCACACAACACACGGCCTATGTGTCAAACACACGGCCAAGCACAACCAACCCGTTTTCATGCAATACAATCGATACTCATGTGACCAATTATCGATTTAAAAGATTAACTCATTAAAACATGCATTCATACACTTTTAGACTAAATCAAATTAGCATAAATCATAGTTTAACTTTAGGTGATACATACAAACATCAAGATTCAATATAATCAAGCTATAACAAGGAAGAAAAACGAGAGGAACAACAAGCAAGGGGCCTCGGCCCCCACTTACACCATTCGGCCAACACACCACAACCACACCAATTCGTTTTTATCAATTTACAAGCATGAATAATGATACAATATGAGAATTATGCATGAAAATATGATGTTATGACAACCCTAGTATGAGGCCATGGATCTAGCATGATTTAAAGACAAAGACAACAAACAACATCAAGATTTGCATATACACAAAAGATCAACAATGAAGACAACAAGATCAACATCAACTAGGCCTCATACATGCTAAAATATAACTAGATCACACCTAGTTACCTTTATAGAGATCCAAAAACGTGCTACTCCTCTTCTTCTTCAATTAGGATGGTGTCTCCTTCTTCAAAACCTTCTTCTCCTTTGATGATCCAAGCCAAAACATACAAATAATGAATACATAGCATAATAACACATAAATAACATAATAACAGAAAAATAAAAGAGACAAAAGGGATCCTATACCAAGGGAAAAAGGTTAGGAAAGCCTTAGGATGAATAGGATGGAAGCTTGCAAGAGAATCAATGGAGTTTGAATGATAATGGAGAGATATTTTGAGAGAGAAAGGAGAAATGAATGTGGATGGGAATGAGGAATGAGAGATTAAGGAGTAAAATCAGATTATTAGGTTGCTTAGATTAGGAGATCACAAGATAATTACTTATTTTGCTCATAAAGCCATCTAAACCCTAACCTCAACCCGTGCAAAGGAGATTTTGGTTCGGTCCAAAGTGGGCCGGTCCAAACTAGCTTCTAAAAAGTTGGCAGATGCAACGGCGTCGAAAAAATACGCAGTTTAGCCTTTTGAATCACCTGAATCGGAGTTCGTATGAGGAAGTTACACCGTATATAGCTAAATTACTCCGTATCTAAGTTACGGCGACCAGTAGCTTATCCACGCGACAAGAGAACTGATTTTCTCGAGCTAAAAATGAGAAAATCAAAAGAAATGAATTACGAATATTATTGAGACGAATAAATAAATATTAGGAAAAGTCGGGGTGTTACCAACATCATTAGACTACTCTTCAGTTAAGCGTGCTTGCTGGAGAGTAGTCTTAGGATGGGTGACCTCCTGGGAAGTTCTCAGGATGCGCACGAGTGAGGACAAAGTGCGCTGGAAAGGGCCCGTGTTGGTCTGTGGGCGATGTACGCAGCCTGGCGAGCTACCGTGAGTGACATTTCGGCCTTTGGTTGGGGCCGGGGTGTTACAAATGGTATCAGAGCAACCCGGCGACCGTGTGGTCGAATCCTGTGTCTTGTTGGCCAGGTACGCACCTAGCTGGGGAGGATTCTGGAATGCTATATTGTAAGTAGCTACCAGGCGCAACGAGGACGTTGCGTTCTTCAAGTGGGGGTGTGTAACACCCGGTGTTATCCGAGGTTATTCGGGCCGGGTTTCCCGTTGAAGAGGTTCATGTAATAGCTCAAGTGACATAGTGCTTAAAAGGATTGTAAGTACTACTCATATCAACAAGATGCATCTTCTTTTCGGTGGCTCATCTTAAGAACTCTTCAGTTAAGCGTGCTTGCTGGAGAGTAGTCTTAGGATGGGTGACCTCCTGGGAAGTTCTCAGGATGCGCACGAGTGAGGACAAAGTGCGCTGGAAAGGGCCCGTGTTGGTCTGTGGGCGATGTACGCAGCCTGGCGAGCTACCGTGAGTGACATTTCGGCCTTTGGTTGGGGCCGGGGTGTTACAGTAATTGTGTTTTGTTTTTGTAAAGTAATTTACATACTTGATAAAGTAGGGTGTGTAAGGAATAGGAAGCATGCTTGTGTAAGAGTGGAAGCATGTGTGTAAGAAGAAGGAAGGCATGCTTGAGACAAGGGAGACAAGTGTGTAGGAAAAGCAAAAGAGAAAGGAAAGACAATGTTGAGCCTCTAGCTCAACATTCTCGGCCAAACATGGGTCACTTGGCCCGATTTTTCGTTTTTGAAATTTTCGATTTCTTGCCTTGCGTGAAAAGTCTCGAAATGAAATATAAAGTCTTGAAATAATGTTTAGAAGTGAGATCGAAAATAAAAATGAAAATAAACCTCAAAACGAATTCAAACAAAAATTGGGTACTAGTTTTCCTCGCAACTTTGAAATAAAATTTTATTCGATCGGAATATATATTTTTTTCGTTGAATGTTATCGAATTAAATCATTAACCTCAAACGTCAAAAAGTTTATCAGTTTAGGCTTAGTGTAACTCAATATATCGAGTTTTAGTGAATGTGTTAGTTAAATCAAAGTGGAGCAGGTAATTTGATATTATTATTACATGTTTTGTTAGTAATAATCAATATGATTAAACTTAAGCTACTTTAATTTGATTTGGATTATGAGTAATTATATTTAAGAAAGGATTAGGTGACTTAATCACATTTAGGTGGCTTGGCCATTTAGTCAACGTTTGACCTCGATTTGCGTGCCAAAATTTGTCGTTGAGAAAATTGTCGTAGATTCTTTGTTTGATTTATCGAGTTTGAAAAAGTAAAAATAAAGTTCAAATTCAAAGTAATTCAAAATGGTTTTAGTTTAGGTGCGAGCATAGCTTGTAGAGTATTGTTTTAGAAATTAAGTGAGCGAGGATGATTAATTATTGATTTCTTAATCATAATTAGCTTAAATTAACACGGGGTGTTACATAGGATCGCTACGGAAGCACAAGTTCAACAACGAGAAAGAATAATTGAGGCATATTTCAAAATTGAACAACTTAGAATTTTAAAGCTAAAAACAAAGATGGAAATGACGATATTGAACTCGTTTTCGCGTCAGGATTTGAATTCCACTGATTAGGAGATGAAAGAAAAACCTCAAAATAAATACTTGTCTCAGATTTAGTCATTGTAAAAGAGTACTCTGTATGATTTATGAGTAATGTAATTTCAGTTAATATTCTAAATTTATATTTTGAGTTCATAATATTGGCCTATTGGAAGTATTGACAATGTGAGATCAGTAAAATCTTAAAATAACATTTGTAAATATTAATTGATTACGATTTTAGCATAATTTGATGACGACTTAAAGCGGCGATAAGAAAAATCTATGATTACCAAAACAAGTTGACAAATATGAAACTAAATTACATATGAAAACATATAACAATTCAGAAATTGTAATCAAATATGACGTATAACAACACGATTTCAATAAATTTGTGAAATCAAATTAATGACACATAAATTATATACGGAGTAATAAACCTCAAATCAAAACAAATTAATGACATCAAATTACCATCTAAATCAAACCAATTCAAAGTAACATACGGAGTACTAAACATTCAAAGCAAATCAAATCAAATTAATGACATCAAATTAACATCCAAATCAAACCAAATCAAAGTAACATACGGAGTATAAAACACAAATTCATGACAAATTCAAATCAAACAAATTAAATCAAATAATATACGAAGTAATAAACATTCAACGCATTTCAATTACAAAATATACATAAATATGCACCTATTAATCAAGGAGATGAGCGGAGCGTGGCAGTGCTTCGATAGAACAACCAGATGACGACTACTGCAAGAGAGAGAAGAGGCCGGCGCCGGCGCCGATGGTGGTGCTTCGATCCCACTTTGTCTGACCACATCTAAGAATGGAGTACCTGGTTGGATCCTGGATCATGAAGCCTTCTTCTTGGAAGAATCCAGTTGCTTTTTCAAGGCAGCCTCTGCCTCATTGGACCTTGCAGCTTCTACATGGGCTTGCTCAGCTGTTTGTCTGGCCTGTTCCAACTCTTGCTGGAGTTTCAGGATGAGCTCAACGTTCTGATCTGCCATCTCTGGAAGTCGTGTACGTGAAATGTGTCTTTTTGTGACGTAAAGAAGATTTTTTGTGGATTAGTAAACTAATATCCCCACAGACGGCGCCAAACTGTTTGGGGTGATTTTCTCACACTATTCATATTTATACGGTGGGTTTATTAGTATTATCCTTTTATACGTATTTTGTGTATTTCGTGGTTAATTGAACAATGAAAATAACGAGAAAAATAAAGAATGCAAACAATAAAAAGACACGTGATTTGTATACGTGGGAAAAACCCTTAGTGTAACAACCCGGATTATTTTACAAAATAAAATACGATTTAGAAAGGGTTTCAAATAAGAAAATGAAGGTAAAAGTGCAAACCACGGTGGCGAAAATACCGTGAATCCGGACTGTCACTCACTAAACAATCTATCAAACCAAAATAAACGAGGTAGGCCTTCAGGCCTAGCAAAGTGGGGAGTAAATACCCCTTACAAGCAAATCCAACAACATGAGTATAAAAACCAAAATAAGCTCAGTCTAACATAGTTCAAACGAGTCTAATCAAGCCTAGCAAAAATCGTCCATATCTAGCTACGGGTCGTGTCCTCACGGCTCCTCACTCATAATCCAGATCCCGCGCATACCCGCCGCAAAACATGCAACAGGCACAGTCTGTGGGGAGTAACTAGGTGCACCCCAGTCATATTTCAACATATCAACATAACCAACAATACAACTAACAAACTTACCTGGCCTACGACCTATTATCAGAGTACAACAACAACGATAAATGGTAATACATTACAACGAACCAAGCTCAATCTCAACTGCTAACAACGACCGACATACAACAACCAACAAACGCAAGAGAACGCACGGAGCACTGGATAGCCACATAACCGTGAACTACCCCGGACCTCACCCTAATCGGTTATACCTCCAAACCCTATGGCGGAACCACATAACCGTGAATTCTCTTCAATGGACCCACATAACCGTGAAATCCACAATACTGTCTTAATTTGGCTAAACCTCACCATAACCGGTGACGACATACAATTAGCATAGTCTCTAACCATAACCGGTTGAGAAACCAATAGGGCGGCCTCCGTCCTAAAGGACGTTGTAACTCCTCACGCACGAGTCATAATCGTACCCGTACGCACACGAGTCTCAAGCTCACAACCAGACAATTCAATAACCTGAATTAACTCAATACAACATCATCCATCATCCAACAAAAACATACCAACCATCATTACAACCCAACTCAATACAAAAGACTAACAACAGTGTAATAACAACAATATACGAAGTATTAATTACAAAAGCCATTAGATGATCATAGTTAGATTAATTACTAACTCAAGTTACTAGCTTTAATCATCAAAACATCATAACCATCAATGCTCATATGATCACAAAGCCTAAACATGCTTCTAGACTCACAAGGTATGAGGCCAACACCAATCTCAGTCATATTTGTATACTTCACATTCAAACATACCAAAGCTTGCATTTTTACAACAAAACAATCAACAACATCAAACCTAAACAATAACTAGGGTCTCATACATGTCAAAATATCTAGGGCTACACCTAGTTACCTTTTTTGAAGCGAGATTGAATTACTCTTCTTCTTCGTCGACGTAGACCGTGTCCTCTTCGTTGAGGGTCTCTTCACCTTGATTTAGAGCACATACAACACATAAAATGTAACACCCGGTGTTGTCCGAGGTTATTCGGGCCGGGTTCCCCGTTGAAGTGGTCCATGTGATGAGCTCAAGTGACCTAGTGCTTAAAAGGATTGTAAGTACTACTCATATCAACAAGATGCATCTTTTTTTCTGGTGGCTCATCTTAAGAACTCTTCAGTTAAGCGTGCTTGCTGGAGAGTAGTCTTAAGATGGGTGACCTCCTGGGAAGTTCTCAGGATGCGCACGAGTGAGGACAAAGTGTCTTTGGAAAGGGCCGTGTTGAGTGCAGTGGGCGATGTCTGTGACTGGCGAGCTACCGTGAATGACATTCCGGCCTTTGGTTGGGGCCGGGGTGTTACATAAAATATAAGCATACAATATAAAACACATAAAGTAATGTAAAAACTATGAAAACTTAACCTAGAACGATGAGAGATTGAAGGGATACCAAAGGAGATTGATTAGGAATAAATTAGGGTTTGAAAGGAGAGAACTTGGATGAATTTACTGGAGTTTTAATGAGAGAATTAATGGAGTTTGAAGAGAAAGAAGAGAGAGTTTTTAATGTTTGAGGATGGAGTAATGAGTATTATGACGTAATTAGGGCTTAATTAGAGTTAAAAAGCTGAGAATTTGAGCCCTAATAAATCACGGATAAAAGCGCAAATCAACCGCAAAATGCAGTGTGGGCCGTGTAAGTACTATAAAAATATTAGGAAAAAAACAAACAAAAACACAAAAAAAAAAAAAAAACAAAAAATATAATAATAATAATAATAATAATAATAATAATAATAATAATAATAATAATAATAATAATAATAATAATAATAATAATAATAATAATAATAATAATAATAATAAAGGCAAAGTCAACTTAGTATAGTGCTACCTTCACGCAAAAGGAAATTGTTTACTTGCCTCTTATGCATGCAATGATTAGCTTCACCACCATATTTGTTGATTTTGTTGCACTACATAAGGTACTACACCGCCTCATAAGAGTATAAATAGCAAACTTTGCACTTCATTGTAAGGGACGAAAAATAAAAATAAAAAAATACAATTTAAATCTAAAGTAACAATAATAGATAGTAATAATAGTTATAGCAGAGTAATCGTTGTAAGAATTCTAAGAGTACGGAGTAATAGCTAAATAAAGGAAAGTTCATAAAGGGTTACAAGGTGATACAAAGGGTTTATATATCCAGTTTAAAAATACCGGTATAAAGTATCTTTTCAGACCCTTTTTCAGTAGTAATAACTTATATAGTATAATGTAGCTAGTTATATAAGTCAAATTATAGGGATAAAATGAAATGTTATTGTGCCTATGTTTTAAAAATATTTAATACTTATGTGTGGAATATATAATGAAAATGTATATACATAGAGTTGAGACTTTGTTAAATTAATTATATGACAAAAACTATTGTACCTTATATAATCATATAAGGATAAAGTTATAAAGAATAAAATTGTATAATGTGATTGGAGGTCAACTGTACAGGAAATTCTAAGGTCAGAGGATAATGTAACTGTATTGGAGAAAGGTCCTAATAAGCTAGTTTACGAAAAAAATCTGGTACCAAAATTATTGGAATAAGACCACATTATTGTTACTATCCTGTGTACATGGAGGTGGGGCATAGCCCGGGGAACATATGTTCCAATGTTACAAATAATTTATCACAGAGGATCTCGGATCCAATTTTATTATCTTGTGTACATGGAGGGGGGCTTAGTCTAAGGGAGTATGAACTCCATAATGTGTCTTATTCTAATAATGAGCTAACCTTAAAATGATAATTATTCTATAATATGGTGGGAGAAGTATTAACTAATGATTTTGGAATTAATATGAAAGAATATAGGGTAAAATCAGGCCATTATATATATATATATATATATATATATATATATATATATATATATATATATATATATATATATATATATATATATATATATATATATATATGATAATAAAAATTGTCCAAGGAGATGAAGACATACTCAGCCAGTGGTTGGTTGATTCCGTTAAGTTACATTTTTTCAGGTGCAGATAACAGGGACTAAGGGAGTGATAAAGCAGGTTAAATATGTAAAATAATAGTAGGCTGTAAATAGATAATAATGTTAGCCATGTATTTTCTAATAGGGAAAATACGGCGGTAACGCTCTGTAATTTTGGCTGTAAAATAAAGAAAGAAAAAGAATTACTCTGATATCCCTGTTATTTTGGTGAGGGCGTTACAGAGTGGTATTAGAGACTTAGGTTAAAGGGGGAGTCAAAAAGAAAAAATAAAATTAATATATAAACGAGAGTTAAAATAATAATCACCATGGTAATGAAGGATTGAATAATATATATCTAAAAACACTAAGGGTTAATTAAAACTTATGCATTATAATTAGATAAAGCCTTTTAATTAGTTATATATCAATATGGTGTTATACTAATGTTAGTTCCTTTTTGTGTGTGTGTGTGTTTGTGTTTTGAGAGAATGTCTCACCCATATGACCTCACTATGGATCCTCATGAAAAGATTCGGGTACATATTGAGCGTCTGCGGGAAGCCCTTTGCGATCACAACTGCCTATTCCCTTGGTACCAGATGTCAGAACCATACAAAGCATATTCCATTATCCAAACTCTACCAAATGTTATTCCATGGGTTGCTTTTAAGGAAAGATATGGGGATATGATTATCAATGGGGTCCCAAATCATGGAAAATATCTGCGGATGGGTGTTGTGGAACAGTGGGCGCCAACTTTTGATGAATTGGCCCTAGAACTTATCTACTTCGAGGATAATAACGTAATCGATATATCGTCTGATGATGAAAGTGATGATCTGTGGGATTACATAAGACTAGAAGACTTGAACGATGATATGGATAATGATGGCGATGAGGATACAACCAACAATATGTCCTACGAGTCGCTCAGCTCTTCGAGTAGCAATGAGTAAGGGGAAAGGGCTGGAGGAAAAAAAAATGTACATATAATAATGTAAGATAAAACTAGCAGTATCAGGAGATGGCTAGCTTAGGATGACGATGTTTTGTGTAATATAGACGGCTGTAAGGTTAGGAAAAAGGGTCATTCAATTTTGTTAAGTTAGTCGGATGCATGGAAAAATCTAATACTTAAACGTAGGGGTAAGCTAAGGGAAGTGTAGGTTGTGATAGTCTGTAGATAAATAATGACTGTATGTAAATCTTTGTATAATTATGAGTGTGTAATGTTGGAGTTAGTGTCCTCCACAGTTAGTGCAATAACACGAATAAGTCTCTAAAGGTACACAGGGTACATTTTGTATTTAATCAGTTGATTAACGTTTATTGATAACGGTTGGCTTGCTAGATAAGTTTGACGTTATTGTCATACAGATGGCGGTGATCAACTGGTCCCTAAGAGTCACACTTAAAGGATGTGTTTGAGAGATGTGATTATTTGAGAAAATAATCATATCGATGCCTTATTTAATGACTAAATGGTTAGTCAGTGTTGTGGACTAAGAGGTTAGTCGAATATGACTAAGAGGTTAGTCAAATGTATTATTTAATAATGATTAAATGATATTAGATGAGAGGAATTATCTGTAATTCGGAAAATGAATATAAAAAGTTATATTTAATTATTGCGTATAATGTAGGCTAATTAATTTTAAACAGTTATAATAAATTAGCAAATTATAAATATATGGATATTTATGATTAATTATAATATATGGATATTATAATTACATTATACATTAAAAGCTAATGAAAACTAATTAAATGGGTTAAACCTTTTAATTAGATTTGGGCTTGAAAATTTAGAAGTGGAAAAGTCCACTTCTACCCTACTTTGGACGTGTGTTTTAGGGTGAGTGAGGGAGTTGTTTTCTTCCTCTCTACTTAACCTAATCACTCTCCTAAATCTCATCTAACCTAATTCATAATTCACATAGCACACAACATTAAATCTCGAGAGAAAAGAAATCAGTTTCTTTCTCTAATTCTTCTAGGAAATCACAAAGGCATATCTTAGACTTATCTTGGGTGTTTCAATTAGGAGATACCATATTGGTATTGTTCTTAGGCCAAATTTCAAGGATTCAAAGGTTGATTCTTAAATCTCTTTATTATGTTATGCAATTTCAATTTATGTCCATTAATCATATAAAGTTTTTCATTATAATCTTGTGATTTTAAAGGTCTATATACCGATATAAACCTACAAGTGGTATCAGAGACTTAGGGCATATGAAATTTTTATATGGTTTTCATAAACAAATCGATTTTGTATAATTTTAAACAAAATTTTTGTATTGGCCGAATTGTTTTGTTGTTTGGCCGTGAGTTTTTGTTTGATATTTGGCTTGTTTTGGTCTTTTTGATTCATAATTATCGATGTTTTAAGATGTTAAAATTATCTCATATGAATTTGCATTAGTTTTGATTTAATACCGATTGAATTAAAACATAAAAGGATCAATTCTTGTATGTTAATGAACATATTGTTTTGCTAATGATTAGATCTATCAGTTCATGATATTTAAATTAAAAAGTTAATTTGAATATCTTAAATCAATGTTTAATACGTATTAAAATTGAGTAAGTATCGATCTAATCATTAGCATAATCGAATTAAATCAGTTTAATTCGTTTCATTAAGTTGGCCGAATTAAATTATTTTATTTTGGTAAATTCTTTTATTGGCCGTGTATTTCAAAATTAAAAAAAAAAATTAATTATTTTCTGTTTTTCCTTAATTCTGGCCGAAAGTTTTATGTTTTTGGAAATTTTTGTTTTTGCAACTTTTTGGTAATATTTGTTATAAAGATAATGAATATTATGTTATTATGAAATATTTCATAATACTTGATACCAAATATTTTAAAGAAGTTTAAAATATTTTGTGACCTAATTTATGTTATACTGATAATATAAATTTTGGATTATTTTTGATTATGTTTTATGAACAATTAAGGAATTGTTGCATAATTATAATCATTTAAAAGAGGTGGTTTGGATTTAATCAATTGTTTGCATTGGTTTTTATATTGTTTAGTTGATGTTTTATATTTTGTGAATGAATGTTTTGAATGGTTTAAATTTACGCATTAATTATGTACAAAAGGTTGTAATTTACTAGTGTGGCCTTAGAAGATTATGTTTTCGTAATGAAGGAAACATAATCGTTGGTTGTTTTTTGAGATCTCGAATCTCCCATCTTGTAATTATATTATTTTTGGAATATTTTGAATTAGAATGTAAATAGGTTTATTTTGTAATTCAAAAAAATGTAATTTGAGAAGATTCAAGATGAAGATTCAAGATGGAGAGCCCAACTCCCACTTAAAGCCCAAGATGAAGAATGAAGACAAGTTTTAGGGTCCATGAATGGATTCCAATTTGTACTTTGTCTTTATTTTCATAGGGATAGGCCACACTAGGTGTTTTTCGTTTTTGCGTTTTCTTTTACCGTTTTCATTGCATTCACACGTTAGATAGTAGCATCATATTCCGCCTAATCTAAACCAAACCACCTAATATGCATGAATATGGATCATATAGTTGCATCGTATATCATGGACATACGGATGTCACTTGTTTAGGGCTATCACCTCAATTTAATCATTCACGAAAATGCTAGATATTTGTTCACTTAAAATGAATTAAAATGAGATGATGGGACCTTCTTCTATTCTAAAATTGAGATTAGTCTTTATAGGAAGAACTGCTATGAGTCCCTTCTTCGTCGGAAGGCATGTAGGACCTTACTCTCCACATGACCCCTTCTACGTTGGGTAAGTAGTACGTGTTGACCTATTTTACCTCAACATTATAGTTCGAGTAATATCTCGTAGTTATGATGGACTAATAGATAGGATTTACTGAAATCTATCGACCAAGAATTCTAACAGTAGAATTAGCCAAGAGGTTGGCTTATCAATTTAAAGAAATTGAGTCTTGGGATCACTTATATAATTCTCGAGGGAGGTCGATTATATGAGTGCACGAGTCATTGCTTTAATACGTTATTGCTTTACGACTTAAACCTATAAAACGATATTTTCTTTTCTTTTCTCTTCTTCTTCTTCTTCTTCTTTCTTTTCACAGTTTCGAATTCGTTATATACAGATATAACTACTATAACAAATGGCTGTACGTACTGATGAACCAATGCCAAGTGCCACACTAACACGCGAATCATGGCTTAGAATTTTCATGGACAACATGAATCAGTCAACTCGACTGAAGAGTGATGGGTCCAATTTTTCTGATTGGGAGGCCGCATTACGGAATGCCGCCATCGCTGACGGTAAGCTCAATTACTTGACTAAGCCACTAACGACTAAACCAGCCCCCGATGCAGGAGCAGATGAAGCCTATGTTTATAGTGATTTCATGATGGAGGCGGGTGCGATACAGAACGTACTCATCTATTTAATGGAATCAAATTTGCAAAGGCGGTTCATAACCCAAGGTGCAAACAAGATTTTCACCACTCTAACTAAGGAGTTCTCGAAAGCACCGAGAATCAAGAGTTATGAGTATACCACTCGCTTCTTTGAAGCGAAACTCCAGAAGGGCCAACCAGTTGGTCCACACCTTCTCGACATGATCGAGAATGTCGAAAAACTGGAGGAGCTTGGTTGCAAGATCTATGAGAAGATCATCGTTGATCGAGTGCTCCACTCCCTTCATGATGGGTATGCCCTCTTTAGGGCAAACTATTACATGAATGACATGCAGAAAAGTCTGCATGAGCTTCACTCACTCCTCGTACAGACGGAGAGTGATCTGAAGTTGAGTGGGAGCATGAAACAAGATGTTCTCATGATAGGCAACAAGCATAAGGGTAAGGGTAAGGCTCCGGCTAACCTAACAGTAGGTAAGCCAAAGTTTAAAAAGCCAGTGGTTGCGAAGAGTGGGCCTGGTGAGTCTAGCGATATCTCACAAGGCAAGGCAAAAGTGAAGCAAAGTATGGAGTGCCACCATTGCCACAAGTCTGGGCATTGGAGGCGGAACTGTCCCGTGTATGCTGAGGACATAAAGGCAGGCCGCGTCGCTCCTGTTGGTATGTCTTCTTTTATTCATATGATTGAGATTAACCATGCAAGTTTCGGAACTTGGGTACTTGATACTGGTTGTGGTTCTCATCTGTGTAATCATTTGCAGGGCCTAAGAAACATCAAAACTCTGGCAAGAAATGATGTGGACCTGCGAGTGGGGAATGGAGCAAGAGTTGCTGCCGTTTCAGTAGGAACATATGTAATCCAACTCCCGAGCGGATTTGAGTTATTTCTGAATAACTGTTACTATGTACCTAGTTTATCCAAAAATATTATTTCTGTATCCGTTCTTGATAAAGAAGGATTTTCATTTTTAATAAAGAATAATAGCTGTATTTTCTCTTTGAATGAAATGATTTATGGCAAAGCAGTTTCCATGAACGGAATTTATGTTTTAGATCAAACCACAGAAATTATGCATGTGAGTAACAAGAAAGCAAAGGTTGGTGACAAAGATCAAACCTATCTATGGCATTGTCGTATGGGACACATAAATGAGAAACGCGTGAAAAACCTCATTAATAATGGGACAATCGCCCCATTTGACTATGAAACTTTTGGCACATGTGAATCATGTTTATAGGCAAAATGTCTCGAATTTCCTTCAAAGGTGTTGGAATGCGCGCTGCTGACCTATTAGGACTCATACATACTGATGTGTGTGGCCCTATGTCAATCAACGCTGGAGATGGCTATAGGTATTTTATCACTTTCACGGACGATTTGAGTAGATATGGATATGTCTACTTAATGAAGCATAAAAGTGAGTCCTTCGACAAGTTCAAGGAATTCCAGAATAAGGTTGAGAACCAACTGGATAGAAATATAAAAGCACTACGTTCAGATCGTGGTGGCGAATATCTTTCAACTGAGTTTGATCAACACCTGAAAGACCGCGGGATAGTACTACAGTTAACTCCACCCGGAACACCACAACTGAATGGTGTATCCGAACGCAGGAATCGAACATTATTTGATATGGTTCGATCCATGATAAGTCACACGGTTGTACCTGACTCATTATGGGGCTATGCTCTTTTGTCAACTGCTCTTATACTTAACCGAAGTCCGTCTAAAGCTGTTTACAAGACTCCATACGAGCTATGGAAGGGAACGGTACCAAACTTGTCCTTTATTCGGGTTTGGGGGTGCGAGGCTTATGTCAAGTGGAGACACGAGGATAAGCTCGGCCCGCGATCGGTCAAGACATACTTTATTGGTTATCCAAAAGGAATGTTTGGTCATTACTTCTATTCGCCTACCGAGCACCGAGTTTTTGTTGCGGCTAGTGCGAAGTTCTTAGAGAAAGAGTTTCTCGAAGAAAAGAGAAGTAATAGAACCTTCGATCTATCGGAGATTCCTGAACCAACAACCGAGCAACCAATGGAGGAAACTGTTCCTTCTTCATCTGCTGCGGTTAATATTCCCTTGGAACCCAGGAGGTCGGGTAGACTCTCCATTCCTCCAGATAGATACATTGGTATGGTCGAGGAGAATGGGAGAGATGACGTTCTACTCCTTGAGAGTAACGAACCCGTAACCTATAAAGGTGCCATGACATGTTCTGACTCAAAGTTATGGCAAGAAGCCATGCAATCCGAGATGGACTCTATGTATGAGAACAACGTATGGGATCTGGTTGACTTACCTGATAAGGCTCGGCCTCTTAAGTGCAAATGGCTTTACAAGATAAAGCGATCTGTAGAAGGACAACCAGATATATACAAAGCTCGACTAGTGGCAAAGGGCTTCACTCAAGTGCAAGGGTTGCACTATGATGAGATCTTTGCACCCGTAGTCATGCTTCGTTCCATTCGGATTGTCTTAGCGATTGCCGCCTTTCATGACTACGAAATTTGGCAGATGGACGTGAAAACCGCCTTCTTAAACGGTTATTTGGAGGAGGAGTTGTACATGGTACAACCCGAAGGTTACACAGATCCTAAAAAGCCTAAGAAGGTTTGCAAGCTTAAGCGTTCCATCTATGGACTTTAGCAAGCTTCACGGAGTTGGAATTATCGCTTCGACCAAGTGATAAAGGAGAATGGATTCGCTCGATCGGTCGAGGAACCATGTCTATATATCAAGTCGAGTGGGAGCAAGATTGTCTTCCTAATACTGTACGTCGATGACATACTCTTGATTGGGAATGACATACCTCTCTTAACTTCGGTAAAACTATGGTCAAAGAACCATTTCCAGATGAAAGATCTGGGTGAGGCACAACGTATTTTGGGGCTCCGTATCTATAGAGATAGATCACGACGAAAGTTATCCCTCAGTCAGGAGTCTTATATAGATAAGATTCTTGAGAGGTTCAGCATGACCAACTCCTAGAAGGGGAACCTTCCAATGATCTCTAGAGTGCAATTGAGTAAAGCTCAAGCACCAAAGACATCGGAAGAGATCGAGCGCATGAGTCAAATTCCTTATGCATCAGCTATAGGATCGATCATGTATGCCATGATATGCACACGTCCGGACGTGGCATATGCATTGAGTATGACGAGCCGATACCAAGGCAATCCAGGTGAAGCACCTTTGGATGGTGTAAAGAACATTCTTAAGTACCTACGGAGGACTAAAGATTGGGTATTGACTTATGGAGGAGACAACGAGCTATGCTTGCTTGATCGATTCTGTGAGATGCTAGTTTCCAAGCGGATCGAGATGACTCGAAGTCTCAATCTGGATTCGTTTTTACTCTAAATGGCGCTGATCACCGAAAAGCTCCAAACAAACTGTTATAGCAGATTCAACGACTGAGTCCGAGTACTATGTTGCTTCAGAGGCTGCGAAGGAAGCCATATGGATGCGTCAGTTCTTACAAGGACTAACTGTAGTTCCTAGTTCGAATGACCCAATCACCATCTATTGCGACAATAGTGGTGCCATCTTCCAAGCGAAGGAGCCAAAGTCCAGCAACAAGTCTCGGCACGTGCAGAGAAAGGCTCACATGATCCGAGATTACGTGGAGCAGAAGGAGATAGTGATTGACAAGATTGCTACGGATGATAACGTGGCAGATCCTCTCACTAAGCCGTTGAGATATGATAAGCATGAAGGGCACGTTAAATCCATGGAAATTAAGCGTGTTCCTGAGTTGTATTAGTTGTTTGTATGGATTTGACACTTGTTTTTCCTAAAACTTCTAATAAAATCATCGTTTTGTTTTATATATTGTTTTTCATGAGGGTTGTACAGACAACGTTGAACACCTCAAAGTGAACTGAATTGCTTTATATTCTGTTTTGGTTCGTGATCGCCTACACGAGCTGATAACTCAGGCAATTATTTTGTGACGTCGATTAATGGTGGGTTCAACGAGCCATAAGTCAAACTGTTGACTAATCGATCACAGATACGGGTTTACTGAAATCGCGCAGGACTATTTTGTGACGACTACATGGAGTCCTAAATGTTTCAGAACATTAGGTGCCGGGTCGTGGATAGGACATCCATAGTGTTCCTAGAGTCGATTCTTTTGACTATCGACTGTCTCTTGTGATTAAGGCAGATTTTGGGTGACTTTGGTTTCTTTCTCACGGTCGACCGTAACAGGAGGCCAAGTAGATTTTCACTGGGTCATTTCATGCTGCGCTTACATCTGCAGGATTCGAGTTGAGAAAAATATCCAACTTCTATCGAGTTATAATACTTTTTCTCAGGGCCACTCGAGGAGCTGTAACTGAAAATGCATGGCCATGCTCGAATAATGATTCGTTTATAAGTTAAGTTACTCTCTAGTCGGGGAAACCTCTCTTGATTCTGATCACTTTTAAACTACGACCTTTGCGAATGCAGATTTTGCAAATTGGTTTACATTGAGTGGGAGAAATTTATTATGGATATGAGAATCGGTTATCGCACCTACACTTGTACGGACAAGTGGGAGATTGTTGGAGTTAGTGTCCTCCACAGTTAGTGCAATAACACGAATAAATCTCTAAAGGTACACAGGGTACATTTTGTATTTAATCAGTTGATTAACGTTTATCGATAACGGTTGGCTTGCTAGATAAGTTTGACGTTATTGTCATACAGATGGCGGTGATCAACTGGTACCTAAGAGTCACACCTAAAGGATATGTTTGAGAGATGTGATTATTTGAGAAAATAATCATATCGATGCCTTATTTAATGACTAAATGGTTAGTCAGTGTTGTGGACTAAGAGGTTAATCGAATATGACAAAGAGGTTAGTCAAATGTATTATTTAATAATGATTAAATGATATTAGATGAGAGGAATTAACTGTAATTCGGAAATTGAATATAAAAGGTTATATTTATTTATTGCGTATAATGTAGGCTAATTAATTTTAAACAGTTATAATAAATTAGCAAATTATAAATATATGGATATTTATGATTAATTATAATATATGGATATTATAATTACATTATACATTAAAAGCTAATGAAAACTAATTAAATGGGTTAAACCTTTTAATTAGATTTGGGCTTGAAAATTTAGAAGTGGAAAAGTCCACTTCTACCCTACTTTGGACGTGTGTTTTAGGGTGAGTGAGGGAGTTGTTTTCTTCCATCTCATCTAACCTAATTCATAATTCACATAGCACACAACATTAAATCTAGAGAGAAAAGAAATCAGGTTCTTTCTCTAATTCTTCTAGCAAATCACAAAGGCATATCTTAGACTCATCTTGGGTGTTCCAATTAGGAGATACCATAATTTTGGTATTGTTCTTAGGCCAAATTTCAAGGATTCAAAGGTTGATTCTTAAATCTCTTTATTATGTTATGCAATTTCAATTTATGTCCATTAATCATATAAAGTTTTTCATTATAATCCTGTGATTTTAAAGGTCTATATACCGATATAAACCTACATGTAATGTATAATATCTAATTTTCTTTTTGTTTATGATATTAGGATGTCTAATCATAATAATTCTAAAGTTAACCAGCCAATGCTTGACGACCATGCAAATATGTGGGAATTCGCAGTAATAATAGCTGAGGCATTAGGAAATAGAAGTCCATACAATGAAGAAGACAGTGTAAAATATTTTAAAAAAATGGCAAGCTACAACCCAAAGGCTTATGATGGTAAACCTGACCCAATCGAGTTTGAAAATTGGATAAGAGGTATGGATAAACTATTCGATGCTATTAAGTGCCTTGAAAAATGGAAAATAGGATTTGCAGTATATTATCTAATAGGACAAGCTGATCTTTGGTGGGAGACCGTGAAGGAAAAGGAAAATAAGATAAGATTTGGTTGGTCCCAAATTAAAGGGTTAAGGAGATCAAAATTCTATCCACCTTCCCTTAGAAGAAAAAAGGAGGAGGAATTTAATAGATTGGAGTAAGCGTCGATGTCTATCATGGTATATGCGGGGAAGTTTATGGAATTGTCTCGTTTTGCCCCGCATATGGTAGCAACAGAAGAATTGAGGATGAATCGTTTCGAGAGAGGTCTTAATTGGAGTCTTCGTGACCGACTATCAACTCATACCTGTTTAAGTCACCAAGAGATGTATGATAAGGCTACAAATGCAGAGAGGATAATGAAAGAAAGAAATAAAGAAGCTGCTACGCATAAGAGGAAATTTGAGGGGAAAAAGGGGACAAGACGAAATTTTTTCAAATCACCCAACTTAGGGAACATGAAAACTTTCCCCAACCAGACTCGGGGAGGATACTTCGGATCTCGTTGTGCGAGGTGTGGTCTTACAAATCATACCACTGAACAGTGTAAACACTATAACTTGCGATGCTTTAGTTGTGGAAGTCCAAATCACAAGAGGGTCAATTGTCCATTGAGCAAAACTAGAATTACACCTACGGTAGGGGGTACTTCAAACTTTAACAACCCACCTAGACCTAACTCTAGGGCACCAGGGCGTATGGCCCCAAGACAAAATTCTGCTCCAAGACGGGTATATGTTATGAATTCCAAGGAAAATGAGCCATCTGACGACATAATTACGGGTAGTATTTTTCCGAACTCTACTCCTGTTAATGTATTATTTGATACTGGGGCTTCTCACTCGTTTGTATCACACACCTTAAGTGAGAAATTAAAACGAAAGCCTAGCAATCAGGATTTAAATCTGCCAATCAGATTACCCACGGGTGAAACCATATGTTGTCCGGTTGTATATAAAAATTTCTGATTTAACCATAGAAGGGTGTCATTTCTTAATTAGTCTTATACGATTTAACTTACAAGATTTTGATATTATATTAGGAATGGACTGGCACAAATAAAATTGTGTTATTTTGAACTGTTACGAGCAAACAGTAACAATTAAAACACCAGATGGGAATAGAATCCTATTTAAGAATGACAAAAACAAAAGGAATGTTAGGATCATTGACGGGCTAAAGTCGTATGCCATAAATTACTATTTACAATCACTTAAATCCTATATACTAAACAATTAGTAAAATGGATGTAGGGATGGCAATGGATCGGGTTCAGATCGGGTTTAGTATGATCCAAACCCGATCCACTTTCCTAATGGATCATCGATCCAAATCCGTATCCGATCCAAACCGACAACCCTAATGTCCAAATCCGATCCATTATGAATTTTTTATATCCAAATCCATATTCGATCCATAATCCAACCCACAATCGATCCAAAATCCAACCCAAATCCGGTCTAAATTCAATTTTCTGACATTCTACATCAATTTTTACGATATTTTTCATATATAAAGCTAAAATTTTGAGCTTAACCCACTCTAAAACACGGTATTTTGGATCGGGTTGTGTTTGGATCTGAAGTGGATCGATAATGGATATGGATCGGGTTAATCTATAATGGATATGGATCGGATTATTTTTGAGTGGATATGGATTTGGATTTTAAAGAAGTGGATTTGGATCGGGTTTTTATGCTCGGGTCGAGTCGGGTTCGGTTCGGTTTTGGGCATAATTGCCATCCCTAAATGGATGTAAGGTCGATCCCACAGAGAAATAGGCTAATTGTAATAAAGCAAAGTGTAAAGAATGCAATAATACGGAGTAATTAAGTAACAGTAACAGGTTTGGGGGGGTTTTGGTTTGGTAAATTATGACTAAATAAACTAGCTAATGAAAATAATAAATTAAGGATTTGAAACAATTAAGAGAAAGGCCTTGACACGAAGCGATATCCACAGACGATAAAATCACCGATCATAGAAAAATAATTAAACCACTTTACTTGAATACTTTATTGTGAAAGCTAATACCTTTCAATAATATTAACTTACGTATTCCCTCTTTAGTTAGTAATTAGGTCAAATCGGATGCCTTAAATTGCCCTTTCTAAGGCTAACCCAAATCACGCGATTTAAGTTCAAGTCTATAGAAGAATTAGAATGAGAATCAATAAAGATGACTAATACTAACAACGCAGTTAATACTGATGAGGCTAAAGTCGCGTCACCTCAATCAAAATAAACCTAAAGACTACTAACTAGGTAGCTAGTGGCAGTAGGGTCGAGATCCACAGGGAGATGGAACAGTCGAGGGATGCTCAGCTAAGAAAGGTCAATCTCAAGGTATGAAAAGGGATTAGGTTTGAACTATAAGCTAAAGGTAGACTAAAATCAAAGGCTCAAAAGATGAATAGGGAGAAATCTAGGGTCACAGGTTCACGATGATTTCAACTAAGGTTGTCACTGAATAAGGATACTAATGGTGGTTCGTGTTAATGGTTTAGGACAAGTCCTCTCGGATCAAAGTCAAACCTAGAGCTCAACTAACGGGCTCTCGCTACGTATTAGTTTCGCTCTACCAACTCTCACACAAGGCTCACCTTAACCCGGCTTTCGATCTTAGGTTTAGGCTTCCTAGGTCAACACAATCGATCGTGGCCTTTGATCAATTGATTGAGGAATTAGGGCATGAGATTAGATTAACAACAAGCAACCAAAAGATAACCAAAATCAGCAATTAAACCTAAGAATCAATCATCGATCCCCATAAAACCCTAGGATGGGATTAGCTATGCATAATTGGGGATGAACTCAAAATAATATAATAACAATAACAAAACATAATGAAAGTAAAGTAATTGAAATCAAACCTTGAAATAAAAAGAGTACCGATGATTACAATGAAATCAAATCCTCAAACTAAACTAGAGATGATAAAGAAAACTGAGAATAAACCTGAAATAATCCTGAATTGAATTGTAAAGATCGAGTCTTGCTAGTAAAATCAATCTAAGTCTAGGAGTTTTTGAGAGTTTAAAGAGAGGAAACTAAAAACTAAACTAAAGCAGAAAACTAGAATGAAAGATATCTAATAAAACCCTAACACGAGTCTATTTATACAAGCACGAGTATCCGGAGAAGCAGGGGGTCGAATCGATCGGTTTTGGGTCCAAACCGATCGGTTTGATGGGTGAACCGATCGGTTCTACACTGAACCGAGCGGTTTTAAGCAATCCAGCAAGTTCCAGCAACTTCAAGCCCTGTTTCATGTATCCGGAACCTATAGGTTTGCTCTGAACCTATAGGTTTGACGTCCCCACTTGTCGTATGACTTCCGAATCGACTCTCGGGCCTCGTGTTGACTTCACGATACTCGTAAATGCTCCAAATGACTCAGGTTTCAGCTCAGGACCGCCAAAACCTGCAAAATACACACGAGGAACGACAGTATCGCAATATGAAGCAAATAGCTGCTAAAACAATAATGTAATCGAGCAAATATGAGCTAAATGCAACTATATCGTGGGCATAAAAGCTATATAACTAACATGTATCAAATACTCGAGTCACAAATTCAATTCCTTTTATGATTAATTCAAAACAAACGGAGTACAATAAATCAATCACAATTGCTACCGTGATAAGATTAATAAAGCAAACTGAGCCAATAATCAAATCTAGCAAATTAATTAATAATAACCCTAATTACTTGATCACTCTAATCAAGATTAATATCAATAATAATAAGAACAAGGAATTAAATAATACCCAAAGAAAAGTAGAGAAATAGATAATCTCACGGATTAAGTACCGATGCTTCAATCGATCGTATCAAGAATTTGAAATTTAGTTACACATATTTTTGAGAGAACAATCCCCAAAGTTATTGGAGAGAAAACTAATGGAAACTAATGAAAGAGATGTGTAGGATTATATCGGTATATAGTCCATTAAAAAACACAGGATTATAATGAAAAACTTTATATGATTTATAGTCATAAATTGAAATTGCATAAACATAGTATATAGATTAAGAAATAACCTTTCAAAACTTGAGATTTGGCCTAAGAACAATACCAAAAAGATGGTATCTCCTAATTATAACACCCAAGATGAGATGAGATATGCCCTTTAGGTTGCAAGAGAAATTAGAGAAGAAAACAGTTTCTTTTCTCTCAAGTTTAGTGTTTGTGTGCTATTATGAAATGAAATTAGGTTAGATGAGATTAGAATGTGATTAGGTTAAGTAGAGAGGAAGAACTCTCCCTCACCCTAATCATATCACACGTCCAAAACAAGCTGGACATGGGGTGGACTTTTCCACCTCAAAATTTAAAAGCCCAATCTAATTAAAAGGTTTATCTAAACTCATTTAATTAGTTTCTTTAGCTTTTAATATATAATGTAATTATAATACCATATATTATAATAAATCATATATATCCGTATATTTATAATTTGCTAATTAATTATAACTGTTTAAAATTAATTAGCCTACATTATACGCAATAATTAAATATAACCTTTTATATTCAATTTACGAATTATAGCTAATTTCTCTCATCTAATATCATTTAATCATTATTAAATAATATTCATCATCATATTTGACTAACCTTTTAGTCAACAACACTGACTAACCTTTTAGTCATTAAATAAGGCATCGATATGATTATTTTCTCAAATAATCACATCTCTCAAACACATCCTTTAGGTGTGACTCTTAGGGACCAGTTGATCACCGCCATCTGTATGATGATAACGTCAAACTTATCTAGCAAGCCAACCGTTATCGATAAACGTTAATCAACTGATTAAATACAAAATGTACCCTGTGTACCTTTAGAGAATTAGTTATGTTATTGCACTAACTGTGGAGGACACTAGCTCCAACAATCTCCCACTTGTCCGTACAAGTGTATGTGCGATAACCGATTCTCATATCCATAATAAATTTCTTCCACTCAATGTAAACCAATTTGCAAAGTCCGTATTCACAAATGTCGTAGTTTACAAGTGATCAGTATCAAAAGTGGTTTCCCCGACTAGAGAGTAACTTAACTGATAAACGAATCATTATTCGAGCATGACCATACATTTTCAGTTACAGCTCCTCGAGTGGCCCTGAGAAAAGTATTATAACTCGATAGAAGTTGGAAATTTTCCTCAACTCGAATCCTGCAGATGTAAGCGCAGCATAAAATGACCCAGTGAAAATCTACTTGGCCTCCTGTTACGGTCGACCGTGAGAAAGAAACCAAAGTCACCCAAAATCTGCCCTAATCTCAAGAGACAGTCGATAGTCAAAAGAATCGACTCTAGGAACACTATGGATGTCCTATCCACGACCCGGCACCTAATGTTCTGAAACATTTAGGACTCCATGTTGTCGTCACAAAAATGTCCTGCGCGATTTCAGAAAACCTGCATTTGTGATCGACGTCACAAAATGATTGCCAGAGTTATCAGCTCGTGTAGGCGACCACGGACCAAAACAAAATATATAGCAATTCAGTTCACTTTGAGGTGTTCAACGTTGTCTGCACAATCCTCATGAAAACAATATATATAAACAAAAACGGTGATTTTATTAGTAGGTTTATGAAAAAGATACACGTGTCTAATCCATACAAACAACCAATACAACTCAGGAACACGCTTAATTCCCATGGAAATAACGTGCCCTTCATGCTTATCATATCTCAACGGTTTAGTGAGAGGATCTGCTACGTTATTATCCGTGGCAATCTTGTCAATCACTATCTCCTTCTGCTCCACGTAATCTCAGATCATGTGAGCCTTTCTTTGCACGTGCCGAGACTTGTTGCTGAACTTCGGCTCCTTCGCCTGGAAGATGGCACCACTATTGTCGCAATAGATGGTGATCGGGTCATTCGAACTAGGAACTACAGTTAGTCCTTGTAAGAACTGACGCATCCATATAGCTTCCTTTGCAGCCTCTGAAGCAGCATAGTACTCGGACTTAGTCGTTGAATCTGCTATAACAGTTTGTTTGGAGCTTTTCCAGCTGACCGCAGCGCCATTAAGAGTAAAAACGAATCCAGATTGAGACTTCGAGTCATCTCGATCCGTTTGGAAACTAGCATCTGCGTAACCGATTGCGCATAGCTCTGTATTTCCTCCATAAGTCAATACCCAATCTTTAGTCCTCCGTAGGTACTTAAGAATGTTCTTTACCGCCATCCAGTGTGCTTCACCTGGATTGCCTTGGTATCGGCTCGTCATACTCAATGCATATGCTGTAGGTTTATATCAGTATATAGACCTTAAAAATCACAAGATTATAATGAAAAACTTTATAAGATTTAAAGTCATAAAAGAAATTGCATAACATGAAATAGAGATTTAGAATTAACCTTTAATCCTAATGAATTTGGCCTAAGAACAATACCAAAATTATGGTATCTCCTAATAATCTCACCCAAGATGTTTTGAGAAATACCCTTGAATTTGCTAGAGAATTTTTAGAGGAGAAAACTTATTTTCTCTCTAGGTTTTTTGTGTTGTAAAAAGGTGAATGAATTAGGATGAAATTAGAGTAGAAATAGGAAAGCAAAATCCCCTCTAATTGACCAAGGGTGACCGGCCTCTAATTGATATTTGGGGAGATTTAGTTCTCCTCAAATACTCCACTTGTTGACCAAGTAATTCATAATGTATCTGGACACTTCTATACTTGGTCATTTTAGCTTTTTATATAATGCATTATATTACTAGTGTCATCTGTATGGACCGACTATAATATATAATAAATATCCTTATATTTATAATTTGCTAATTAATTATAACGGTTTATATTTAATTAGCTTGCATTATACATAATAATTAAATATAACATTTTATATTCAATTCACGAATTACATTTAATTCGTCTCAGCTAAAATTATTTAATCAGTATTAAATAGCCGGTTCACCATTATACTGACTAACATTTTAGTCAGTAACACCATCACACTTGACTAACATTTTAGTCACATTTGACTAACCTTTTAGTCAACAACACTGACTAACCGTTTAGTCATTAAATAAGGCATCGATATGATTATTCTCTCAAATAATCACATCTCTCAAACACATCCTTTAGGTGTGACTCTTAGGGACCAGTTGATCACCGCCATCTGTATGACAATAACGTCAAACTTATCTAGCAAGCCAACCGTTATTGATAAACGTTAATCAACTGATTAAATACAAAATGTACCCTGTGTACCTTTAGAGATTTATTTATGTTCTTGCACTAACTGTGGAGGACACTAACTCCAACAATCTCCCACTTGTCCGTAAAAGTGTAGGTGCGATAACCGATTCTCATATCCATAATAAATTTCTCCCACTCAATGTAAACCAATTTGCAAAGTCCGTACTTTCAAAGGTCGTAGTTCACAAGCGATCAGAATCAAGAGTGGTTTCCCCGACTAGAGAGTAACTTAACTGATAAACGAATTAATATTCGAGCATGACCATGCATTTTCAGTTACAGCTCCTCGAGTGGCCCTGAGAATAAATATTACAACTCGATAGAAGTTTGGATATTTCCCTCAACTCGAATCTTGCAGATGTAAGCGCAGCACGAAATGACCCAGTGAAAATCTACTTAGCCTCCTATTACGGTAGACCGTGAGAAAGAAACCAAAGTCACCCAAAATCTGCGTTAATCTCAAGAGACAGTCGATAGTCAAAAGAATCGACTCTAGGAACACTATGGATGTCCTATCCACGACCCGGCACCTAATGTTCTGAAACATTTAGGACTCCATGTAGTCGTCACAAAAATGTCCTGCGCGATTTTAGTAAACTCGCATCTGTGATCGATCAGTCAACAGTTTGACTTATGGCTCGTTGAACCCACCATCAATCGACGTCACAAAATGATTGCCAGAGTTATCAGCTCGTGTAGGCGACCACGGACCAAAACAAAATATATAGCAATTCAGTTCACTTTGAGGTGTTCAACGTTGTCTGCACAACCCTCATGAAAAACAATATATAAAACAAAACGATGATTTTATTAGAAGTTTTAGGAAAAATACATGTGTCAATCCATACAAACAACTAATACAACTCAGGAACACGCTTAATTCCCATGGAAATAACGTGCCCTTCATGCTTATCATGTCTCAACGGCTTAGTGAGAGGGTCTGCTATGTTATCATCCGTAGCAATCTTGTCAATCACTATCTCCTTCTGCTCCACGTAATCTCGGATCATGTGAGCCTTCCTTTGCACGTGCCGAGACTTGTTGCTGGACTTTGGCTCCTTCGCTTGGAAGATGGCACCACTATTGTCGCATTAGATGGTGATCAGGTCATTCGAACTTGGAACTACAGTTAGTCCTTGTAAGAACTGACGCATCCATATAGCTTCCTTCGCAGCCTCTGAAGCAGCATAGTACTCGGACTCAGTCATGGAATCTGCTATAACTGTTTGTTTGGAGCTTTTCCAGCTGACCGCAGCGCCATTTAGAGCAAAAACGAATCCAGATTGAGATTTCGAGTCATCTCGATCCGTTTGGAAACTAGCATCTGCGTAACCGATTGCGCATAGCTCAGTGTCTCCTCCATAAGTCAATACCCAATCTTTAGTCCTCCGTAGGTACTTAAGAATGTTCTTTACGGCCATCCTGTGTGCTTCACCTGGATTGCCATGGTATCGGCTCGTCATACTCAATGCATATGCCACTGAGGATACCGGACACTGGGTGATCCCTTCTCGACGCCCCGCTCGCGCCCGCCCTCGTGGCATGGGGCGGAATGCACGGCGCGGGAAAAATAAATTTTGCAAGAAGCTCGCTCGGGCGTCTTTGAGCTTAATCTAAGCTGCTTTGCTCAACTCGGCTTCGCTCGAGTGTTCTTTTGTTTAAAAAGGGGGGAATGTCATTGCATGTGAATATAATAAAAAGAAATATAAAAATCCTTTTAAAACGTGTTTTTGGAGTCGCCACCAAATATTAAAGGAATTTGGAACCTATTCAACGCATCTTAAAATCATAAGACGCGAGGGTCTCAGATTTCAAGGTGCGTCGATACCTATCCTTCTGAGGCTATTGTGAAACCATAGAGGATTCGGAGTGAGGTTACCCTTCTAAAGTTTTGACAAAGTATATTGAAAACTGCAATAAAAAGGCCTACTTAAAAGTAGTCTTTACTAATTTGAAAACATATGCTTTAATTTCGATATTTGGGCTAATAGGACGCTACGTACAAATGCAAATATATGACTCGATAAATATGTAAACTAAATGTGAGCCGTCAAAGCTATGACGATTTGCTATAGGAAATATACGTAAAATTACTAATTCATTGTATTTGAATTAATAACTAAACGTTATTCTCCGACTTGTGTTCAATTCTAAGATTTTGTAAAACCATCGGTTTTGCATGTTTAAAAGACTATATGAAACGGTACAGTTAAATGTCGAATCCGTGTTTTAGTCGTAATTTAATGCATGAATCGAGAATTTGCATAATGTAAAAATGGGTGCTTAATTTAGTGATTTTGAGTCGTTTATTTATGCGATGTTGGCGAGGTTTAGACGAATCATTTGATTCGAATTACTACAATCGTATTGCGAATACGAGTTCGTTAATGCCAATATCGGGGTGGGTTAAAGTAACCCTATAAGTCTCGAACGTCCAATCGGAAGGTAAAGTTTCTTTACCTTGAAATGCAAGGACAGTTTTTAGAGTGGAAATTTATAAGTGCGAGAGGCTTTTTGTGAATATAAGTATCGGTTTTGAATGTTGTTGTAATTATTGTTGTTGGTTGAATTGATGATGAAAATGGTCGAACAAGGGCTGCTATTTATAGCAAATGCTTCGTGTTTTATGCCTAATTGATCAGAAAATCGCCAGTGAACTAGCGATTGTACAAAAAATTGCCAGAATGTCAGAGGAGGAGGGGAAAATCGCCTGAATACTGGCGATTTACCAAACAATCGCCCGATTCGCGATTTTACGCCTGTTCACAGATTTGTTGCGTATATCGTTATCGTAGGTATGTAAGGCTATAAACGCTGATTCTTGATTGTCGAGCATGTTGTTTGACTTTGAGGGCTTTGTAGTGTCAACTTGTTGCAAGTTGATTAATCAACTTGGCATGAGTTGATTTCCTTTGCTCGGTTTTCGTGTTTCGTGCTTCGTGTTTTGGTTTTTCGTCGTGTTTTTCGATCTAGGTTCGAAGTAAAATAATATTGTAATGCATTATTTTACGACTTTGTGGGATTTTTCTATGTAAGAACGTGACCCGGGACGCATTTTGGCCCGCTCGGGTGCTTGGACCTTTTTGTGTGTTTTGGGCCTTTCTTGTGTGTTTGGGTCGTTTTTGTGCTTTTGGGCTGTTTTGTGAGGCGTTTATGTCTCGTGCTTGTGCGTATTGTGTTGACTTACGATTTAAAATGACTGAATTAATATTCATTTTTACGAAATATGCAAATTCAAATTAATACGTTAAAAATGACTAAAATGTTTTAGACACTTATGTACCGTTTTGTCTCATTTTAAAACATGCATGAAAGTCCTTTTCGTCATCGGGTTTGCTTTTGGGGGGTACGGATACGGGTATCTACAGAGCCCCCAGTTTGACTGAGCTTGGACTAAAGCGCTAGTCAAACTTAGAAAATAGTATCCGGACCATCACAGTCTCGATACTACCTGGCGACGCTAAGTATGTGTCTCGGGGAGAGACGAGGACTTAGCGCCGGGAATGCGGGGAGGGACGGCATGTTTAAGGACATGACGGTCCTGCATGTTTAAGGGCTTGCCGGCCTGCTGTTGCTTAGATGTCATTTTGATGGCGTTTTGTAGCTTGGTCATATCCTGCGTCTCGCATGCTTGCTGCGTGCTTGCTTGTGTATCTGTGATTTGCCATTCCTTCTCGCAGAGAGGATGGGTGTTAGCGTTCTTGATATGCAAAGAAAATCTGTGTTTCTGCATCCTTGATTTGAAATAAGAAGTGTATATTTGGTTGGTGTAAAAAGTGTGTGTATTTGAGGAATATACGTATTTAACTCGTGAGGAGTATATGTATTGTGATTTGTAACTCGTAATGGGTGTATTTGTTTTGAAAAATATACGTATTTAACTCGTGGGGAATATACGTATTTTTGATTTTTTGACTCGTAAAGAGTGTATTTGTTTTGAAAAATATACGTATTTAACTCGTGAGGAATATACGTATTTTTGATTTTGTGACTCGTAAAGAGTGTATTTGTTTTGAAAAATATACGTATTTAACTCGTGAGAAGTATACGCATTTTGATTTTTGTGACTCGTAAAGAGTGTATTTGTTTTGAAAAATATACGTATTTAACTCGTGAGGAATATACGTATTTTTGATTTTGTGACTCGTAGAGAGTGTATTTGTTTTTGAGAAATATACGTATTTGACTTGTGGGAAATATACGTATTTTGATTTTGTGACTCGTAAAGAGTGTATTTGTTTTGAAAGGTATACGTATTTAACTCGTGAGGAGTATACGTATTTTGATTTTGTGACTCGTAAAGAGTGTATTTGTTTTGAAAGGTATACGTATTTAACTCGTGAGGAGTATACGTATTTTGATTTTGTGACTCGTAAAGAGTGTATTTGTTTTGAAAGATATACGTATTTAACTCGTGAGGAGTATACGTATTTTAATTTGTAACTCGTAAAGAGTGTATTTGTTTTGAAAGGTATACGTATTTAACTCGTGAGGAGTATACGTATTTGGATTTTGTGACTCGTAAAGAGTGTATTTGTTTTGAAAGATATACGTATTTTGATTTGTAACTCGTAAAGAGTGTATTTGTTTTGAAAAATATACGTATTTGACTTGTGGGAAATATACGTATTTTGATTTTGTGACTCGTAAAGAGTGTATTTGTTTTGAAAGGTGTACGTATTTGACTTGTGGGAAATATACGTATTTTGATTTTGTGACTCGTAAAGAGTGTATTTGTTTTGAAAGGTGTACGTATTTAACTCGTGAGGAGTATACGTATTTTGATTTTGTGACTCGTAAAGAGTGTATTTGTTTTGAAAGGTATACGTATTTAACTCGTGAGGAGTATACGTATTTTGATTTGTAACTCGTAAAGAGTGTATTTGTTTTGAAAAATATACGTATTTGACTTGTGGGAAATATACGTATTTTGATTTTGTGACTCGTAAAGAGTGTATTTGTTTTGAAAAATATACGTATTTAACCTGTGGGAAATATACGTATTTTGATTTTGTGACTCGTAAAGAGTGTATATGTTTTATTATTTTGTAAAATTTGGGCTCTTGGCTCGTGACAAGCATGTGTATTCTCGCGTTTTATCATAGTAACGCATAAAAGAGTGAATTAATAGCGTAATGGACCGTAATAACAAGTCCAAACTAAAAATTGACCCATGCCTACCCACTTAATCGCCAGAGCTCTGGCGATTTAGTGTGTGTGTGCCATTTTTGTTTCAAAAACACGGGTAAGGGGAGGGAGCATAGCAGCCGAAACAAAAACACGAACACAACTTAATCGAAAAAACTTGTTCTCAGCGATTTCTCAACCAAAATTCGTGATTCCGCCTCCTACGATTCGCAATGGACCAAGGTATGCACTTAATCAAGTTGCTAATTCGTGTTTTGAAGTTGGTTTGAGTCGGTTTTAACTGAAAATTCATTTCTTAGGGTTTATGTCGATTTGTTTTGCATGTTTCGATTTTAGCCATCTTTGTCACTTGAAATCGATGCTTGAGAGTACTATGAGACTTGTCTCGCTGTTGTTGGTGATTGTATGTGAAAAACTCGTGTATTAGGGCTGTTTCTCGTGTAGAAGGTCAAGGGCATTTTGGTCATTTTTCGTTTTTCGTATCGGAATATGCTCAAAATTTCCATGTAGATTACCCATTAGTAGTATAATGCTTGGGTAAATTTGTTTCGTTGAAATCGGCGCGAAAGTCGGGTTTTTTGGGTTAAAAACCGTGTGACAGGGGGTTTTGTCGGGGTTTTGCTCTGTTTTTGTCGTGTAAAACGACACTAATTGGCTTGGTTGTTTTTGAAACGTCGTTGTATGCTAATGATGAGGCCATGGGTGTTTCGTGTGCGAAAAACGGTTTGGAAATCCGTAATTTCCGTGTGATTTTATATGGAGACGGTTTCTTGGGTCGAAATTTTTAGTTCCGAAACTTGTCGAAAACTTTTGTCTTGGGTCATGATGACTTGTATGGTGTATGGTTTGCTCATTTTTGCTGATCATGCGTCATTTTTGGAGCGTTTTGGGGCGTTTTTGTGTAGTCGAGCTAGGCTTCTTGAAACCGTTTTTCTTGCTTCTTGCGCTTCAGGCCTTGGATGCGTTGTCACGCGTGTTGTTTGGGTTGGCTAGGATGTTGTTTTGTGGGGAGCTAGGGCCTCTTTGGTCAAGGAAAGGCCGTGAAAAGACCGTTTTTGTAGCTTGCGTGCGTTTTACAAAAGCTATTCAGTCGATGTGTTCGGGGCATGATTCCTGTACGAAACTTTTTGTAGGTGTTTATCATGGCTTGTATGTCGTATACGTGTCATGCAATGGGCGTTTCTGTGTCTCTGCGCTGTTTTAGCCTTATCTGTCAAAAATAAGCCTAAAGCGTATTTTCTGTTGTTTTGCTTGGTTTCTTTGTCATTTTGTACCTTCTAGCTCTTAGTATTGGCCGTGTATGACATATATGTCGTATACGTGTCATAATATACGCATTTCCGTATTCCTGCGTTGCTTTTGGCCTTGTCTGTCAAAAATAGGCCTAAAGCTTGTTTTTTGCTGTTTCGTCTGTTTTTTCTTTGCTTTTGCGCATCGTTGCTCTTCGGATTTGCTGTGTATGCTGCCTGCGTTGGATATGTCTCACAAACTGTGCATTTTTGGGTCTCTGCTTCATTTTAGCCTTTTCTGTCATAGATAGGCCTGAAGATTGTTTTCTGCTGTTTTGCTTGATTTTTCTCTGTCCTTGTGCATCCTTGCTCCTTGGATTAAATGCGTATGTCGTAGGTATCGTGTCCGTGTCATTAAAAATGCATTTCTGTATTTCTTTTCGCCTTTTAGCCCTTTTCTGTCAAAGATAGGCCTAAAGCTTGCTTTTCTGTTACCTTTGTGCATGTGCATCCTTCTGTTGGTCATGAACTTGCTTTAATTGAATTGCATTTTTGTATCATCATATGGCTGCGTAGCTTAAGGTTGTTCTTGAATCTATGTAGGTGACCCTGAGATCGTGATACCTACGACCAGTGCTATGCAGGATGTCATCGAGAACATTGACTTTACTGTTACCGGGGAGGAGCGTACCCCGATGTCCGAGCTGCGTCATCACTTAGCGACTTCTGAGGGTCCGTCGCAGTCTGATCTGTTCAAAACTCCTCCTATTTTGACGCCAGGGAACGAGGTACAGGGGGCTGTTCCAGAGTCTCCTATGCCCTCTATTAGCGAGCACAGTACTACTGTGGGGCCGACAGGGCCTTCTGTTGGTGACGCAGGGCGTGCTGTAGATGCGACCGGGGTTCCTGTGGAGCCAGTTGTAGAGTTACCTATGCCTTCCGTAGGTGGACGCGGGGCTAATGTTGAGTTGCCTAGGGCTCCTGCTAGTGGGCTTGGGGCCGCTGTTGAGTCGCCTAGGCCCTCTGTTGGCGAGCGTGGAGTTGGTTCTGTACCTTCGCCAGGTGTTGGGAGTGGACGAGGGGTTCCTGAGCCGTTGGTGTCCGCCGGGAAGGGCCGAGGTAGAGGTCGTGGAGGTGGACGTAAGAATGATAGGCCTAGTAGGAAGCGTAAAGTAGCTGATGTTGCTGGTAGTGCTGAGGGTGGTGTTCGGACGCGTGGTCGTCGTGCAGCAGAGGCTAGTGGTAGTTGTGAACAAGGTGAGGATAATAGTGCTAGTGTTTCTGACGAGGTGAGCTCTGATGAGGCTGGAGATGATCCTGCTGTTGATAGGCCGAGACGTGGTCGTTCTCGTCAGCTCGAGAATGCTTTTGAGAGTGATCCTGAGCCCGAGGAGGAGCAGGATGACGAGGAGCCTGTGGCGGTTGATGATGAGGTTGCAGAGGGTGATGTTGCGGTCTTCGCTGCCATCTTGGCGTTGATGGCGCTGATGCTGGACCGGCCGCCGCGCAAGATATGTTTATGGGTGTGGTCGATGAGTTAGGCTTGAGGCCATCGTTTCCCCATGGTCCGAGATTGTGGGCCAAGGTTGCTAAAGACTGGGATGGTGTGAGCTTAGTTTGGAGCCAATTGGAGCACTTGTCCACTCGGGTGAAGGTAGGCTTCAAGTTGGGGAATATGAGGACATTCTCCGGTTTCCGTACTTGTATAGATGCTTTTAACAAAAAGTTGTCTCCCGAGTCGCGGAAGATAATCCTCGGCACAGCCTTTGGTCCGTTGGTGACGAAGTGGAAGGAGGCGCGTAAGAAGAATGTGAATTCGCACCTTTCTGTGCTTCGAGCGTTGTTAGATAGATTCTGGGACACTACTAACACGTTCCATATGCCTGGGTACGAGGTTGGTATTACCTTCTCGTCTCTTGCGGTTGTTTCGGGGCTTCCTCATGGAGAGGAGATGATTGAGTGGGACAGAGTACGCCCTACTATCTCGAGCCCTACGGTCGTTCGTTTGATCGGAGGTGGTATTAGGTGTGCGAGGGATGAGAGGCACACTTTTCAGCCTCGGACATCATGGTTTGATGATTATTTTAAAGGCAAGGGAAAAAGCGGTGGCGAAGTTAGTCATGAGCGAGCGCTCGATTGTGGCTATGGTGGTTTCGACGCCCACTCACTTTGGAGATAAAGGAGAGCGGGCGTCGACTGCTGTTTTGATGGCGCTGCGGGACTTGTCCAGATTGGGTGCTTTTGACTGGGTTACTCCTGCTATGGGTCTCCTGATCCGATTTTGTAGGGACGCGGTTTGTCCTGATCAGATCGATGATGGGTCCCAACCGTCTTTGGTCGGCCCTGGCTTGTCAATGGAGGTATGATTGCTTTTTGTGATGCTCTGTTGTTTTATTTTGTTTTTGCTTTCTCTTTTGTGACATGTTTTTGGCTTTATTGTAGTCCTGGTGCTATGCACACTTCCCGTCGTTGCTCCCTGCTAACTTTGCCGTGAAGGCGGAGTACCCTGCTTTTCATGCTTATGCAACGGCAAACAGGAAGGGTATTCGCTTGACTTATGACGATGCTCGAGTGAAGTTTAACGGGATGACCGTTGATAAGGTAAGAAAAGTTCGTATTTCTTATACGCCTTGCGTTTGTGCTTTTGCAGATGTTTATTCCTCTTTTTTTTGTAGTTTGTTCCCAACCCTTGGGCGAATTATGCGGATGTCCCTGCGTCGATTACGACTCGCTTTGCTATTCGCGATACGCAGAGGTTGTACATTGCGACTCAGTATGATTCATACTAGTTCTTAGGCGAGCGTTTGTCAGCTCAGACGATTAGGGGTAAGTTTGTTGTGCCCGTGGCCCCTCCTAAGGTTCTCTTTGTACAGACACCGGATGTTGATATTCGCCACGATGTATATCACGAGGGTGAGTCGGAGTCCCTGTTGAGGCTAGATGAGGATTATACGTCGTGGGCGCGCCTTGCTTTGGCGCCTGCCGTGATTGAGGTGTATTTTTGTTTTTGCATTTGTTTTGTAGATATTTGTTTGTTCAACAAGTAAAAATTGACCGTGATTTTTGTATCTTGTAGCCACGTGACCCTGACCTTGAGGTTCAGCCTCCTCCTTTCTATGAGCGTCTGGATTTTGAGCATGATGATGGCTGTAGGCATTCGATGCCACTGCCGCAGTACTTATCTGCGGTAACTGACGCTGGCATGGATAGTTGGAGCCCTCGGGTGAAGCAGGTATGACTTGTTTTCTATGCTTGCGTGATATGTAGTATGTAGCCCCCAGCTTGAGTAAGATTTTGTCGTAAAATCGTTAGTCAAGCTTTGTTGATGCTGCTTTTGATTATAGCCCCCAGTTTGAGTTAGATTTTGTCCTAAAATCGTTAGTCAAACTTGAAATGAAGCTGCTTTTGATTATAGCCCCCAGTTTGAGTTAGATTTTGTCCTAAAATCGTTAGTCAAACTTGAAATGAAGCTGCTTTTGATTATAGCCCCCAGTTTGAGTTAGATTTTGTCCTAAAATCGTTAGTCAAACTCGAAATGAAGTTGCTTTTGATTATAGCCCCCAGTTTGAGTTAGATTTTGTCCTAAAATCGTTAGTCAAACTTGAAATGAAGCTGCTTTTGATTATAGCCCCCAGTTTGAGTTAGATTTTGTCCTAAAATCGTTAGTCAAACTTGAAATGAAGCTGCTTGTGATTATAGCCCCCAGTTTGAGCATATGAAGGCCGTATTTGTTTGCAGGTGACTCTGGATGTCCACAAGAATTTGTGGAGGGTAGCTAACCGGTGGCGCGTGGCTTTTAATGATAAGGCGGTCGCGCTTTGCAAAGCGCAGAAGTATGCTTCAGAGTTGCAGGCTGCAGTCGCGCAGAGCCAGATAGAGCTAGGGCGGGCCAGGGCTGAGGAGGCACGTCTGCGAGCGGAATTTGAGCTACAGCGGGAGCAGGAGCTAGCTGGTTACCGTGCTCAGATTGATTCGTTGCGCGCGGAGCTCAGTCATCGAGATCAAGCTAATTGATTTGGGATGTATGCTAGGATCGTAGGCCTATGCTTATGGACTTGTTTTATTTTCTAATTGTATTTGCACGTATTTGGACATGTAGGATTTCGTATCCGGTTGATTTTGTGGCTGTGGCTTGACGCGAGAAAGCCCCGTGACCTCGTGTGCGTGCGTCGATTATTTAGTATGGTTGGACTTTGCAGGAATCGTATGACGTCGATTTATGGCCATAGCCTGATGCAAGTGTGTTCCGCGGTTTTGTATGCGTGCTTTGGTTATGCAGCAGGTTCACTCGTTGATTATAGTAATCGTCCATGTTGACGTAGTTTTCAAAATTGATGAGCCTGTGTGCTGTGTCATGAGCCTCGTCGGTTATTTTGCCTCGTTTTGTAGTATGACCGCTTGTGTCATCGTTTGCCTTCGAAGTCCTCGCGACTTGCTTATCTAGTGTTCCTGCAATTAGCTTGTTAGTCGTAAAAAGAACACAAATCTCGATTGAGATTTTTCTGACCTGTAATAAGAGTATGCATACGTAAGAGTTTTATAAAACATGCATTTTGAAGAAAATATTTTGAGTCTGTAAAGGACGCTTTTGACGCTCATAAAAATGTGAATTAAGAACGTCGTGCTTTAACGTAAGCTTGTGAAAAATGACGATTGAATTTTGCGAGACCGTAAAAGGTGTTTTTGACGTTCGTAAAAAAAAATGTGAATTAAGAACGTCGTGCTTTAACGTAAGCTTACGAAATGTGACGGTTGAATTTTGTGAGACCGTAAAAGGTGTTTTTGACGTTCGTAAAGATGTGAATTAAGAACGTCGTGCTTTAACGTAAGCTTACGAAATGTGACGGTTGAATTTTGTGAGACCGTAAAAGGTGTTTTTGACGTTCGTAAAATGTGAATTAAGAACGTCGTGCTTTAACGTGAGCTCGCGAAATGAGACGGTTGAATTTTGTGAAGCGTATGTGCAAAACATTAGTCGAGAGTCGATCACAAAATGACCCAATACGACGTAAAGCCGGGTATCGGAAACGTAATCGATAATGCGTCGTAAAAAGTAAAAACAATGGCGTGAGGGTCAGAAAAACTTTCGCAACTCGTAGGCTGCAAGGCGGTGTGCAGTCGTCGGGTCAAATCTGTCGGAAAAGTATAGAAAATCGCCTGGATACCAACGATTCTCACAAAAATCGCCGAAACAAAGCGATTCTTGTGAAAATCGCCAGGAAGGTGGCGATTTTTGTGTAAATCGCCAGTTTTCTGGCGATTTTTGGGTTGTTTTTGGCTTTTTGTTTTGATTTTTTGGTTAATCGCTGGTTCACTAGCGATTATATGTTGTGTTGTTGCCTCTTGAAGACGTTGCCTATAAGAAGGATGCTCGTGTTAGTTCATTCATCCATCTCTCCAATCACATTTCATACTTCGTCTTATTTTGCAATTTCATTACTCGCATCATAATAGTACTTGTAAGATTCAGCAGAGCGTTGTCTTTTTTTGTGAGTAATGGAGCATTTGGAGGGACTTGTGAGGATGTGGTGTGCTATGCTATCTGGTATCGAGAAGAGGAACCTCAGGGGCTGTGGCTTGGGCATATTCCTAGGCTTAAGGCAGGTTCGGATGGAGCCGGAGTTCCTGGATGCCTGTCTGCACTACTGGGACTTGGCATACCACGTATTTCGCTTCCCTGACGGGGAGGTTTGCCCCCTGGTCGAGGAGTTTGCTGCTATTGGAGGTTGGACCCGCTCTGTTTCTCCAGTGTGTGTCCGCCAGGAGCTTGGTTATCAGCGAACCATGCAAAACTTCCTCATGATGACGAGGCCCGAGACGGAGGACTTGCTCCTAGATGGACGCTTGAATGTCATCCGACTTTGCCAGCGGTTCATGGATTATGATAATGGGCTCATTGGCGCTGTTGCTCGCAGGAGAGCCTTGGCCCTTTGTCTTGTGCACTGTTTCATGTTCCCTGATTCGGTGGACGGGATGGGGTTTGGCGAGGCTCGTTTGGTCTGCGTTGTGCAGCAGATGGAGATGGGGTATAACCCTGCGGCGTTGATCCTAGCGGAGACGATCCTTGGCCTAGATGATCGGGCGTGTAATAGAGTGCATGCTTATCGTGGTTGTCCCGTCATTTTGCAGGTTTGGCTGATGGAACGTTTGAGCGTGCTTGGAGCCGTCCCTTATGGTGTATCCTACACGGTGGCAGGCGTCACCAGTCGGGGCCTGAGGTGGATGGGTTCCAATGGCCGTCCTCGTGACTATTTTTCCACCTTTGTGAGGGCGTCGGCTATTCGTTGGGTTGTAAGATGGTGGGAGGTTACCTCGGTGACGGGTAGCGCAGTTGGCGATGGTCCTTCCGGGGTTATGTTATGCGGTTTTGACATTGGAGTGTTCATTCACCCGTTGAGGGTGAGAAGGCAAATGGGATACGCCCGCTTATCCTGAGCAGATACCACGATCCAGGATTTGGTCGTACTTAATAACCAAATCACTGATGCGTGGTCGCGAGAATGGGCTCTGCGTCCCCGGTGGCAGGTGGCAGGGATACCGGCCACGGTGAGGGTTTCGAGGTCGTATATCCGGTGGACTACGGCCACAACTACTCGTCAGAGGGCCCGCCTTCGCGCCATAGAGCAGAATGAGCCGCCGCCGACGTCTGCCTTCCACCCAGTGCGTTTTGGCCGTGGAAGTCGGGGAAGTTCGAGTTCTGGAAGCGCACCGTCCATGGAGGCGGAGCTTAGTCATCTCGGCTTCATCATGGTTAATGCTCCGGGCCAGGATGGTAGTGATGGTGCTTCTCATATGGGTTGAGTTCTCCTCTCAGTCGAAGAATGTTATCTGAATGCTTGTTGTTAGTTGTTTGTTTGCTTTTGTATTCCCTAAACCCGAAGATAATGTCGGGATCATGTAATGCTTGTCGGTGTCGTGTGTGCCAGTAGTGTAATGTTCGTGCTCCCAATTGCAAAATCCAAATGTAAATGTTTCCCTTTCCAGCATAATAAAACAAAAATCTCTTTTGTGTAACTTGCCTTGTTTCTTTTAAGGTTAGGGACACGTGTGTTTTGTGTTTTGAATCCTGTTATGTTTGCCATACCCTTGAGGCGTTTTGAGTATGTGATTTTGTGTTGAATGTCGGCTGTGCTTTTTGAAAAAGCTGCCTACGTATCCATGTAAATGGAATCAAGCCGGCGTAGTTCGGAATTGTATTATTTTGAATGCAGGTTTAGGGGCATGCTTGCCCGTAGAATTGTGTTTTGCTTTTTTGTGATGGATGTGCATGTTTAGGGCGTCTTACCGTGGAATTGTGTTTATGCGCATGTTATAAATACATTGCAAGCGTTTCAGGGGTAGTATTTCTTTAGCTGGTCGAGATTGGTGGCTCGATTGAACTCTTGACCGTCTAGGTCAGTTAATTTGACCGCTCCTCCTGTGTAGATTTCTTTGACGAGGTAAGGCCCACCGCTTGGCTTGAACTTTCCTCGTGGGTCAACAGAAGTGGCGCCACAGATCGATTTCAACACTAGATCTCCCACTTTTATGTTTCGTGGTCGAATTCGTTTGTTGAATGCTCTTTGTAGTCGTGCTTGGTACATTCGCACAATGCTTAAAGAATTTAGCCTGCGTTCGTCCAGGAGCATCAGTTGCTCGTAGCGTTCGCGAGCCCATTCTGCTTCTGGGATGCTATTTTCCATGAGTATTCGTAGGGATTTCATTTCGATTTCCACGGGTTGCACGGCTTCCATGCCATAGGTAAGAAAGTAAGGTGTCAGACCTGTGGTTGTGCGTATGGTTGTGCGATATCCCCATAGTGCAAATGGAATTTTGTTAGGCCAATCCCGACAACTGTCGATCATTTTCTCCAGGATGGTGACTACAGTTTTGTTTGCTGCCTCCACGGCTCCGTTGGTCTGGGGTCGGTAAGGGGAGGATCTGTGATGTTGTATGCTGTATTTGGCGAGTATGGCTTCTGCTTCGACTTGAAAATGTGAGCCTTGGTCGCTTATAAACTCATGCGGTATGCCATATCGGCATATGATGTTTGTTTGTATGAATTTGGCAACTTCTTTTGAGCCGAGGGTGCGAAAAGACGCCGCTTCTACCCACTTTGTGAAATAGTCGATTGCTACTAGTACGAAGCAGTGTCCTCCTGCTCCGATGGGATGGATTTTGCCTATCACGTCAATGCCCCAGGTTGAAAAGGGCCATGGAGACGTGAGGGTGTATAGTGGTGAAGGAGGTACGTGTTGCACGTTACTGAATATTTGACAATTATGGCAGTGTTTGACATAGTGAATGCAGTCTGCTTCCATAGTCGTCCAATACCATCCTAGTCGTAAGATTTGCTTGCATAGGGCTCTTGCGTTCATGTGTGGGCCACATTCGCCGTCGTGTACTTGGGCAATGATTTCCTGCCCTTTCTTGTAATCGACACACATGAGTAAGGTGCCTTGTGGTGTCTTTTTGAGTAATTGTCCCATTTCTAGCACGAATTGGGATGCAAGAAGTCTAATGGCTCTCTTACCTCGCTTGTCGGTGTTAGGTGGGTAAGAATTGCTTGTTTTGTGGTTGAGTATGGCTTGGTACCATGGTTCTGTGTGCTCAGCTTCGTCGATGTCAATGGTGTGGATGTATGCGGGTTCACCACGTCTTTCGACGATAATGGGTAGTGTGTCAACGTTTGACGGCATGTTGAGAAGGGATGAGAGCTTTGACAGCGCGTCGGCAAATTGATTTTCTTCCCTTGGGAGGTGATAGAATTCTATGTAGTCAAATTCTGTCAGGAGTACTTGTATTTTTGCTTGGTATTTTGCGAGGGTTTCGTTCATGATTTTCCATGCTCCTGTCACTTGATTTATGATGAGGAAGGAGTCTGTAGGTTTATATCCGTATATAGACCTTATATTCCACAGGATTATAATGAAAAACTTTATAAGATTTTAAAGTCATAAATCAAAATTGCATAACAAATTAAAAGAATAAGAATTAACCTTTTAATCCTCAAGAATTTGGCCTAAGATCAATACCAAAAGTATGGTATCTCCTAATAATCTCACCCAAGATGTGTTCTTGATATGCCCTTGTATTGCTAGAAATTTTAGAGAGAAAACTGATTTTCTTTTCTTTGAGATTTTGTGTTGTGTGAATTATGATCAAAATTGATCAATCAATTAGTCAATTAAGTTGAGCAAAAACTCCCCTTAATATACTCATTATTTCGGCCCTCTCAATTAATTATGGGGAGTAATTTTTCTTTCCAAAAATCACTTTCCAAAACCAATCCCTTGTTGACCAAGGAGTCAAAGACCAATTAGGCTCTTTCTTGGAGGTTTCCTTTAGCTTTTAATATAATATAATATTACTAGTGTCATATAAATATGATCTACTATAATATATCATTAAATTATTAATATCCTTATATTTATAATTTACTAATTAATTATAACAGTTTATGATTAATTAGCTTATATTATATTCAATAATTAAATATAACATTTTATATTCAATTTACGAATTACATTTAATTCGTTTTAGCTAATATCATTTAATCCTTATTAAATGGCCGTATCAATATCACACACTTGACTAACATTTTAGTCAAAAACTCCGACTAACCTTTTAGTCTTTTAGTAAGGCATCAATATGATTAATTTCTCAAATAATCACATCTCTCAAACACATCCTTTAGGTGTGACTCTTAGGGACCAGTTGATCACCGCCATCTGTATGACAATAACGTCAAACTTATCTAGCAAGCCAACCGTTATCGATAAACGTTAATCAACTGATTAAATACAAAAAGTACCCTGTGTACCTTTAGAGATTTATTTATGTTATTGCACTAACTGTGGAGGACATTAACCCCAACAATCTCCCACTTGTCCGTACAAGTGTAGGTGCGATAACCGATTCTCATATCCATAATAAATTTCTCCCACTCAATGTAAACCAATTTGCAAAGTCTGTACTTTCAAAGGTCGTAGTTCACAAGCGATCAGAATCAAGAGTGGTTTCCCCGACTAGAGAGTAACTTAACTGATAAACGAATCAATATTCGAGCATGGCCATGCATTTTCAGTTACAGCTCCTCGAGTGGCCCTGAGAATAAGTATTATAACTTGATAGAAGTTTGGATATTTCCCTCAACTCGAATCCTGCAGATGTAAGCGCAGCATGAAATGACCCAGTGAAAATCTGCTTGGCCGCCTGTTACGATCGACCGTGAGAAAGAAACCAAAGTCACCCAAAATCTGCCTTAATCTCAAGAGACAGTCGATAGTCAAAAGAATCGACTCTAGGAACACTATGGAAGTCCTATCCACGACCAGGCACCTAATGTTCTGAAACATTTAGGACTCCATGTAGTCGTCACAAAATTGTCCTGCGCGATTTCAGTAAACCCGCATCTGTGATCGATCAGTCAACAGTTTGACTTATGGCTCGTTGAACCCACCATCAATCGACGTCACAAAATAATCGCCAGAGTTATCAGCTCATGTAGGTGATTACGGACCAACACAAATATAATGTTTTCTAGTTCACTTTGTGGTGTTCAAAGTTGTCCGTACAATCCACATGGAAAAACAAAATATATAAAACAAAATATGGAGTCTTGTCTACAGCTTTAGACGGACTTCGGTTAAGTATAAGAGCAGCTGACAAAAGAGCATAGCCCCATAATGAGTCAGGTACAACCGTGTGACTCATCATGGATCGAACCATATCAAGTAATGTTCGATTTCTGCGTTCGGACACACCATTCAGTTGTGGTGTTCCGGGTGGAGTTAACTGTAGTACTATCCCGCGGTCTTTCAGGTGTCGATCAAACTCAGTTGAAAGATATTCGCCACCACGATCCGAACGTAGTGCTTTTATCTTTCTATCCAGTTGGTTCTCAACCTTATTCTGGAATTCCTTGAACTTGTCAAAGGACTCACTTTTATGCTTCATTAAGTAGACATGTCCATATCTACTCAAATCGTCCGTGAAAGTGATGAAATACCTATAGCCATCTCTAGCGTTGATTGACATAGGTCCGCACACATCGGTATGTATGAGTCCTAATAGGTCGTGCCACATTCCAACACCTTTGAAGGAAATTCGAGACATTTTGCCTATGAGACATGATTCACATGTGCCAAAAGTTTCATAGTCAAATGGGGCTATTGTCCCATTATCAATGAGCTTTTTCACGCGTTTCTCATTTATGTGTCCCATACGGCAATGCCATAAATACGTTTGATCTTTGTCACCAACCTTTGCTTTCTTGTTACTCACATGCATGATTTCTGTGGTTTGATCTAAAACATAAATTCCGTTTATGGAAACAGCTTTACCATAAATCATATCGTTCAATGAGAAAATACAGCTATTATTCTTAATTGAAAATGAAAATCCTTCTTTATCAAGAACGGATACAGAAATAATGTTTTTAGATAAACTAGGTACATAGTAACAGTTATTTAGTAATAACTCAAATCCACTTGGGAGTTTGGATTACATATGTTCCCATTGAAACGGCAGCAACTCTTGCTCCATTCCCCACTTGCACAGATGAGAACCACAACCAGTACCAAGTACCCAAGTTCCGAAACTTGCATGGTTAATCTCAATCATGTGAATAAAAGAAGACATACCAACAGGAATGACGTGGCCTGCTTTTATGTCCTCAGCATACACGGGATAGTTCTGCCTCCAATGCCCAGACTTGTGGTAATGGTGGCACTCCATGCTTTGCTTCGCTTTTGCCTTGCCTTGTGAGCTACCGCTAGACTCACCAGGCCCACTCTTAGCAACCACTGGCTTCTTAAACTTTGGCTTACCTACAGCTAGGTTAGCCGGAGCCTTACCCTTACCCTTCTTGTTGCCAATCATGAGAACATCTTGTTTCGTGCTCCCACTCAACTTCAGATCACTCTCCTGCATGCGAGGAGTGAATGCAGCTCATGCAGACTTTTCTGCATGTCATTCATGTAATAGTTTGCCCTAAAGAGGGCATACCCATCATGAAGAGAGTGGAGCACTCGATCGATGATGATCTTTTCATTGATCTTGCAACCAAGCTTCTCCAATTTCTCAACGTTCTCGATCATGTCGAGAAGGTGTGGACCAACCGGTTGGCCCTTCTGGAGTCTAGCCTCAAAGAAACGAGTGGTATACTCGTAACTCTAGATTCTCGGAGCTTTCGAGAATTCCTTTGTAAGGGTGGTGAAAATCTTGTTTGCACCTTGGGTTATGAACTGTCTTTGCAAATTGGATTCCATTGCATAGATGAGTACGTTCTGTATCGCACCCGCCTCCATCATGAAATCATTGTAAAGATAGAGTTCATCTGCTCCTGCATCGGGAGCTGGTTTTGTCGGCAGTGGCTCAGTCAAGTACTTGAGCTTACCATCAGCGATGGCGGCATTCCGTAATGCGGCCTCCCAATCAGAAAATTGGACCCATCACTCTTCAGTCGAGTAGACTGTTTCATGTCATCCATAAAAATACAAAGCCATGATTCGCGTGTTAGTGTGACACTTGGCATTGGTTCGTCAATACGTACAGCCATTTGTTATAGTAGTTATATTTGTATATAACGAATTCGATACTGTGAAAAGAAAGAAGAAGAAGAGAAGAGAACATCGTTTTATAGGTTTAAGTCGTAAAGCAATAACGGTTTAAAGCAATGACTCGTGCACTCATATAATCGACCTCCCTCGAGAATTATATAAGCGATCCCAAGATTCAATTTCTTTAAATTGATAAGCCAACCTCTTGGCTAATTCTACTGTTAGAATTCTTGGTCGATAGATTTCAGTAAATCCTATCTAATAGTCCACTATAACTACGAGATATTACTCGAACTATAGTGTTGAGGTAAAATAGGTCTACACATACTACTTACCCAACGTAGAAGGGGTCATGTGGAGAGTAAGGTCCTACATGCCTACCGACGAAGAAGGGGCTCATAGCATGTTATTCCTATAAAGACTAATCTCAATTTTAGATTTAGAGGAAGATCCCATCAACTCATTTTAATTCATTTTAAGTGAACTAATATCTAGCATTATCGTGAATGATTAAATTGAGATGATAGCTCTAAACAAATGACATCCGTATGTCTATGAAAAAGAATGCAACTATATGATCCATTTTCATGCATATTAGGTGGTTTGGTTTAGTTTAGGCGGAATATGATGCTACTAACTAACGTGAATGCAATAAAAACGGTAAAGTAAAACGCAAAGAAACGCACCTAGTGTGGCCTATCCCTATGAAAATAAAACAAGATACAATTTGGAATCCATCCATGGACCCTAAGCTTGTCTTCATTCTTCATCTTGGGCTTTAGTGGGAATCCATCTTGAATCTTCAATCTTGAATCTTCTCAAAATTACATATTTTAATTACAAAAATAAACCTATTTACATTCTAATCCAAAATATGCCAAAATTAAAAATATTACAAGATTGGAGATTCGAGATCTCAAAATTACAACCAATAATTATGTTTCCTTTCATTACGGAAACATAATCTTCTAAGGCCACACTAGTAAATTACAACCTTTTGTACATAATTAATGCGTATAATTAAACCATTCATCCAAACATTCATTCACAAAAATAAAGCATCAACTAAACAAAATAAAACAATGCATACGAATTGATTTTAATCCAAACCACCTCTTTTAAAAGATTATCATTATGCAACAATTCCTTAATTGTTCATAATATCTTATAATCAAAAGAATAATCCAAATCAATTTATATTATCATTATAACATAAATTCGATCTCAAAATATTTTAAACTGCTTTAAAATATTAGGTATCATAATTATGAACTTCTTCATAATAACTTAATATTCATGATCTTTATCACAAATATTACCAAAACATACAATTTCCAAAATTAAAATAGGAAACCGAAATAAAAAAAATATCTCGGCTAAATTAAAAAATCAAACCGAATTAAAAAATTTTAGGAAATTTTAGCCAAAAATAAAAACGTGATAAATATTTTTTTTTTTTGATTTTAATTTCATACGACCAAAATAATAATTTACCAAAAACATAAAGTAATTCGGTTAAAACAATAATAGCGAATTAAACTGATTTAATTCGATTATGCTAATAATAAGATCTATACAAACTCAATTTTAATCCGTATTAAACATTGATTTAAGGTATTCAAACTAACTTTTTAGATTAAACATCTTAAAATTGAAGATCTAATGATTAATAACATGATATGTTCATTAACATACACAAAATTGGTCCTTTTATGTTTTAATTCAATCGGTATTAAATTAAAACTTATATATACAAATTCATATATTATAGTTTTAACATCTTAAAACATTGATAATTATGAATCAAAAAGACCAAAATAAGCAAAACAAGAACAAAAACTCACGACCTACATGCCTAAAACACACGGCCACTCAAAATTTTTGTTTAAAATTTATACAAAATCGATTTTTATGAAAACCTTATAAAAAATTCATGTGCCCTAAGGCTCTGATACCACTTGTAGGTTTATATCCGTATATAGACCTTATATTCCACAGGATTATAATGAAAAACTTTATAAGATTTTAAAGTCATAAATCAAAATTGCATAACAAATTAAAAGAATAAGAATTAACCTTTTAATCCTCAAGAATTTGGCCTAAGATCAATACCAAAAGTATGGTATCTCCTAATAATCTCACCCAAGATGTGTTCTTGATATGCCCTTGTATTGCTAGAAATTTTAGAGAGAAAACTGATTTTCTTTTCTTTGAGATTTTGTCTCCATGCACTCGCAAGTGCTTTTTGTTGAGGGCCATGGCTGCTTGTAAGCCGTATATGCAAGCTTCATATTCTGCGGCATTGTTGGTGACGTTAAAGTCGAGCTTGATTGAAATGGGTGTATGATCGCCATTAGAAGATATTAAGAGTATTCCTACGCCGTAGCCGCGGTAGTTTGAGGCTCCATCGAAGTAGAGTTGCCAGTACTCAGTTTCGACAGCGAAAATTCCATCATCAGGAAATGATGTTGTGTCAATTTTAGGTTGTTCAATGACGGCATTCTCTGCGAGAAAGTCTGAAACAGCTCTTCCCTTAATGACTTTCAAAGGTAAGTATTTGAGCTCATATTCTGCCAGCAGTAGCGTCCATCTGGCCATGCGGCCGTTTAGTACTGGTTTTTCAAATAAGTACTTGAGTGGATCCATTAGGGAGTATACTCTGGTTGTGTGAGCGAGGAGGTAATGTCTAAGCTTTTTGGTGGCCCAGACTAGAGCGAGGCAGCTCTTCTCCACAGGTTCGTAGCGAGTCTCGTAGTCTTGGAACTTCTTGCTAATGTAGTAAATTGCTCTTTCTTCGTTGTTAACTTCTGGCGAGCATGGCGCCCATGGCGTTTGGTGTAGTCGTTAGGTAGAGCGAAAGAGGTAGATCTTTACGGGGTGGCATCGAGCAATTGGATTGGTAAGTAGGGTTTTGACTTTGTCGAATGCTTGTTGACAGTTGTCGTCCCATTTTGTGTGTTCTTCCTTTTTTAGCTTCTTGAAAATTGGCTCGCAGACCATTGTGAGCTTGCTAATGAATCGAGAGATGTATTGGACTTGTCCCAAGAAACTCCTGATCTCATCAATGTTGCTTGGAGGTTTCATCTCCAGTATTGCTTTGATTTTGACAGGGTCGATCTCGATTCCACGTTGGCTTACGATGTGACCCAATAACTTGCCTGATGTGACCCCGAAAGTGCATTTCTGTGGGTTGAGGCGCATTTTATATTGCCTGATTCTGGTGAAGAACTTACGAAGGTTCGTAATGTGATCTTCCCTTTGCTTTGATTTCACGATCATGTCGTCAACATAGACCTCTACTTCTTTATGCATCATGTCATGTAGCAGAGTAGTTGCGGTACGTTGATAAGTGGCGCCGGCGTTAATGAGTCCGAAAGGCATGACAGTATAGCAGTATGTGCCCCAGGGTGTCACAAAGGTGGTCTTAGACATGTCATCTATTGCCATTTTGATTTGGTTGTAACCCGCATACCCATCCATGAATGACAGTAACGCGTGGTCGGCCGTGTTGTCTACAAGTATGTCCATGTGGGGCAATGGGAAATCATCTTTTGGGCAAGCCTTGTTTAGGTCCCGAAAGTCTGCACATACTCGTATCTTTCCATTTTTCTTCATGACTGGGACCATGTTTGATACCCAATCTGAGTATTCGATGACTTGGATGAAGCCTGCTTGTAGTTGCTTTTCGATCTCTTCCTTGACCATGAGAGACCATTCTGGTTTAATGCGGCGTAGTTTTTGCTTAATAGGTTTGACACCTGGTTTGAGTGGGATGCGGTGTTCTGCTATTTCGCGGTCAATGCCAGGCATATCCTTGTAGGACCAAGCAAAGACGTCTTTGAATTCTGTGAGTAGTTCGGTGTACGCAGCCTTTTCTTCCATGCTCAAGGAAGCCCCCAGATGTAGTTTTCGGGGTTCTTCGGGTGTTCCCACATCAATGATTGTTGTGTCTTCAATGATGGGGTCCTGTTCGGGTTTTGAAACGATACTTGCAATGTATTTATGTAATGCAATGTTATTGTGCTTAATGTTATCGTGAGTATTAGAAAATGCAGTTTTTAGAGGAAAACAAGGCAAGTAGTAACCAGAAATGTTGTTATTATTGTTTTCGAAAGCAGTTACATTTGAAAACAAATGCATGCAGGAGCTTTAGATAACCTTAGAGACTCTAACTCTTTGTCTATGTCTATCACATCAGGGATATAGCCCGGAGGTTTAGTTGGGGCGAAAGACTTGAAGTGACGACGTGGGGGCCTGAATTCTATGATGGATTTGCCGTCAGGGTTCTCGTCTTCGCTTGCTTCCGAGTCAGAGTTCTCGAAAGTGTAGCCTTCTCCAGTAGTGATTCTGAAAGTACGACCTTGTTCATCAGTCCACTTGAGGGTTTTTGACCATCCGTCGTGTGTCTTCTCCTCAAATGGGACAATCAGGTCGGTGGGGTTGAAGTTGTGGTTGCGCATGATGTCGGAGACCAGTTCAATCCCCGCGATGGTACAAGAGAAGTAGTCGGTGGGTATTTTGCTTGTACCCTCTTTGACGAAGTACTTGTCTGTGAATATATGATATGGCTCTATGTGGAAATCACGACCTCTTTTACGGTCATTGAATGCCTGTTCTCCACGAGTAATTTCGTAGGACCATGGCACGTATCCTAGGCCCATGGTTGGCCATTTGTTATCGTTATCCTTCACATAGAGCGTTGCAATTTCCTTCTCGCGAGTCAATGTGCAGATGTCAAAGTCGAAATCAAAACCACAGGTGATGTCCGGGGTTTCGGTGCTTATTCTTGCAGTGTCATTGTCGAGCTTCTGCTGCTGTAGGGAAGCTCGAAAGTTTGATGCGTGGATAGTGACGACTTCATCGTCCAGGGGAAGCTTGACTTTTTGGTGCAAGCTTGAAGTGACGGCTTTAGTGGCGTGGATCCAAGGTCTACCCAATAACATGTTGTATGCCGGGGGTATATCGATTATCTGGAATTCGGTTTCCCTTATGACGGGTCCTGTCATGATAGGAAAAGAGATGGTCCCTTTTATCTTTGGCGAAATGCAGTCGTAGGCTCGACGCCGTCTGCCACGAGAATGAAGTCATTTTCCTTGATTCCTAGCTTTTTAGCTGTTTCTAGGGGCAGGACGTTGACTGCGGATCCATTGTCGATGAGGACGACGGGTAATGTCATGCCATGGCATTCTACGTTTATGTAGAGTGCTAGGTTGTGTGTGCCTCCGAACGGCGGGAGGTCTTTGTCAGAGAAAGTGATGGCGTTGGCTTGCCATTCACGAGTGATGTGGCTGATGAGTTTTTCAGTGACATTTCGCCGTCATAGGAGTGACCGCAGGCTCGGTAAAGGGCCCCGCTGTTCTAGTGATTTCCTTAGGAGCCGCCCAGTTGAGATATCCGCCTTTGTCTTGAGGAGTGGCTACGAATAGAGTCTCAATTTCGGGCATGGGTCTTTGGAGTGGCACTCGATGATGCGATGTCAGTTTGTGGTTGAATCGGTGTAGTGATTGTAGGAACAGGTGTAGTGATTGGAGGTGGTGGCGTAGCCGTTGCAGGTGGTGGCGTAGCCGTTGCAGGTGGTGGCGTTGCCTTGTCAGTGACGGCACCTTTGTTTTTGTCCTGGCTAGTTGTTTTTGATGGGAAACCTGGGGGTTCGAGCAGACTCAGCGAGGCTCTGTAGGGACGACCGGAGCGAGTTAAGTAGGCTATCTCATCGTCACTATCAGACAACCTGATTGGGTATTTGTGGGGCATTTTCCCGTATATCCCTGTGGGTTCTCGATCTTCCTCCTCTTCGTCTTCTGGCGGGAATAGGTAACCCAGATTGCTCGTGTGATTGTCCTCTTCATCAGAACTGTCCCAGATGCCATTGATTTCGGGGTCTTTCGAGACGATCAGGTGAGAGCAGTCGAGGATGGGGTGTGTACCCACGAAGATGGCATGGGTGTGCAGAGGATTGAGCTGGTTCGAGGGTTTAGGACCTGGAGTAGGCTTCTCGATGGTATTGTCATCGATGAAATCTTGGATTATGTTCTTTAAACGGAAGCATTGTTCAGTGTCATGTCCTTTTCCCCTGTGGGACTCACAAAGAAGCGCTCGATCCCATGATTTAGGCTTTTTGTCCTGAGGAGGCTCGCTAGTAGGTCCCAAGAGTTGAAGCACGTTTCGGCTCACAAGTCTCTGTAGTGCCTTGGAGTAAGTCATGTAGATTGGGTCGAAGCTTCGTCGTGGTTTTGACGAAGTCTGACCTGCAGATGGGTATGACGCCTTAGGAGGAGGCGTGGTGTATTTTGTTGGTGTGGTGTAAGTTGGGGAAGGCGCTAGTTCTTCCAGAGCGTTAATCTGATGAAGCCGGTTCTCGCTTTGGTGACGGCTCGGGACGAGCTACCCTGATAACCTCGGCTTGCAACCTTGGTCTTTTCTTTACGGAGGTCGTCTTCAATCAATTGACCCACCGTCTTGAAGCGAAGCTCGCCAAAGTTCTTGTAGCGCAAATCTTCTGGCCGATATGCAGGGGTGAGGTTATTAATGAACTTAGTGATCAGTGCTGCGCCCTTGGGACGGTTAGATATCTGGGCACTGTGTTTCTTCCAACGCGTGAGGTATGCACTGAAACCTTCATTGTCTTTTTGTGAGAGAGCTTCCAGGGTACGTAGCGAGACTTGAGTATCGTTATTGTCATGATCTTGATTGTTTAATCGACCGTGATTTCTTTGAAAGTAGTAATCTTGTGTGGGTCCAAGGCATAGAACCAGGCTCTAGGTTGTGCATCCAAAGAATGTGGGAATAGAGTAGCCCAGCCGAGGATCGACGCCCATGACGCCATTTTAGCCTTGAAATCTTTGATGTGTACAAGCGGACTTTCATGACCCTTGAAGATGGGGAGGTCGGCGAGCGAGCTTAGCCGGTAGTAAGGACTTGACACTTTTCGGGACATGTTCAGTTTCCTCATAAATGGAATATCCCTTCGAGTGGGTGAGGCGTTCTTCCATTGAACGAATTCTTTTAGCATTTCGTTCAGCCTCTTCAGCAAGGTACTTGGCGTTTTTCTCGGCCTCGAGTTTCTGCATTGTGGCCATTTGTTCGATTGCAGCAGTGAGGCTAAGAATTTTGCTGTTGAGCTGTTGAACATGTTCTGCGGTAACCACTGATGGGGGAGGAGTTGGGATTCCTCCGACATTTTCTTCATTGTTGAGTGCCATGGTAGCTTTTGGTTTCGATCTGTTGTAGGTACGTTTCTTTGGAGGTGGCGGAGGGTTCAGATGACGGTCCTTAGTACGTCGCGTATCCAGGACTTTTTAGGGGATGGACCTGCAGGGTTTCAAACCTTAGTGACCTCCGAAAGAAAATAAAAGACTCAAGGGAGAATTATATTTGTAGTAAAGGAAAAGTAAAAGTGTGAAAAGCGTGTGCAGGACTCGACTCGTGTTTTTAGCTTAAAAGACACGGGAAGCTTTTGAGGTAAGGATGTGTTGACGCGTCCCTAATCTCGATGTAAATAAAAGTTTGTATGATCACAACCTGATCAACCCAAGTTAGCGGTATGTTGCCAGGGGTTTATCATTAGGTCGTGATGCAAAAAGGAATCAGACCGAAGTAGCGATAGGCTAGTCGATCTGAGGATGTTAAATTGGGTAAAAGGCAGCTGTTGTTTGCCTTTTACGTGTGACACAGGGAGTCGAGTTGTAATGACGATGAGTCATCCAACCTGACATGTAAATCAACGGATTCGTATTTGAATGAGTCCGCGTTTTGTTTATTTTTGAGAGAGATAGTTCGTTTAAGTCAGGGTGACTAGCAAGTCACTTGACCTAGGGCTATCTCAAAAATGTAAAAGTGTTTGCTTAATTGAAATATCCGAAATGAGTTGACATTTTCGGGTTTTGCTTTGCGAAATGTTTTTTGCAATAAATGTATTATGACGATACGTCAGTCGTATAATGCATTTATGTTTTGTAAAGGACCGGAAATGTAGTGATTATTTCCGATCGGTTTCGAATATCGTGGTGTAATGTTAGTCAGGTTCAGTTGACTATAGGTCAATGACCCTGACTGTATGCTTAAAAATATGCTTTTTTGAAAAATGTTTGAAAAATGTACTCTCAAAATAGACGTCTTTTGAAAGTGTAATGCTATATGAGAATGTTTTTGCATGCATTTTGTTTGGAAGACGACCATAGCGAGGGTGCTATAGCTTTGGATTTGTACGTATAGACGCGGGTTTTTGGCTTTCAGGGTAAGGTTCCTTCCGGTCATTCCCGCAACGTTTGTGTAGAGTTATCCGCAAGATCACACACATCAGTGTGGATTCAATACGGGGTCTAGAGCGTTCGAGTTTGACTGCTACGATTCACTTGTACGGATACCATACTTGTGATCGTGGAAGGGTGAGAGATCGACGTGTCGCAGTATACACGTTTAGGAAGCGTGTTTTTACTTGGGGCCGTCCCTCGAAGGGTGTGGTTATGAATCAGGAGGATTCGACTCAAACGTACTATTGCCCAAATATCGAAAGCAGATTTGTTTTCAAAGTTTCAAGTTTCACTTCTTTATGTTTTTAAAATAAAATGAAAAGTTAATTTTCAAAATTAAAAAAAAACATGCTAATCCCCAGCGGAGTCGCCAACTGAGGATACTGGACTTTGGGTGATCCCTTCTCGACGCCCCGCTCGCGCCCGCCCTCGTGGCATGGGGCGGAATGCACGGTGCGGGAAAAATAAATTTTGCAAGAAGCTCGCTCGGGCGTGCTGAGCTTCGCTTCTAACTGCTTTGCTTGGCTCAACTCGCTCGAGTGTTCTTTTGTTTAAAAAGGGGGGAATGTCATTGCATGTGAATATAATAAAAAGAAATATAAAAATCCTTTTAAAACGTGTTTTTGGAGTCGCCACCAAATATTAAAGGAATTTGGAACCTATTCAACGCATCTTAAAATCATAAGACGCGAGGGTCTCAGATTTCAAGGTGCGTCGATACCTATCCTTCTGAGGCTATTGTGAAACCAGAGAGGATTCGGAGTGAGGTTACCCTTCTAAAGTTTTGACAAAGTATATTGAAAACTGCAATAAAAAGGCCTACTTAAAAGTAGTCTTTACTAATTTGAAAACATATGCTTTAATTTCGATATTTGGGCTAATAGGACGCTACGTACAAATGCAAATATATGACTCGATAAATATGTAAACTAAATGTGAGCCGTCAAAGCTATGACGATTTGCTATAGGAAATATACGTAAAATTACTAATTCATTGTATTTGAATTAATAACTAAACGTTATTCTCCGACTTGTGTTCAATTCTAAGATTTTGTAAAACCCTCGGTTTTGCATGTTTAAAAGACTATATGAAACGGTACAGTTAAATGTCGAATCCGTGTTTTAGTCGTAATTTAATGCATGAATCGAGAATTTGCATAATGTAAAAATGGGTGCTTAATTTAGTGATTTTGAGTCGTTTATTTATGCGATGTTGGCGAGGTTTAGACGAATCATTTGATTCGAATTACTACAATCGTATTGCGAATACGAGTTCGTTAATGCCAATATCGGGGTGGGTTAAAGTAACCCTATAAGTCTCGAACGTCCAATCGGAAGGTAAAGTTTCTTTACCTTGAAATGCAAGGACGGTTTTTAGAGTGGAAATTTATAAGTGCGAGAGGCTTTTTGTGAATATAAGTATCGGTTTTGAATGTTGTTGTAATTATTGTTGTTGGTTGAATTGATGATGAAAATGGTCGAACAAGGGCTGCTATTTATAGCAAATGCTTCGTGTTTTATGCCTAATTGATCAGAAAATCGCCAGTGAACTAGCGATTGTACAAAAAATCGCCAGAATGTCAGAGGAGGAGGGGAAAATCGCCTGAATACTGGCGATTTACCAAACAATCGCTAGTATTCTGGCGATTTTCTGCCTGCTCGGCTGCATTTTTGCGCCGTGATAATGCTATCGTAGGTATGTAAGGCTATAGCTGCTTGATTGCTGATTGTCGAGCATGTTGTTTGACTTTGAGGGCTTTGTAGTGTCAACTTGTTGCAAGTTGATTAATCAACTTGGCATGAGTTGATTTCCTTTGCTCGGTTTTCGTGTTTCGTGCTTCGTGTTTTGGTTTTTCGTCGTGTTTTTCGATCTAGGTTCGAAGTAAAAAAAATATTGTAATGCATTATTTTACGACTTTGTGGGATTTTGCTATGTAAGAACGTGACCCGGGACGCATTTTGGCCCGCTCGGGTGCTTGGGCCTTTTTGTGTGTTATGGGCCTTTCTTGTGTGTTTGGGTCGTTTTTGTGCTTTTGGGCTGTTTTGTGAGGCGTATATGTCTCGTGCTTGTGCGTATTGTGTTGACTTACGATTTAAAATGACTGAATTAATATTCATTTTTACGAAATATGCAAATTCAAATTAATACGTTAAAAATGACTAAAATGTTTTAGACACTTATGTACCGTTTTGTCTCATTTTAAAACATGCATGAAAGTCCTTTTCGTCATCGGGTTTGCTTTTGAGGGGGTACGGATACGGGTATCTACAGCCACGTCCGGACGTGTGCATATCATGGCATACATGATCGATCCTATAGCTGATGCATAAGGAATCCGACTCATGCGCTCGACCTCTTCTGATGTCTTTGGTGCTTGAACTTTACTCAATTGCACTCCAGAGATCATTGGAAGGTTCCCTTTCTTGGAGTTGGTCATGCTGAACCTCTCAAGAATCTTATCCATATAAGATTCCTGACTGGGGTATAACATCCGTCATGATCTATCTCTATAGATACGGACCCCCAAAATACGTTGTGCCTCACCCAGATCTTTCATCTGGAAATGGTTCTTTAACCAAACTTTTACCGAAATTAAGAGAGGTATGTCATTCCCAATCAAAAGTATATCATCGACATACAGAATTAGGACGACAATCTTGCTCCCACTCGACCTGATATGTAGACATGGTTCCTCGACCGATCGAGTGAATCCATTCTCCTTTATCACTTGGTCGAAGCGATGATTCTAACTACGTGAAGCTTGCTTAAGTCCATAGATGGAACGCTTAAGCTTGCAAACCTTCTTAGGATTTTCAGGATCAGTGTAACCTTCGAGTTGTACCATGTACAACTCCTCCTCCAAATAACCGTTTAAGAAGGCGGTTTTCACATCCATTTGCCAAATTTCATAGTCATGAAATGCGGCAATCGCTAAGAGAATCCGAATGGAACGAAGCATGACTACGGGTGCAAAGATCTCATCATAGTACAACCCTTGCACTTGAGTGAAACCCTTTGCCACTAGTCGTGCCTTGTATATATCTGGTTGTCCTTCTACAGATCGCTTTATCTTGCAAAGCCATTTGCACTGAAGAGGCCTAGCCTTATCAGGTAAGTCAACCAGATCCCATACATTGTTCTCGTACATCGAGTCCATCTCGGATTGCATGGCTTCTTGCCATAGCTTTGAGTCGGAACATGTGATGGCACCTTTATAGGTTACGGGTTCGTTACTCTCAAGGAGTAAAACGTCGTCTCTCCCATTCTCCTCAACCATACCGATGTATCTATCTGGAGGAATGGAGAGTCTACCCGACCTCCTGGGTTCCAAAGGGACATTAACCGCAGCAGACGAAGAAGGAACAGTTTCCTCCATTGGTTGCTCGGTTGTTGGTTCGGGAATCTCCGACAGATCGAAGGTTCTATTACTTCTCTTGTCTTCGAGAAACTCTTTCTCTAAGAACTTCGCACTAGCCGCAACAAAAACTCGTTGTTCGGTTGGCGAATAGAATTAATGACCAAGCATTCCTTTTGGATAACCAATAAAGTATGTCTTGACCGATCGGGGCCGAGCTTATCCTCGTGTCTCCACTTGACATAAGCCTCGCACCCCCAAACCCGAATAAAGGACAAGTTAGGGACCGTTCCCTTCCATAACTCGTATGGAGTCTTGTCAACAGCTTTAGTCGGACTTCGGTTAAGTATAAGAGCATAGCCCCACAATGATTCAGGTACAACCGTGTGACTCATCATGGATCGAACCATATCAAGTAATGTTCGATTCCTGCGTTCGGACACACCATTCAGTAGTGGTGTTCCGGGTGGAGTTAACTGTAGTACTATCCCGCGGTCTTTCAGGTGTCGATCAAACTCAGTTGAAAGATATTCGCCACCACGATCTGAACGTAGTGCTTTTATCTTTCTATCCAGTTGGTTCTCAACCTTATTATGGAATTCCTTGAACTTGTCGAAGGACTCACTTTTATGCTTCATTAGGTAGACATATCCATATCTACTCAAATCGTCCGTGAAAGTGATAAAATACCTATAGCCATCTCTAGCGTTGATTGACATAGGTCCACACACATCAGTATGTATGAGTCCTAATAGGCCAGCAGCGCGCATTCCAACACCTTTGAAGGAAATTCGAGACATTTTGCCTATAAGACATGATTTACACGTTCCAAAAGTTTCATAGTCAAATGGGGCAATTGTCCCACTATCAATGAGCTTTTTTTACGCGTTTCTCATTTATGTGTCCCATACGGCAATGCCATAGATAGGTTTGATCTTTGTCACCAACCTTTGCTTTCTTGTTACTCACATGCATGATTTCTGTGGTTTGATCTAAAACATAAATTCCGTTCATGGAAACAGCTTTACCATAAATCATTTCATTCAAAGAGAAAATACAGCTATTATCCTTTATTAAAAATGAAAATCCTTCTTTATCGAGAACGGATACAGGAATAATGTTTTTTGATAAACTAGGTACATAGTAACAATTATCCAGAAATAACTCAAATCCACTCGGGAGTTGGATTACATATGTCCCTATTGAAACGGCAGCAACTCTTGCTCCATTCCCCACTCGCAGGTCTACATCACCTCTTGCCAGAGTTCTGATGCTTCTTAGGCCCTGCAAATGATTGCACAGATGAGAACCACATCCAGTATCAAGTACCCAAGTTCCGAAACTTGCATGGTTAATCTCAATCATATGAATAAAAGAAGACATACCAACAGGAACGACGCGGCCTGCCTTAATGTCCTCAGCATACACGGGACAGTTACGCCTCCAATGCCCAGACTTGTGGCAATGGTGGCACTCCATGCTCGGCTTTGCTTTTGCCTTGCCTTGTGAGCTACCGCTACCCTCACCAGGCCCACTCTTTGCAACCACTGGCTTCTTAAATTTCGGCTTTCCTACAGTTAGGTTAGCCAGAGCCTTACCCTTACCCTTCTTGTTGCCAATCATGAGAACTTCTTGTTTCATGCTCCCACTTAACTGTAGATCACTCTCCGTCTGTACGAGGAGTGAGTGAAGCTCATGCAGACTTTTCTGCATGTCATTCATGTAATAGTTTGCCCTAAAGAGGGCATACCCATCATGAAGAGAGTGGAGCACTCGATCAATGATGATCTTTTCATCGATCTTGCAACCAAGCTCCTCCAATTTCTCAACGTTCTCGATCATGGCGAGAAGGTGTGGACCAACCGTTTGGCCCTTCTGGAGTCTAGCTTCAAAGAAACGAGTAGTATACTCGTAACTCTTGATTCTCGGTGCTTTCGAGAATTCTTTGGTTAGGGTGGTGAAAATCTTGTTTGCACCTTGGGTTATGAACCGTCTTTGCAAATTGGATTCCATTGCATAGATGAGCACGTTCTGTAACGCACCCGCCTCCATCATGAAATCATTATAAAGATAGAGTTCATTTGCTCCTCGTGACGGAGCTGGTATAGTTGGCAGTGGCTCAGTCAAGTACTTGAGCTTACCGTCAGCGATGGCAGCATTCCGTAATGCGGCCTCCCAATCAGAAAAATTGGACCCATCACTTTTCAGTCGAGTTGACTAATTCATGGTGCCCATAAAGATCCTGAGCCACGATTCGCGAGCTAGTTCGGCACTTGGCATTGGTTCGTCAGTACGTACAGCCATTTGTTATAGTAGTTATATCTGTATATAACGTATTCGAAACTGTGAAAAGAAAGAAGAAGAAGAAGAGAGAAGATAAGAAATCATTGTTTTAAAAATTAAGTCAAAATAATAACATTTTAATGCAATGACTCGTGCACTTATATAATCGACCTCCCTCGAGAATTATATAAATGATCCCAAGACTCAATTTCTTTAAATTGATAAGCCAACCTCTTGGCTAATTCTACTGTTAGAATTATTGGTCGATAGATTTCAGTAAATCCTATCTATTAGTCCACTATAACTACGAGATATTACTCGAACTATAGTGTTGAGGTAAAATAGGTCAACGCATACTACTTACCCAACGTAGAAGGGGTCATGTGGAGAGTAAGGTCCTACATGCCTACCGACGAAGAAGGGGCTCATAGTATGCTTTTCCTATAAAGACTAATCTCAATTTTAGAATTAGAGGAAGGTCCCATCATCTCATTTTAATTCATTTTAAGTGAACAAATATCTAGCATTTACGTGAATGATTAATTTGAGGTGATAGCCCTAAACGAATGACATCCGTATGTCAATGAAAAAGAATGCAACTATATGATTCATTTTCATGCCTATTAGGTGGTTTGGTTTAGTTTAGGCGGAATATGATGCTACTACCTAACGTGAATGCAATGAAAAACGGTAAAGTAAACGCAAAAAGAAAAACACCTAGTGTGGCCTATCCTTATGAAAATAAAGACAGATACAAATTGGAATCCTCCATGGACCCTAAGCTTGTCTTCATTCTTCATCTTGGGCTTCAAGTGGGAGTCCATCTTGAATCTTCAAACTTGAATCTTCTCAAAATTACATTTTTTAAATTACAAAATAAACCTATTTACATTCTAATTCAAAAATGCTAAAAATTAAAAATATTACAAGATAGGAGATTCGAGATCTCAAAAATACAACCAAAATTGTGTTTCCTTCATTACGAAAACACAACCTTCTAAGGCCACACTAGTAAATTACAACCGTTTGTACAAAAATTAATGCGTAAAATAAACCATTCATTCAAACATTCATTCACAAATAACATCAACTAAACAAAACCAATGAATACATATTGATTAAATTTGCCAAACCACCTCTTTTAAATGATTAAAATTATGCAACAATTCCTTAATTGTTCATAATACCTTTTAATCAAAACATAATCCAAAGTTTATATTATCAGTATAACATAAATTAAGTCACAAAAATATTTTAAACCTTTTTAAAATATATGGTATCAAATATTATGAACCTTTTCATAATAACTAAATATATGTTATCTTTATAACAAATATAACAAGATATTGTAAAAACAATAAGTTTCCAAAAATAATACAAATTTCGGCCAAAAGAATAAAATTGCCGAAATAGTAAATTTTTTTTTTTTAAAATTAAAATTAAAATACTCGGCCAAAAAAAAAAAAATAACCAAAAAAAAAAAACAATTTAAATTCGGCCAAAATAATATTAATTACCAAAAATTTAATCCGGCTAACATTGAAGAAAATGAATTAAACTGATTTAATTCGATTATGTTAATAATTAGATCGATACTAACTCAATTTTAATCCGTATTAAACATTGATTTAAGAGATTCAAAATAACCTTTTAAATTAAACATCTTAAAACTGATAGATCTAATGATTAACAACATGATATGTTCATTAACACACACAAATTTGGTCATTTTATGTTTTAATTCAATCAGCATTAAATCAAAACCTATACAAAATCATATATTATAGTTTTAACATCTTAAAACATTGATAAATATGAATCAAATTGACCAAATCAAGCCAAAAATAAACAAAAAACTCACGGCCTACAAACAAAAACAATTCGGCCACTATGCAATTTTGTTTAAAAACATACAAAATCCGATTTTTATGAAAACCTTATAAAAATTTCATGTGCCCTAAGGCTCTGATACCACTTGTAGGTTTATATCAGTATATAGACCTTAAAAATCACAGGATTATAATGAAAAACTTTATAAGATTTAAAGTCATAAAAGAAATTGCATAACATGAAATAGAGATTTAGAATTAACCTTTAATCCTAATGAATTTGGCCTAAGAACAATACCAAAATTATGGTATCTCCTAATAATCTCACCCAAGATGTTTTGAGAAATACCCTTGAATTTGCTAGAGAATTTTTAGAGGAGAAAACTTATTTTCTCTCTAGGTTTTTTGTGTTGTAAAAAGGTGAATGAATTAGGATGAAATTAGAGTAGAAATAGGAAAGCAAAATCCCCTATAATTGACCTAGGGTGACGTGACCGGCCTCTAATTGATATTTGGGGAGATTTAGTTCTCCTCAAATACTCCACTTGTTGACCAAGTAATTCATAATGTATCTGGACACTTCTGTACTTGGTCATTTTAGCTTTTTATATAATGCATTATATTACTAGTGTCATCTGTATGGACCGACTATAATATATTATAAATATCCTTATATTTATAATTTGCTAATTAATTATAACGGTTTATATTTAATTAGCTTGCATTATACATAATAATTAAATATAACATTTTATATTCAATTCACGAATTACATTTAATTCGTCTCAGCTAAAATTATTTAATCAGTATTAAATAGCCGGTTCACCATTATACTGACTAACATTTTAGTCAGTAACACCATCACACTTGACTAATATTTTAGTCACATTTGACTAACCTTTTACTAAACAAAACTGACTAACCGTTTAGTCATTAAATAAGGCATCGATATGATTATTCTCTCAAATAATCACATCTCTCAAACATATCCTTTAGGTGTGACTCTTAGGAACCAGTTGATCACCGCCATCTGTATGACAATAACGTCAAACTTATCTAGCAAGCCAACCGTTATTGATAAACGTTAATCAACTGATTAAATACAAAATGTACCCTGTGTACCTTTAGAGATTTATTTATGTTATTGCTCTAACTGTGGAGGATACTAACTCCAACATATGCCACGTCTGGACGTGTGCATATCATGGCATACATGATCGATCCTATAGCTGATGCATAAGGAATCCGACTCATGCGCTCGACTTTTTCCGATGTCATTGGTGCTTGAGCTTTACTCAATTGCACTCCAGAGATCATTGGAAGATTCCCCTTCTTGAAGTTGGTCATGCTGAACCTCTCAAGAATCTTATCTATATAAGACTCCTCACTGAGGGATAACATCCGTCGTGATCTATCTCTATAGATACGGATCCCCAAAATTCGTTGTGCCTCGCCCAGATCTTTCATCTGGAAATGGTTCTTCAACCAAACTTTTACCGAAGTTAAGAGAGGTATGGCATTCCCAATCAAAAGTATGTCATCGACATATAGTATTAGGAAGACAATCTTGCTCCCACTCGACTTGATATATAGACATGGTTCCTCGACCGATCGAGTGAATCCATTCTCTTTTATCACTTGGTCGAAGCAATGATTCCAACTCCGTGAAGCTTGCTTAAGTCCATAGATGGAACGCTTAATCTTGCAAACCTTCTTAGGATTTTCAGGATCGGTGTAACCTTCGGGTTGTACCATGTACAACTCCTCCTCCAAATAACCATTTAAGAAGGCGGTTTTCACGTCCATTTGCCAAATTTCATAGTCATGAAAGGCGGCAATCGCTAAGACAATCCGAATGGAACAAAGCATGACTACGGGTGCAAAGATCTCATCATAGTGCAACCCTTGCACTTGAGTGAAACCCTTTGCCACTAGTCGTGCCTTGTATATATCTGGTTGTCCTTCTACAGATCGCTTTATCTTGTAAAGCCATTTGCACTGAAGAGGCCGAACCTTATCAGGTAAGTCAACCAGATCCCATACATTGTTCTCGTACATAGAGTCCATCTCGGATTGCATGGCTTCTTGCCATAGCTTTGAGTCGGAACATGTCATGACACCTTTATAGGTTACGGGTTCGTTACTCTCAAGGAGTAGAACGTCATCTCTCCCATTCTCCTCGACCATACCGATGTATCTATCTGGAGGAATGGAGAGTCTACCCGACCTCCTGGGTTCCAAGGGAATATTAACCGCTGCAGACGAAGAAGGAACAGTTTCCTCCATTGGTTGGTCGGTTGTTGGTTCAGGAATCTCCGACAGATCGAAGGTTCTATTACATCTCTTGTCTTCGAGAAACTCTTTCTCTAAGAACTTCGCACTAGCCGCAACAAAAACTCGGTGTTCGGTAGGTGAATAGAAGTAATGACCAAACATTCCTTTTGGATAACCAATAAAGTATGTCTTCACCGATCGCGGGCCGAGCTTATCCTCGTGTCTCCACTTGACATAAGACTTGCACCCCTAAACCCGAATAAAGGACAAGTTAGGGACCGTTCCCTTCCATAACTCGTATGGAGTCTTGTCAACAGCTTTAGACGGACTTCGGTTAAGTATAAGAGCAGCTGAAAAAAGAGCATAGCCCCATAATGAGTCAGGTACAACCGTGTGACTCATCATGGATCGAACCATATCAAGTAATGTTCGATTCCTGCGTTCGGACACACCATTCAGTAGTGGTGTTCCGGGTGGAGTTAACTGTAGTACTATCCCGCGGTCTTTCAGGTGTCGATCAAACTCAGTTGAAAGATATTCGCCACCACGATCTGAACGTAGTGCTTTTATCTTTCTATCCAGTTGGTTCTCAACCTTATTATGGAATTCCTTGAACTTGTCGAAGGACTCACTTTTATGCTTCATTAGGTAGACATATCCATATCTACTCAAATCGTCCGTGAAAGTGATAAAATACCTATAGCCATCTCTAGCGTTGATTGACATAGGTCCACACACATCAGTATGTATGAGTCCTAATAGGTCAGCAGCGCGCATTCCAACACCTTTGAAGGAAATTCGAGACATTTTGCCTATGAGACATGATTCACTTGTGCCAAAAGTTTCATATTCAAATGGGGCGATTGTCCCATTATCAATGAGCTTTTTCTCGCGTTTCTCATTTATGTGTCCCATACGGCAATGCCATAGATAGGTTTGATATTTCTCACCAACCTTTGCTTTCTTGTTACTCACATGCGTTATATCTGTGGTTTGATCTAAAACATAAATTCCGTTCATGGAAACTGCTTTACCATAAATCATATTGTTCAAAGAGAAAATACAGCTATTATTCTTTATTAAAACGAAAATCCATCTTTATCAAGTACGGATACAGAAATAATGTTTTTAGATAAACTAGGTACATAGTAACAGTTATTCAGAAATAACTCAAATCCGCTCGGGAGTTGGATTACATATGTTCCCACTGAAACGGCAGCAACTCTTGCTCCATTCCCCACTCGCAGGTCCACATCACCTCTTGCTAGAGTTTTGATGTTTCTTAGGCCCTGCAAATGATTACACAGATGAGAACCACAACCAGTATCAAGTACCCAAGTCCCGAAACTTGCATGGTTATTCTCAATCATAGGAATAAAAGAAGACATACCTACAGGAGTGACGCGGCCTGCTTTTATGTCCTCAGTATACACGGGACAGTTCCGCCTCCAATGCCCACACTTGTGGCAATGGTGGCACTCCATGCTTTGGTTTGCTTTTGCCTTGCCTTATGAGCTACCGCTAGACTCACCAGGCCCACTCTTTGCAACCACTGGCTTCTTAAATTTTGGCTTTCCTACAGTTAGGTTAGCCGGAGCCTTGCCCTTACCCTTGCTCTTGTTGCCAATCATGAGAACATCTTGTTTCATGCTCCCACTCAACTTCAGATCACTCTCCGTCTGCACGAGGAGTGAGTGAAGCTCATGAAGACTTTTCTTCATGTCATTCATGTAATAGTTCGCCCTAAAGAGGGCATACCCATCATTAGGAGTGGAGCACACGATCAATGATGATCTTCTCATCGATCTTGCAACCAAGCTCATCCAGTTTCTCGACATTCTCGATCATTTCGAGAAGGTGTGGACCAACCGTTTGGCCCTTCTGGAGTTTCGCTTCAAAGAAGCGAGTGGTATACTCATAACTCACGATTCTCCGTGCTTTCGAGAACTCGTTAGTCAGAGTGGTGAAAATCTTGTTTGCACCCTGGGTTATGAACCGTCTTTGCAAATTTGATTCCATTGAATAGATGAGTACGTTCCGTATCGCACCCGCCTCCATCATGAAATCACTATAAGCAAGGACTTTCGTTGCTCCTGCATCGGGAGCTGGTTTAGTCGGCAGTGGCTCAGTCAAGTACTTGAGCTTACCGTCAGCGATGGCGGCATTCCGTAATGCGGCCTCCCAATCAGAAAAATTGGACCCATCATTCTTCAGTCGAGTTGACTGATTCATGCTGCCCATAAATATTCTAAGCCATGATTCGCGGTCTAGTGTGGCACTTGGCATTGGGTCGTCAAGACGTCCAGCCATTTGTTTTAGCAGTTATATCTGTATATAACAAATTCGAAACTGTGAAAAGAAAGAAAAAGAGAGAAGATAAGAAAACATCGTTTTAAAGGTTTAAGTCGTAAAGTAATAACGATTTAATGCAATGACTCGTGCACTCATATAATCGACCTCCCTCGAGAATTATATAAGTGATCCCAAGGCTGAATTTTTTTTTTTTTTTGTTTTTTTTGTTTTTTGGTAGAATGTAAGATTTGTATTAATATCAACCAACAGACAATTACATCATTGTAGGACTCCTCTGCCAATACACTTACTCCAGATTACAAACAATCCATTGACAAATCAAAGGCCAATACTATGCAACCAACTGTGATCTAACAAATTACAACCATGGTTAGAATAACGAAGTCGCCCCATGATCCAACTCTTAATCTTCGTCAAAACACAAACAGGAAGAGTTACAACCTAGTGTTGCCAAGCCTCATTACGCTGCATCCATATAGCATAGATTGTAGCTAGTCTAACAGCGTTCACAAAAACCTTCTTAGTTCGAGACCATCTTCTAAGTAAAATACCATCAACCATTTCAGCACCAGTAATCCTTACGGATAACCAGTCATTCACCAAGCCAACCAGTTTCGTAGTAAAGATACAATAAGCTAACAAATGAGTGAGAGTTTCAGAGTGCATACCACAGAAGTAGCAGAGATCATCATCACAAACTCCCATTGCGTACAACTTTTCTTTAGTCTTTAGACTCCTATGCGCAACCATCCAGCCCACAAAGCTATGCTTGGGGAGTACGAATGGATGCCAAACAGCCCTGTGCCATGAAACTATATCGTGCTGGCTGCATAGCCATTTGTAACATGATTTCACCGAGAAGACACCAGGTGAAACAGACCAATCTCCATTAGAGAGAGCAAGAAGCAATCTGTCCTTAACTCCACACACTTTCTTCACATACCAACTGGTATCTCCCTTAGGCTAATATTCAGCCCAATTAACTCCTTTCATATAAACATGATTCATCCATTGGACCCACAGACGATCAGCCTTCACTACAAGCCACCAAACCAGTTTCCCAACTAGAGCAATATTCCAAGTACAACCAATTTTCAGATTCAAACCTCCTGCTCGTTTAGGGGTACAAACTCTCTCCCATAAAACTGAAGGATTTTTGACATAATCAGAGGAGCCCCCCCCATAGATAATTCCTGCAAATAGATTCAACCCTCTTCATCACTCCTTTAGGTAGAATGAACATAGAAGCCCAATATGTGTGTAGAGTGTGAAGGACAGATTGCACCAAAACCAATCTACCAGAGTATGATAATTTCCTGGCTCCTAACATTCGGATTCTCTCCACAATACGCTCAATCTGAACTGAACAGTCCTTGGCCTTCAATCTCCCAGCTGTTATAGGGACCCCAAGGTACTGGAATGGCAAATTTCCCTCCAAAAAACCCGAAACAGACAAGATGTCAGCCTTTAGAGAAGCTGGGACACCATTGAAGTACACATTTGATTTTTGAGGGCTATTCTTCAATCGTGAAGCCAAAGAGAAAGTAGCAAAGGATCGCAGCAACACCAAGATGGAAGCGGCATCATCTTTACTGAAGAGCAAGAGATCATCAGCAAACATAAGATGACTCAACTTCATGGGCTTGCACAAGAGATGATAGCTGAACTTCAAGTTATCTGTGGCAAACTTGAGAATTCTACTCAAGTACTCCATACAGAGTGTAAAGAGTAAAGGAGATATTGGGTCACCTTGCCTAAGTCCTCTCTTGCCTTTAAAAAAGCCAAACACCTCCCCATTGATGGCTCCCAAGGCTCAATTTCTTTAAATTGATAAGCCAACTTCTTGGCTAATTCTACTGTTAGAATGCTTGGTCGATAGATTTCAGTAAATCCTATCTATCCATTATAACTACGAGATATTACTCGAACTATAATGTTGAGGTAAAATAGGTCAACACCTACTACTTACCCAACGTAGAAGGGGTCATGTGGAGAGTAAGGTCCTACATGCCTACCCGAAGAAGGGGCTCATAGCAGCTTTTTCCTATGAAGACTAATCTCAATTTTCGAATAGAGGAAGGTCCCATCATCTCATTTTTAATTCATTTTAAGTGAACAAATATCTAGCATTACGTGAATGATTAAATTGAGGTGATAGCCCTAGAACGAGTGACATCCGTATGTCTATGATATATGATGCAACTATATGGTCCATATTCATGTATGTTAGGTGGTTTGGTTTAGTTTAGGCGGAATATGATGCTACTATCTAACGTGTGAATGCAATGAAAAACGGTAAAAGAAACGCAAAAATAAAAGCACCGAGTGTGGCCTATCCCTATGAAAATAAAGACAAAGTACAAATTGGAATCCATCCATGGACCCTAAAGCTAGTCTTCATTCTTCATCTTGGGCTTTAAGTGGGAGTTGGGCATCTCCATCTTGAATCTTCATCTTGAAACTTATTAAATTACAATTTGAATTACAAAATAAACCTATTTACATTCTAATTCAAAAATACCAAAAATAATAAAATTACAAGAGGGGAGATTCGAGATCTCAAAATTACATCCAAAATTATGTTTCATTCATTACGAAAACACAATTTTCTAAGGCCACACTAGTAAATTACAACTTTTTGTACAAAATTAATGCGTAAAAATAAACCATTCAAACAATCATTCACAAAATAAAGCATGAACTAAAAATAACCAATGCAAGCAATTGATTAAAATCCAAACCACCTTTTAAAATGATTATAATTATGCAACAATTCCTTAATTGTTCATAAAACCTAATCAAAACATAATCCAAAAATAATTTATATTATCAGTATAACATAAATTAGATCACAAAGAATATTTTAAACCTCTTTAAAATATTTGGTATCAACTATTATGAACTTTTTCACAATAACTTAATATTTATTATCTTTATAACAAATATATCAAATATATTAATTTCCCAAAATAAAAAAAAATTTCGGCCAAGACAAAAACAAACTAAAAATATTTTTTTTTTTTAATATATTTCGGCCAAATGAAAAAAAATTACTAAAAATTTTAATTCGGCCCTCGAAAATTGAATTAAACAGTTTTAATTTAACTATGCTAAAAATTAGATCGATACTAACTCAATTTTAATCCGTATTAAACATTGATTTATAAGATATTCAAAATAACCTTTTAAATTAAACATCTTAAACTTATAGATCTAATGATTAACAAACTAAATATGTTCATTAACATACAAAATTTGGTCCTTTTATGTTTTAATTCAATCGGTATTAAATCAAAACTCATTCAAAATCATATGTAATAGTTTTAACATCTTAAAACATTGATAATTATGAATCAAACGGACCAAAACCAAGCCATAACAAATCAAAAACCACACGGCATACCATCAAAATAATTCAGCCAACATGAAAATTTGTGCCGTGGCCTTTTAAATTATTTTAGAATTATACAAAATCGATTTTTAATGAAAATCATATAAAAATTCATAAGCCCTAAGGCTCTGACACCAGTTGTAGGATTATATCGGTATATAGTCCATTAAAAAACACAGGATTATAATGAAAACTTTATATGATTTATAGTCATAAATTGAAATTGCATAACATAGTATATAGATTAAGAAATAACCTTTCAAAACTTGAGATTTGGCCTAAGAACAATACCAAAAAGATGGTATCTCCAAATTATAACACCCAAGATGAGATGAGATATGTCCTTTAGGTTACTAGAGAAATTAGAGAAGAAAACAGTTTCTTTTCTCTCAAGTTTAGTGTGTGTGTGCTATGATGAAATGAAATTAGGTTAGATGAGATTAGAATGTGATTAGGTTAAGTAGAGAGGAAGACACTCTCCCTCACCCTAATCGTATCACACGTCCAAAACAAGGTGGATATGGGGTGGACTTTTCCACCTCAAAATTTAAAAGCCCAATCTAATTAAAAGGTTTATCTAAACTCATTTAATTAGTTTCTTTAGCTTTTAATGTATAATGTAACTATAATATCCATATATTATAATAAATCATATATATCCGTATATTTATAATTTGCTAATTAATTATAACTGTTTAAAATTAATTAGCCTACATTATACGCAATAATTAAATATAACCTTTTATATTCAATTTACGAATTACAGCTAATTCCTCTCATCTAATATCATTTAATCATTATTAAATAATATTCATCATCATATTTGACTAACCTTTTAGTCAACAACACTGACTAACCTTTTAGTCATTAAATAAGGCATCGATATGATTATTTTCTCAAATAATCACATCTCTCAAACACATCCTTTAGGTGTGACTCTTAGGGACCAGTTGATCACTGCCATCTGTATGACGATAACGTCAAACTTATCTAGCAAGCCAACCGTTATCGATAAACGTTAATCCACTGATTAAATACAAAATGTACCCTGTATACCTTTAGAGGTTTAGTTATGTTATTGCACTAACTGTGGAGGACACTAGCTCCATCAAGATGATGATAAAATAACAATCTATCCAAGTAATAGAAGTCCCCTAATTAAAACCTAAATCTTCCTTAAGTATTTCTTAAAAAGTAAATCAAAAATAAAACAATTAAAAGTTTCCAAAATTCAGAGTAGCAAGCGCCAGTGGCGCAAAACGGGCGCTAGTAGCGCTCAAATACGGCGGAGAATTAAGCAGACAGGCGCCAGTGGCACCAAATGTGCGCCAGTAGCGCAATTACACGGCAGCTTTGGCAAGACAAGGGCGCTAGTGGCGCCTAAGGCGCGCCAGTGGAGCATATGTACGACATTCAATTCTTCACTGGCGCCAGTGGCGCTTAAAAGTGGAACTAGTAGCGCTTGCTATCCTCCATTTTTCAGCATTCCCCTCTTCTTTGTTCACTTCACTTTCGCTTCGATTCCTTCCTTTGTCTTCCTCGCTTTTCACGTCCCGAACTTGATACACACTTCAAAATCATCAAGAACACAGTATAATAAACAAATCATTCAAAAAGCACTTATAACCATCCTATCCTCACAACTCCAAAGTATGTCAAAATGGTCTTATTTCATCGAACTAAACATCCCGAACACACCTAAAATCGACATCTAAATCACTACTAACTCCGTCTCATCAAATTCCCCCACGCTTAAGCTTTTGCTCGTCCTCGAGTAAACTCAAAGAACACCATAAAAACCGAAACAACACTAGCTCAAAAGCATGGGAACTCAAGACAAAACACACCTCGCGTATACTCCAGGCACCCTCTAGTGGCTTAGTGATAGCCACTCTCACTCAATTTGCATTCAAACATCAACAACTCTCAAAGTTTAGGAGCCAAATACCCTTCGACCCAACGACTACCAATACAAAAATGATGACAAAAGATGATACGCCCCTTATCTCTCCAACCTAGCTTGGCTCACTTGTGCTACAAATGACCTCCAATGACACAAAGCGCGTGTCAAAACAAAACAACCCACACAAGTGAGCTCCTAAACGCCTCTACTCCGTAAGATAAGTCAAACTCAATCGCAAGAGAAGTGCCTACAACTCCGTGCACCGCGATTACTTCACACCGTAACCACTAACCTACCCTTCCGACCTTCTTTGTCACCCTTCTTAAGTCGCCACGCCGGTAAAATAGAAAGTAGTAAAACATTTGATTTTTCCTAAATCTCTCATTTTGCCTAGAGTGCCCGCCCTTGCGGGTTTCACTCTAGCTTATTCACCTCACTTCTACTCTCGTGGCACGCATCTCGTTTCTTCATTTTACTCGGAGCGCCGCCCTTGCGGTTTCACTCCGCCTTCGGCCACATATCTCAATTTTGCCTAGGCGCCCTTTCGGGTTTTCACCTAGCCGGGATTCACTCTATTCATATTTTTGTTTTTTTTTGTTTTTTTTCTTTTTAACTTTTTTTTCCTTTTTTTTTTTTTTTTGAACATAATCAAAAGCGCACCCTACAATACAATACAATCGAAACGATTCTCCTCCCCACGCTTGAATGAAACATTGTCCTCAATGTTGCAAAGGACACTAGAAAAAGAGGGAGGACGAACATACCTCACCAAGACACATCGCGTCAAAAGACTTCTCCAAACCATCAATCTCGCAACGATACCTTAGACATACTTCAACCACACTCCTCACCTCCTCCCCCACGCTTGAATGGAAGTATCATGAAAGCATTACACATATAATGTCGACAAAAGCCATACAAACTCCTAACTCATGTGTAGTAGCGTTAGCTCCTCCACTCCAAAGCAAGTCAACTCGATCCACGTGAACAAGGTGGTCACAACATCACAAAACGATCTCACCACCACTTCCACCACTTCCACCACTTAAGACGCCTACTCCATCACCGGAGATCGATGATGTTTCGATAATTTTTTTTTTTCGATTCTTTTTTTTTTTTTTTTTTTTTTTTTTGGGATTTCTTTTTTTGAAGAAAGAAAAACAAGGGCTTCATGTCTGTTTGATTTCTTACGCACGAATTTCCTGAAACATGTAACAAACCGTCACGAGCACCCATTTTATAAAAGAAAATTCAACAAAAAATGTAAAATAAAACAGTAACTCAGGGGTTGCCTCCCCGTTAGCGCTTTTGTTTAACGTCGTTCGCTCGACACCTTTTCTTTCGAACTTCTTTACTCAAATATCATGTCAAGAGTGGAACAACTCAACGCCCGTAACCTATCAAACATGTTAGCAAATCCACCGTAAAACTGATAATAACAATTAAAAATCAAACTCAAGCATGCATGGTCAAACAAAGTATAAGAAATAGTCACAAGTTCCTCCGGGCTTCTGAACGTAGGGTTTATGTCACTAAACCACTCTCGATAGGATGAATCACATGCAGAAGCAATGGGATGACTAGACAAAGACCGACAAAGAACCTTAGATATTAAATCCAATGAACTAACTAAGGGATTTGTGATTGTCGAATCCGTTGGTAAGAGTACATCGACTAGCTCGATTTCCTCTTTATTTTCCCCTATCTCTTCAAACTCTTCCCCCTCTCGCTCATTCTCTAAAGTCACACTTGGTGAATCCTCTAGAATCAGATTATCACTCAAAACGGGAAAGGGAATACAAAAGTAAGAGTCACAACACTCCTTATCATCATCCTCCCAAAAACCATCATCGCTATCAACATCACAAGTCTTATGGGAATCACCAACTTCATGTTCAACGGGAGGGGGAGTATCAAATTCAAGCTCGTACTCTAATTCAGATTCAACAAAATTAAGCACATGATCATCCCGTGCCTCAAGTCTAGCTATAACTTCCTCTAATTGTGCAGCCCGACTCTCAAGGTTCTCGAAACTAGCCTTAGTTTCTAGTTGGATTTGAGCCACACTAGTTTGAAAGGCCATCTGGGTGCTAGCTAGAGCTCTAATCATGTCTTCCGTGGACATAGATGATTCACTAGTTCTCAGTTGAGGTCTCCTAAGAGATGAATTGTGCAACTCCCATTGTTCAGTGTCGTGAGCTAAATACAGGAAAAACTCCCACTTATCATCATTGCTCATCTCATTAGTGAACATCCCTTCAGTCATAGTGTAAACATGTCCTGCAGTTTCCTCATTCAAACCGTTAAAAATCACATGACAAAGTTCCCACGTTTGATAAGGATGACGACAACGAATGACATATTCATGGAGCCTATTAAAATATTTATAGAATAGTTCATGCTCGTATTAGGAAAAATATTTAGAAGCCATCTAATCGATATAAGACAAAAACAAAACTAAAAACTAAAACTAAAATAAAATAAAGGACAATATACACTACACTATAAAACACGATTAACGCCTAATACCCCGGCAACGGCACCAAAATTTGACGTACTAAAGTCGTATGCCGCAAATTACAATTTATAATCACTTAAATCCTATATACTAAACAAGTAGTAAAATGGAAGTAAGGGTCGATCGCACAGAGAAATAGGCTAATTATAAAAAAGCATAGTGTAAAGAATGCAATAATACGGAGTAATTAAGTAACAGTAATAGTAACAGGTTTGGGGGGATTTTGGTTTGGTAAATAATGACTAAATAAACTAGCTAATGAAAATAATAAATTAAGGATTTGAAACAATTAAGAGAAAGGCCTTGACACGAAGCGATATCCACAAACGATAAGATCACCGATCATAGAAAATAATTAAACCACTTTACTTGAGTACTTTATTGTGAAAGCTAATACCTTTCAATAATATTAACTTACGTATTCCCTCTTTAGTCAGAAATTAGGTCAAATCGGATGCCCTAAATTACCCTTTCTAAGACTAACCCAAATCACGCGAATTAAGTTCAAGTCTGTAGGAAAATTAGCACGAGAATCAATAAAGATGACTAATACTAACAACGCAGTTAATACTCGAGTCAAAAATTCAATTCCTTTTATGATTAATTCACAACAAACGGAGTACAATAAATCAATCACAATTGCTACCGCGATAAGATTAATAAAGCAAACTGAGCCAATAATCAAATCTAGCAAATTAATTAATAATAACCCTAATTACTTGATCACTCTAATCAAGATTAATATCAATAATAATAAGAACAAGGAATTAAATAATACCCAAAGAAAAGTAGAGAAATAGATAATCTCACGGATTAAGTACCGATGCTTCAATCGATCGTATCAAGAATTTGAAATTTAGTTACACATAATTTTGAGAGAACAATCCCCAAAGTTATTGGAGAGAAAACTAATGGAAACTAATGAAAGAGATGATGATAAAATAACGTTCTATCCAAGTAGTAGTAGTTCCCTAATTAAAACCTAAATCTTCCTTAAGTATTTCCTAAAAAGTAAATAAAAAATAAAACAATTGAAAGGTTCCAAAATTCAGAGTAAAGAGCGCCAAATAAGCAAAAACAAGCGCTAGTAGCGCTCAAATACGGCGGAGAATCAAGCAGACAGGCGCCAGTGGCGCCAAATGTGCGCCAGTAGCGCAATTATAGAGCAGCTTTGGCAAGACAAGGGCGCTACTGGCGCCAGTGGAGCATATGTACGACATTCAGGGGGCGTTTGGTTAGGGGGTTTCAGAAAAGGGAAAAGGAAACAATGATATTGATTCCTTTTGATGTTGTTTGTTTAGCATTTTTTGTGATTCCTTTTCTCCAATTTTCCTTTTCAATAAACCCCTACCGGCTCTAATTTGTCTCCCCCCCTCCCCCCCTCTTACTAATTTCATTCTCCCCCATTCTCTACCCACCCTCCCTCATTAATTCAAATCAACTTTGCTTTACATCCGGCGACGCCACGACTTTTCCGGCGACCCCACGACTTTTCCGGCAACCCCACGCCTTTAATGTACTTCTCAATACGGAGACCAAGGTGCCGGCTCCGGTGATCCTATTACTCCATCTCTCCGGCGACTCATCTTAATACCGTCAGCACTTTTTTCAAAAAAAAAAAATTAGGGTTTTGCGTCCCAGGCCACTACCCCCCTCATTGCGGCCTCCCCGCGGCCGACCGCCGCCTCCCTGCGGTCCGAGTGCTGCTCGTGCTCTTTCCCTGCCTTCCCACTTTCTGCTTCTTTATTTTATTTTAATTTTTTTCTTGTTATATTATAAATAATAATCATGTAATAAACCTATCTTATACATATAAATCTCAAGTATAAGAATTGATTTTCTGATTTTTGTTTTTGTTTTGTTGGTGGTTGGGATTAATTTGGGTGATTTTTACATGTTTTTGTGAAAAATAACTTTATTTTAAAAAAAATTAGTTTGATTCTAGTGTTTCATACCAAACATGTACAAAGGGAGTTCACAGTAATACCATTTCTTTCCTAGGTTGAACCAAACATCAACTTAAATTCGGGGTAATCCCATTCTATTCTCTATATTTCCCTTTCTGATTCCTTTTCTCTTTCTCCTGCACATACCAAACGCCCCCTCAATTCTTCACAGGCGCCAGTGGCGCTAGTAGCGCTTGCTATCCTCCATTTTTCAGCATTCCCCTCTTCTTTGTTCACTTCACTTTCGCTTCGATTCCTTCCTTCGTCTTCCTCGCTTTTCACGTCCCGAACTTGATACACACTTCAAAATCATCAAGAACACACTAAAATAATCAAATAATTAAAAAAACTTATAACCATCATATCCTCACAACTCCAAAGTATGTCAAAATGGCCTTATTTCATTGAACTAAACATCCCTAACACACCTAAAATCGACATCTAAACCACTACTAACTCCGTCTCATTAATCATATCTGCTATGAAGGTTCTGAAATTATTACGATCGACAAGGATGTGAGGTTACCTTTGTGAGGTTCACAATATAGAAGAAGGGAAACGTGATATTAATGACATAGCCATAGTTAAAGAGTTTCCAGAAATCTTTCTAGAAGAAATCTCAAGCATGCCTCCACATAGAGAGATAGATTTTACAATTGAACTATTATAAGGGGTAGGTCCTATCTCAAAACCACCACACAGAATGGCACCTACAGAATTAAAAGAGTTGAAACAACAGTTAGAGAAATTATTGGAAAAAGGACATATAAAACCTAGCACTTCACCCTGGGGAGCACCAGTACGTACTATTTGTAAAGAAAAAGGCCGGAAGTTTCCGATTGTGTATAGATTATCGAGAGCTTAATAAGGTGACAATTAAGAATAAGTACCCGTTGCCTCGAATCGATGACTTGTTTGATCAATTACAAGGCTCAGCTGTATTCTCAAAAATTGACCTACGTACCGGATATCATCAATTGAGAGTAAAACCCGAAGTTGTATCAAAAACAGCTTTTAGAACCCGTTACGGCCATTATGAATTCTTAGTGATGCCATTTGGTCTTACGAATGCCCCTACAGTATTTATGGACCTTATGAACCGTGTATTCAAACCATATTTGGATAAATTTGTCATTATTTTCATTGATGACATTTTAATCTATTCTAAGACCAAGGACCAACACTGTGATCATTTACGTATGGTTCTAGAAACCTTAAAGAAAAACCAGCTATATGCTAAATTGAAGAAATGTGCCTTTTGGTTAGAAGAAGTCATATTTTTGGGCCATGTTATATCACATAAGGGAATACAAGTTGATCCACAAAAGATTGAAGCTATAACCAATTGGCCAGCACCTAGAAATATAACTGAAATACGTAGCTTTTTGGGATTAGCAGGATACTATCGTCGGTTTGTGGAAAATTTTTCAAGGATTGAAAAACATCTCACTAACCTTATCAGGAAAAATACCAAATTTGAGTGGAATGAGAAGCGTATTGCAGCGTTTGCAGAGCTTAAAAGTGGACTTACTTCTACCCCTATGCTTGTTTTACCAAATGATACTGATGCAATTGAGGTTTATAGTGATGCCTCTAAACATGGTTTAGGGTGTGTACTAATGCAAAATAACAAGGTAATTGCATAGGCTTCTAGACAGTTAAAACCCTATGAACACAATTATCCTACTCACGATTTGGAACTCGCAGCGGTGGTATTTGCTTTGAAAATTTGGAGACATTATCTTTATGGATTTTCTTGTCGAATGTATACCGATCATAAAATTTTGAAGTACAGCTTTACTCAAAAGGAGATAAATATGAGGCAGCGAAGATGGCTAGAATTTCTAAAAGATTATGACCTCGAGATCCACTACCACCCTGGAAAAGCTAATGTAGTAGCTGACGCTCTTAGTCGAAAGCAATTGACAACTCTTACTCTGCCTATGGTAAAACAACTTGTTATTCAAGGGGAACTTGAAAGGATGAACAGTGAAATAATGATAGGAGAGATAACAGGACACATGACCACCCTTGAGGTTACACCAAAAATAAGAGATGAGATAGAAATGGCTCAACCAACTGATCTACAAATAGAAAAAATTCGGAGAGATGTAAAAGTAGGCAATGCACCCGGGTTTGTAATTCAGGATGATGGATCAATTTGGTTTCAAAAACGACTTTATGTACCTAATGATGAAACCCTAAAGAAGAAGATAATGAATGAAGCACACAATAGTCGATACTCAATTCATCCTGGGGGAAATAATATGTACAAAGACTTACGCCAGACTTTTTGGTGGAGTAATATGAAACAGCATATAGCTGAGTTTGTTTCAAAATGCCTTACCTGTCAACGGGTGAAAATCGAACACTAGAGGCCCGGAAGACTCTTGCAGCCCTTAGAAATACCAACCTGGAAATGGGAATCCATTTCAATGGACTTTGTTTCTGGACTACCTGTAACTGCTCAAGGCATGAATGAAGTATGGGTCATTGTAGATAGACTTACTAAGAGTGCACATTTTCTAGCCACTAAAACCACTTGAAACTCTGAACAATTAGCAAGAAAGTATATAAAAGAAATAGTCAGATTACATGGGTTCCTAAAACCATCATCTCTGATCGAGACCCGAATTTCTTTGCCAAATTTTGGAAAAGTTTTCAAACGGCCTTAGGATCACAACTCAACTATAGTACGACATTCCATCCCCAAAGAGATGGGTAAACAGGAAGAACAATCCAAACCCTGGAAGATCTATTAAGAGCATATATTCTGGAATTCCAAGGATCATGGGAACAAAATTTGCCACTAATTGAGTTTTCCTATAACAATAGTTTCCATGCTAGCATCCAAATGGCTCCTTACGAGGCTTTGTATGGACGAAGATGTATAACCCTATTATGTTGGAGTAGTATTGATAGGCTTAGTCGCACTCTCCTAACCAAAAATAAATCCGGACAAACTCTAACGGGTAGCAAGGGTAAGTCGGGTATCGTATCCGCAGGGAGATGGTCAAAATGTTGGTTATTTTGAACGATTCTAATCTCGGTTCGAGTGTGGTTTGGTTACTAAAGCTATAGCGAAAGAGTAAAAGGGTTTAAACGATGAAAGAAAGGTCTAGGGAATCGGGTTAGGCACGGGGCAAGCTAGGTCAAGGGATGGTGATCGGAATGAGTAGGAAATCGCTCTCGCTAAGGGTAAAGCTAGGCCTCTCGGTCTTAAGCTTCCTTTAGGTCTCAAATGCGGGCTCTCGCAACTTACAAGTGAGGGTCCTAATGATTGGTCTCGTACCCTACCTTAAACTAGGCTTTCGGTCTTAAGTTTAAGGGTGGAAAACGCTTGCTAAACCTTGGCCAGAGGATCAACAAACACAATCAAACACAAGACAATCAAAAAGAGCGCGAAAACCTAACTCAAAAGATCATCAAAAACAACCCAAGCAAGCACCCATGTTTCACCCTTCTCCCTAGATAATAAACTACTCACTCATGATAAATTTAACAACAAAGGCAAGGGAGAAGAATGGAAACATGATCAAGAACGATATATATTGAAATGATAATCAAAAGGGAGTAGAAAATTGCAATACCAATCAGAAATATCCAAGGAGAAATAGATGAATCCAAGCAACAAAAACCAAATAGAAGATCAAACTAAAGCAATCCGAGACGGGAATTGAAATTACAAAATTATAAAAGTATGAAACCTAAGTTTTCTTGAGAATGAAATTTAGGATGTCTAAAAAGTGCTGTCAAAAGATAAGATCGAAATATGATGTCTAAGGCCTTCAAATAGAGGAAACATTTCAAGCCAACGAAGAGTCAGAGCCGTCCCTAGCAAACGGGACAGTGGTCCCGGACGGGACAAGGGTATCCCGGACAGGATGAGCTCAGGGACAGCCGTCCCGACTTGTTCAGCTGATTTCCTTGTTTTTGCTCTTTTTTTACTTAGCTTCTTTTACATTGTTTTTCGTCCCAAGGCTAAGGGACGAGGCCTAGGAGTAGGGACGAGTCTTAGGATGAATATGTGAACTTCAAATCCCGACCCAAGGTCCCGGAACACCTTCAATTAGCGAAACGAGGCTCGTACGCAAGCGAAACGCAACGAAACCAACTCGAATCACCTCAAAACTTCACGAAACTTTACGAAACTTCACGAATCCTCCCGAATAGCATCCTAACCTCCAAATAGCTGCTTTAACCTACAAAATAAGCACAAAAATGCAGCAGAGCCAAAATGGAGCGAAATGCAAGCGAAATGCAAGTAAACGCACGGGAAACGCAAAGAAAAGCTCGTGAACAAGGGGCTATATATAAGTAAATATATGAGACATCAAACTCCCCCAAACCGAACCGTTGCTTGTCCTCAAGCAACCAAGCATGACAGAAAATAGAGGACAAAGAGAGCATAAGGAAACTTCCCAAACAAACACCAAACCGCAAGCAGCTTTAGCAAATGGCAATCGATCCCGAAGCAGCATAGGACGTATGGAGATAGCAAGCTAACGGATGAGAATTACAAGACGGCGCAGAATGAATAGCATGGCTTAAACAAAGGATCTCTAGCAATCAAATCACGGACCTCTCGCAGTTTCCACTCTAGCACACATGATGAACAAGGCGATATATGTGATGACACTCACCTACTCGACTAGTGGTAGCACGCCCGCAATCTAATGTGGACCAAATCTCGTATTCCCGTACACAAATAATGTCACAAAAACGAAGCAAACATGAGGACTTACATAGGATATGAGGGTGTAAAGGCCATGGAGAGGTAAAGGGCAAGAAGGTGGAACAAATGATTATGGAATCGTGGAGCTAAGCCACTAGAAACCACTAATACTACTCAAGTGCTCATCCATCCAAAACGGAACCCAACTCTCAATATAAGCGGACCGAAAGCAGCATATCGGTCTCCTCTACACATCATCGCAACATAGCAACAAATTTCAAGTGCTCACTCATGTAACAACAACAGCAACTTCTCATTTTTGTGCACACATTTCTTTCTTTTGATTTTTTTGTGTTGTGTTTTTTTTTTTTCAGATTTTTGTTTCTTTTTTTTTCTTGAGCAAAAGAGCACACTCACAAGTTGCGGAAAACCTCATCAAAGTCGGGGAAACAGCAATCCCGACTCACATATTCACCAACTCTCCAAGCAAACGACATCAGCAAGTCGTAGCAAAATAATGATCACAACCCAATGAACGAGCACAAGAGTAAGCAAAAGCGGTCACTAGCTAGGCTAGGGTAGGCTATTTGGCAATGTAGCTAGCAAACTCATGTGGATAAAGGGTAATAGGATCATATATAAGAGGATAAATATAATGCAAGAACATGGTGAATGAAAGGAAAACAACTAAAGCCTCATATGCATAAACAAGTGACAAAATCGCGGGGAAAAACGGGATAGGGGCCACACTTATGCGTGTTGATATTACGTACCCCACGAGGAGAACTACTCACAAAATAAAAGCACAAGGACCGGGATAGATGAACCGGCCGCAAGAGGCTAAAAACCTCACAATAAAAGTAGCTATAGTCCGTGAAATGATAAAGCCAACAAAGTAAAAGCACGCCATCATGCGCAAGCGTCAAAACATCCCCGTAGCGCTAAACCAAACAATGAAAATCATGCCAAAGCTCAAAGCTAACAAGGGAAGGGATGTCGGGAAGTAATAAGATCAAAACAAGCTCGCTACAACGATTCGGGATACGTATTTTTGGTATTTTTTTTGAGAAATTTTCTGATTTTTAGTGATTTTTGTGAATTTTCAGATTTTTATGGATTTTTTGATTTTTTGGAAAATGAAAAACGAAAAAGAAAAACGCAAAAATAAAGCAAAGCGTTTCTCCCCCCAAACCAGACGACACATTGTCCCCAATGTGTCCTAAAGCACATCAACCAGGGACCTTAAAATAAGGGAGAAAAACGATGAAAGTCTCAAAAGAAAATAAAGTATATACATGATATTTACAACGAAAAACGCCCTCCCAAACCAGCTTCAAACAGGGGGGCTCAGCACGGGTAGTAGAAGTACCACCATCCGTGGGTCTCGTCGTAGACGAACCCGGTTCCATCATCCTCTTCATCATCATATCCATCTCCATCATCTACTCGACTTAAATCAGCATTAGCATGTCCATGCGTTTGACTGGCAGCAAAGCCAACTCCATCTGCGCTCAAAGCGTCCTTAATCACATCCTTACCCGCATCCATCCCTCCAAGCTCACCTGAAACATAATCACAACAAAGAACGGCCTCAAGAGGATCCCTCTCGAGGACTTGAGGTAAGTTCTCCATAATGCAATCATCAATAATATCAACAGAAAAGACCGACTCCTCTAACATGGGACGCTTCAAAGCATTTGACAAGTTAAAAGTGATTTTATCACCTCCAACATCCAATGTCAACTTTCCGTTCTTGACGTCTATGATTGCACCGGCAGTGTGCAAGAAAGGCCGACCCAAAATGATAGGAATTTGGGAGTCCTCGGCCATGTCAAGAACGACAAAGTCGACAGGGATAAAAAATTTACCGACTTTGATGGGAACGTCCTCCAAAACACCTAGAGGGCGTTTGACAGAACGATCCGCCATTTGGAGCGTGATGTTCGTTACTTTCAAGGGTCCCATGTTAAGCTTCTCGCATACCGAGTACGGCATGACGCTCACGCTTGCACCTAGATCACACAAAGCATTATCAATAAAAGTAGTGCCTATAGTGCAAGGAATAGAGAAGCTACCCAGATCTTTCAATTTAGGAGGAGACCTATTTTGTAAAAGTGCACTACATTCCGCAGTGAAAGCCACGGTCTCGACCTCATTGAAAGATCTTTTACGGGTGAGGATGTCTTTTAAAAACTTAGCATAAACGGGAACTTGTGTGACAAGCTCGGTGAATGGAACCGTTACCTTCAAATCTTTCACAACTTCCATGAACTTACCGAATTGTAAGTCAAGCTTAGATTTTACCACTCGGCTCGGGAATGGCAATTTGATTTGAATTGGCGGCTCGAACGGCTTAGCTGTCGCTTGCTCTTTTTCCACGGCTCCACCTCCACCATTCTCGGCCCCCTCCTTTCTCACGTGGGACCCTCCTAGCTCGGCTCTTCCCTTGCTCACGCGGGACCCTCCTGCACTCACATCATTCTCAATATTCAAATCGTTAGTGGAAACATTAGGATTTACCTTGCTTACCTTTACGGGGGGTACATCAACATTGGGCATAGGCGGCCCATCGTAGCTTGTTCCACTTCTTAAGGAGATGGCGTTGGCGGTCTCATGAGGTTGCTTGGGTTGAGACGGAAGCGCTCCGGGTGCTCTCGTGTTGCTAGACGACGCTAATTGAGCCAATTGGGTATCCATGGCCTTGTTATGAGCAACCAAAGATTGAATAGTTGCGTCTTTAGCTTGAGCCTCCTTCTCTATTTTGGCCATCATAGCCTCTTGGTTCTTTTGCATGGCAAACATCATGGCTTTCATCTCGGCCATGGGATCGGAGACGGGAGGAGGAGCAACCGGTGGTTGATATTGTGGTCTAACAAAACCGGGTGGATTGTAGGGGCTAGGAGCATTATACGGAGTAAAGTTTTGTGGGCTGTTTTGAAGTGGTTGTTGTGGTGGTTGTTGTGGATTGAGAATATTTTGGCTTTTGTATGAGAGGTTAGGATGATTTCGATAGCCTTCATTGTAATAATTCGAGTAGGGGTTGTTTTGTGATTGGAAAGCATGCACATGATGAGTTTGAGAATTCATACCTCGGCATTCCACGAAAGCGTGACCGGATGCTCCACAAGAATCACATAGAGGATCATAAGTAGTGTGCATAGCGGCTACCGATTATCCTCGAGCTTGGGAGGAACTAGCTTGCATTTGACTCATAATCATCGCGGTCATGGCATCCACCTTCGCCGTAAGCAAGGCCACCGCGTCAACGTCATGTTTACCTCCACTCTTAGGAACGTTCCTAGCATTGCCATATTGAGCATCGTGAATAGCCATGGCCTCGATTGTGTCAAAGGCCTCCTCAACATCTATATTATCAAAGCGTCCACTTGCGGCCGAGTCAAGCACTTGGCGAGACTCATTGTACAATCCATTATAGAATTGCATAACTAAGAACCATTTGTCGAGGCCATGATGAGGACATTGGCGTTGAAGCTCCTTGTAGCGTTCACATGCATCAAATAAGCTCTCATCTCCGCGTTGTCGGAAGCTAGTTAGTTGGATCCTAAGCATTGCCGTCTTCTCCGGTGGGAAGTATTTTTGATAGAAGGCCAATGCAAGAGTGCTCCAATCGGTGACTCCATGCGCAACTCGATTCAACGAGTTCAACCATAGCTTTGCTTTGTCCCTAAGTGAGAACGGGAAAAGCATTTCGCGGATTTGGTTGTGTGACTCCGGCTTGCTTGATTGTTGAGCAATAGTCGCAAAAATTTTGCACATGGAGGTTAGGATCCTCCCCGGGGCTTCCCCCAAATTGATTACGCTCAATGAGGCTAATAAAGGCCGGCTTTATCTCGAAATTGTTGGCCGCAATAGCCGGCATAACATTGCCGGTTGGAATTTGATCCGCAGAGGGCTTTGAGTGATCCGAGAGCTTCACCATGATTCGTGGTTGAGGTTCGGGTTCCGTATCTATGTGAGCTTCCACGGTGGATTGAGCTTCAAGTTGCTTAAGTAGATTCTTGCGCGCAAGTAAAGTACGCTCTGGTTCCGGATCAAACTGAATGTCCTTATTGGCTTGAGACGTACGTGATTTCCTGACCATACACAACACTAGTGGCAACGATGAGAAGCGGCCTCAAGGAATTGAGATTCCTTGAGACAAGAGTAACAATGAGAAAAGAACCAAATAAACAACAAAAAACAAAGCCGTCTCCCCGGCAACGGCGCCAAAATTTGATAGGCTTAGTCGCACTCTCCTAATCAAAAATAAATCCGGACAAACTCTAACAGGTAGCAAGGGTAAGTCGGGTATCGTATCCACAGGGAGATGGTCGAAATGTTGGTTATTTTGAACGATTCTAATCTCGGTTCGAGTGTGGTTTGGTTACTAAAGCTATAGCGAAAGAGTAAAAGGGTTTAAACGATGAAAGAAAGGTCTAGGGAATTGGGTTAGGCACGAGGCAAGCTAGGTCAAGGGATGGTGATCGGAATGAGTAGGAAATCGCTCTCGCTAAGGGTAAAGCTAGGCCTCTCGGTCTTAAGCTTCCTTTAGGTCTCAAATGCGGGCTCTCGCAACTTACAAGTGAGGGTCCTAATGATTGGTCTCGTACCCTACCTTAAACTAGGCTTTCGGTCTTAAGTTTAAGGGTGGAAAACGCTTGCTAAACCTTGGCCAGAGGATCAACAAACATAATCAAACACAAGACAATCAAAACGAGCGCGAAAACCTAACTCAAAATATCATCAAAAAAAACCCAAGCAAGCACCCATGATTCACCCTTCTCCCTAGATAATAAACTACTCACTCATGATAAATTTAACAACAAAGGCAAGGGAGAAGAATGAAAACATGATCAAGAACGATATATATTGAAATGATAATCAAAAGGAAGTAGAAAATTGCAATACCAATCAGAAATATCCAAGGAGAAATAGATGAATCCAAGCAACAAAAACCAAATAGAAGATCAAACTAAAGCAATCCGAGACGGGAATTGAAATTACAAAATTATAAAAGTATGAAACCTAAGTTTATTTGAGAATGAAATTTAGGATGTCTAAAAAGTGCTGTCAAAAGATCAGATCGAAATATGATGTCTAAGGCCTTCAAATAGACGAAACATTTCAAGCCAACGAAGAGTCAGAGCCGTCCCTAGCAAACGGGACAGTGGTCCCGGACGGGACAAGGGTATCCCGGACGGGATGAGCTCAGGGACAGCCGTCCCGACTTGTTCAGCTGATTTCTTTGTTTTTGCTCCTTTTTTACTTAGCTTCTTTTACATTGTTTTTCGTCCCAAGGCTAAGGGGCGAGGCCTAGGAGTAGGGACGAGTCTTAGGATGAATATGTGAACTTCAAATCCTGACCCAAGGTCCCGGAACACCTTCAATTAGCGAAACGAGGCTCGTACGCAAGCGAAACGCAACGAAACCAACTCGAATCACCTCAAAACTTCACGAAACTTTACGAAACTTCACGAAACCTCCCGAATAGCATCCTAACCTCCAAATAGCTGCTTTAACCTACAAAATAAGCACAAAAACGCAGCAGAGCCAAAACGGAGCGAAATGTCAGCGAAATGAAAGTAAACGCACGGGAAACGCAAAGAAAAGCTCGTGAACAAGGGGCTATATATAAGTAAATATATGAGACATCAAGTATTGAGGAAATAAGAATTATTGGACCTGCTCTAATTCAAGAAACCACTGATAAAGTGAGAATTATTCAAGAGAAAATGAGAACTTCTCAAAGTCGTCAAAAGAGTTATGCAGATTTAAAAAGACGACAGATCGAATATCAAGTGGGAGAATCAGTTTTTCTTATGGGTTATAAGGTTTGGAAAACAGAGAAAATTAAGCCCAAGATACGTAGGACCCTTTGAGATTATTGAACGAGTAGGAAATATGGCGTATAGGTTAGCTCTCCCAATAGATCTATCAAGAATACACAACGTCTTTCATGTTTCACTCTTAAGAAAATATATTCCAAACCATCACTACAAATTAGACCCCCATCTGTTTCAATAATAAGGTAAGTTAAGTTTCGGGATGAAACTTATTTTAAGGAGCGTAGAATGTAAGTACCATAAAAATATTAGGACAAAAACAAACAAAATAAAAAAAAACAAAAAAAAAAAACAAAATAATAATAATAATAATAATAATAATAATAATAATAATAATAATAATAATAATAATAAAAAAAAAAAAAAAAAAAAAAATAATAATAATAATAATAATAATAATAATAATAATAATTAAGGCAAAGTCAACTTAGTATAGTGCTACCTTCACGCAAAAGGAAATTGTTTCCTTGCCTCTTATGCATGCAATGATGAGCTTCACCACCATATTTGTTGATTTTGTTGCACTACATAAGGTATTACACCGCCTCATAAGAGTATAAATAGCAAACTTTGCGCTTCATTATAAGGGATGAAAAAAAAAACAAAAAAAAAAACAAATTCAATTTAAATCTAAAGTAATAATAATAGATAGTAATAATAGTTATAGCAGAGTAATCGTAGTAAGAATTCTAATAGTACGGAGTAATAGCTAAATAAAGGAAAGTTCATAAAGGGTTATAGGGTGATACAAAGGGTTTATAAATCCAGTTCAAAAACACCGGTATAAAGTATGTTTTCAGACCCTTTTTCAGTAGTAATAACTTATATAGTACAATGTAACTAGTTATATAAGTCAAATTATAGTGATAAAATGAAATTTTATTGTACCTATGTTTTAAATATATTTAATACTTATGTGTGGAATATATAATGAAAATGTATATACATAGGGTTGAGACTTTGTTAAAATAATTATATGACAAAAACTATTGTACCTTATATAATCATATAAGGATAAAGTTATAAAGAATAAAATTGTATAATTTGATTGGAGGTCAACTGTACAGGAAATTCTAAGGTCAGAGGATAATGTAACTGTATTGGAGAAAGGTCCTAATAAGCTAGTTTACGAAAAAAAACTGGTACCAGAATTATTGGAATAAGACCACATTACTGTTACTATCCTGTGTACATGGAGGTGGGGCATAGCTCGAGGAACATATTTTCCAATGTTACAAATAATTTATCACAGAGGATCTCAGATTCAGTTTTATTATCCTGTGTACATGGAGGGAGGCTTAGCCTGAGAGAGTATGAACTCCTTAATGTGTCTTATTCTAATAATGAGCTAACCTTAAAATGATAAGTATTCTATAATATGGTGGGAGAAGTATTAACTAATGATTTTGAAATTAATATGAAAGAATATAGGGTAAAATTAGGCCATTATATATATTTATATAAATGATAATATAAGCTGTCCAAGGAGATGGAGACATACTCAGCCAGTGGTTGGCTGATTCCATTAAGTTACTTTTTTTTTTTTCAAGTGCAGATAACAGGGACTAAGGGAGTGATAAAGCAGGTCAAATATGTAAACTAATAGTAGGCTGTAAATAGATAATAATGTAAGCCTTTTATTTTCTAAAAGGGAAAATACGGCGGTAGCGCCCTGTACTCGGTACTGTTCTCTGTAATTTTCGCTGTAAAATAAATAAAGAAAAATAATTACTCTGATACCCTGTTATTTTGGTGAGGGCGTTACAGGCCGCGCCCTATCCGCGTGTTGGTCGCGCCCTGCCCGCACCCTGGTCGCGCGTCGCCCCTGCGCCGTCCGCGCCTTGCCCGCGCTTTTGGTCTGTTTTCTCTGATGATCCTCGTTTCTTCCCCTGCTCGCGCCTAACTCGCCCCTAGCTCGCCAACCACCTTTGGCCAGCTCCAAGACTCCCCAAACACTCCCTAACTCGCCCACATAATCACACACCTCGACAAGCACCTCGATGAACGCAATTTCGACCATGCGCACGACACGTACGCTAAGGAAACGACTTTTTCAAGCTAAAAAAAATGAGAAAATTACCTAAAATGAAATATGAATTTTAACGAGACGAATTATTTAAATATGAAATGAGTCGGGGTGTTACACTTCGGAATAAAGGAAAAACCACGGGCACCAAGCCAGGAGAGGAGTTTGCACTATGTCAGGACTGTCTACACAAGACTGGACTCAGGACTGTATTTCGAGAGAGTAATTACGAGTAATTTCGCTAATAAGGAGTGTAAAAGTATTAGTTTTTATGCGAGTGAATGATGATATGAATTATGATTTTCTTCGCGTTATATATGCTCCCTTCAACGGTCTTTTTAGCTGTTAAATCCTTCCATTGGTTCTCGCTGGATAGTTACTGCTTCTCCCTTTTTCTCCTGTAACGTTTCAGCAATAACTGCTCTAGCTGTTGAATGAGTATAATTCTCCATTAATGTAGGATGTAGTTGCTGACTTGGTCTTTGTTTCCAACGTCACTTTCCTTTTCTCTTTTGGGCTTTTGCTTCATGGACCTTACATGACCCACTTTGACCACGACCTTCCTCGTTGACTCGGGCCTTTAACTTTGACTTTGTTTGACCGGACTCCTCTCCCTTGACTTGGGCCTTTGTTTTGTGCTTTGGGCCTATGTGGGTATTTTGGGCCTAACAAAATTCAACAAATTTTTTGGCATTTCGATCACCTCCAGTATAAAGTTCTTGGGCAGCTTCTATGTCATCTTGGAAGGTCGTCCCACTTGCCGGTGGACGACTAATTATTGCTTTCCAGCAAGATACCCATTTATTCACTATGAGATTCAATCGTTTTTGCCGATTCTTGCACGCCTCTAGAGAATGGATTCTGATTTCAGCTGGATTTTCTCGTTGAGATTGGTTATATAATGACATTACCCTTTCCCACCTGGTTATGGTGGTTTGGTTCGTGCCTTTCACCGCATCCTCGCTACATTGAATCCAAGCCGAAATTAGCGCTTCATCTTCCTTGTCTCGCCACCCGGTGCTCAAGTTGTTTCTAATATTAATGGGTGGTGTCGGTGAAATTTTATTGGAAGAAGTAGTGACTCGTCTCCTTGAAGGTTGATTGGGAGGTTGAGATAAATAAATTGGGTTTCCATAAATATCTAAATTTTTAGATACTTGGTTATTAGAAATATGTTTGGTAAAATTTAGATTAGGTAGTAACCTTAGATTTTCTTGAAAAATTGGATTAGTATTAGTATTCATACTAATTTGAGAATTTGTTTTGATTTGGGAATTTGTATTAGAATTAATATTTGGAGTAAGTTGTAAATTCGGATAATTTTCAGAAATATCATCCATAAAATCAAAATTATTCAAATCCATAATTTTTTATAAATATCAAATTATTATTGTAGTATTTTTTTTTTGTGATAATATTTGTGTGTTTACTTTTGTTGTAAGAAGTGAAAAGTAAAAGGTAAAAATATAATGATTTTTTAGATGTCCAAAAAATGTCAAGATTGGTCTCATTTTATAGATATTAAAAAAATATGGCCGTCAGTATAATTATTTTTTTTAAATATTTTTTTTGAAAAAAATGAATTTAAGAAACAAACGACTCTTTTACAAATATACGCCCAAAAAAATTACACAATAGTCAAAATGCAAAGTACTAATTGTAGCAACACGTAAAAAAAAGGAGCATTAATTACCCAAACTACAATACAACAACTTTCCAACATAAACAAAACAACTTTTACAATAAATTACTTCCTCCATTCTGTTTGATTCTATACGTTTGACCAAAACACGGTAATTAAGGTAGAAGAAAATCAAGTGGGGTAGATAATGGAATTACTTAAATACCCCTACTTTATTGTTTGCAAGTGGGTTGAGTGGGTATTAGTGAAGGGTATATTGGTCTTTTAGTTTAATAAAGTAGAGACTAAAATAGAAATGTATAGAATTGATTGGAATTTCCGAAAAAGGAATATGTATAGAATCAAATGGAATGGAGGAAGTAATTTAAAGGGGTTATAAGGTTTGGAAAACAGAGAAAATTAAACCCAAGATACGTAGGACCCTTTGAGGTTATTGAACGAGTAGGAAATATGGCATATAGGGGTTATAAGGAAATTGACTTGATCTTTGTTTCCAACGTCACTTTCCTTTTCTCTTTTGGGCTTTTGCTTCATGGACCTTACTTAACCCACTTTGACCATGACCTTCCTCGTTGACTCGGGCCTTTGACTTTGACTTTGTTTGACCGGACTCCTCTCCCTTGACTTGGGCCTTTGTTTTGTGCTTTGGGCCTATATGGGTATTTTGGGCCTAACAACATTCAACAAATTTTTTGGCATTTCGATCACCTCCAGTATAAAGTTCTTGGGCAGCTTCTATGTCATATTGGAAGGTCGTCCCACTTGCCGGTGGACGACTAATTATTGCTTTCCGGCAAAATACCCATTTATTCACTATGAGATTCAATCGTTTTTGCCGATTCTTGCACGCCTCTAGAAAATGGATTCTGATTTCAGTTGGATTTTCTCGTTGAGATTGGTTATATAATGACATTACCGATTCCCACCTTGTTATGGTGGTTTGGTTCGTGCCGTTCACCGCATCCTCGCTACATTGAATCCAAGCTGAATAGCGCTTCATCTTCCTTGTCTCGCCACCCGGTGCTCAAGTTGTTTCTAATATTAATGGGTGGTGTCGGTGTTGGTGAATTTTTATTGGAAGAAGTAGTGACTCGTCTCCTTGAAGGTTGATTGGGAGGTTGAGATAAATAAATTGGGTTTCCATAAATATCTAAATTTTTAGATACTTGGTTATTAGAAATATGTTCGGTAAAATTTAGATTAGGTAGTAACCTTAGATTTTCTTGAAAATTGGATTAGTATTAGTATTCATACTAATTTGAGAATTTGTTTTGATTTGGGAATTTGTATTAGAATGAATATTTGGAGTAAGTTGTAAATTCGGATAATTTTCAGAAAAATCATCCATAAAATCAAAATTATTCAAATCCATAATTTTTTATAAATATCAAATTATTATTGTAGTATTTTTTTTGGTGATAATATTTGTGTGTTTATTTTTGTTGTAAGAAGTGAAAAGTAGAAGGTAAAAATATAATGATTTTTTAGATGTCCAAAAAATGTCAAGATTGGTCTCATTTTATAGATATTAAAAAAATATGGCCGTCAGTATAATTTTTTTTTTTAATATTTTTTTGAAAAAAATGAATTTATGAAACTAACGACTCTTTTACAAATATACGCCCAAAAAAATTACACAATAGTCAAAATGCAAAGTAATAATTGCTGCAACACGTAAAAAAAAAAGGAGCATTAATTACCCAAACTACAATACAACAACTTTCCAACATAAACAAAACAAGTTTTACAATAAATTAATTTAAAGGGGTTATAAGGTTTGGAAAAAAGAGAAAATTAAACCCAAGATACGTAGGACCCTTTGAGGTTATTGAACGAGTAGGAAATATGGCGTATAGGGGTTATAAGGAAATTGACTTGGTCTTTGTTTCCAACGTCACTTTCCTTTTCTCTTTTGGACTTTTGCTTCATGGACCTTACTTAACCCACTTTGACCATGACCTTCCTCGTTGACTCGGGCCTTTGACTTTGACTTTGACTTTGTTTGACCGGACTCCTCTCCCTTGACTTGGGCCTTTGTTTTGTGCTTTGGGCCTATATGGGTATTTTGGGCTTAACAACATTCAACAAATTTTTTGGCATTTCGATCACCTCTAGTATAAAGTTCTTGGGCAGCTTCTATATCATATTGGAAGGTCGTCCCACTTGCCGGTGGACGACTAATTATTGCTTTCCGGCAAAATACCCATTTATTCACTATGAGATTCAATCGTTTTTGCCGATTCTTGCACGCCTCTAGAGAATGGATTCTGATTTCAGTTGGATTTTCTCGTTGAGATTGGTTATATAATGACATTACCCATTCCCACCTTGTTATGGTGGTTTGGTTCGTGTCTTTCACCGCATCCTCGCTATATTGAATCCAAGCTGAAATTAGCGCTTCATCTTCCTTGTCTCGCCACCCGGTGCTCAAGTTGTTTCTAATATTAATGGGTGGTGTCGGTGTTGGTGAATTTTTATGGGAAGAAGTAGTGACTCGTCTCCTTGAAGGTTGATTGGGAGGTTGAGATAAATAAATTGGGTTTCCATAAACATCTAAATTTTTAGATACTTGGTTATTAGAAATATGTTCGGTAAAATTTAGATTAGGTAGTAACCTTAGATTTTCTTGAAAAATTGGATTAGTATTAGTATTCATACTAATTTGAGAAATTGTATTGATTTGGGAATTTGTATTAGAATGAATATTTGGAGTAAGTTGTAAATTCGGATAATTTTCAGAAAAATCATCCATAAAATCAAATTTATTCAAATCCATAATTTTTTATAAATATCAAATTATTATTGTAGTATTTTTTTCGTGTGTTTATTTTTTTGTAAGAAGTGAAAAGTAGAAGGTAAAAATATAATGATTTTTTAGAAGTCCAAATAATATCAAGATTGGTCTCGATGATTTTATAGATATTAAAAAAATATGGCCGTCGGTATAATTTTTTTTTTTTTAATATGTTTTTTTTGAAAAAAATGAATTTAAGAAACTAACGACTCTTTTACAAATATACGCCCAAAAAAATTACACAATAGTCAAAAGACAAAGTAATAATTGCAGCAACACGTAAAAAAAAGGAGCATTAATTACCCAAATTACAATACAGCAACTTTCCAACATAAACAAAACAACTTCTACAATAAATTAATTTAATATATTTCCTCCTCCACTCAACAATCAACACTTGGCAAAACATTTCAGACTCAAGTCAAGTCACTGAGTGACTCAAGTCAAGCCAAGTTCTTACACTTAACTCAATTTTTGGGTGATTAACCCAATTAAATTGGGTCATGACCTCCCCTAATTTTTTCAATGAGGATAGTCTTAGGGGTGGGGGTGGGGGGTGTGGGTTAATATAACTTTATAATACAACGTGTTATTCGGTTTAGTTTCAGATTGGATTCAGTTGATTCGATTTTAAATGGGTTTACCTTTTTTTTGGATTCAGTGTGATTTCAATCAGTTCAATTCGGTTAGTCACTTTAATCGTTTATGTTGTTTTTAGTCACTTGGAGTGTAACACCCCGTGTTATTTTAACACAATATGATAAAAGAATTTAATTCCTCAAATTAAATTCATCCTTTTCCCATATAATAAAATGCGACTGAAATTTTTTCGCCAAATAATAATAAATTTTCCTAAGTACAAATTTAAAATTTTTTGAAAAATAAAGTTTGTCCTATTATCTTCAGAATTGAAAAAGAAACACATTTCAAAATTTTATAAAAATGAACACTTAGGCTTTTCCCGTCTCTGAAATTCGGGTCAACAATTTCAAACACGTAAATCAAAAATCAAACAATCTTATCCTCTTCCATTTTTGAAGAGGCAAACTTAACATCAAGTTTTAATTAAAATATAATCATTTTGTTTAATTTTTAATAAATCATATTATATTAAAATCTAATTACTATTTCATTTCTATTAAACTAGCTTTTTCCTAAATTGTCGATATTTGAAGTCACACCTAATTTAAATTGATTAACTTTTTGACGTTTGAATATAATTCTTTAAATCTAAAACATTCAGCGAAAAAAATAAGTATTTCGACCTAGGAAATTTTTATTTAAAATTTCGAGGATTATGATCCGGTTTTTATTTTTAATACCTTTTCGGAAATTCATTTTATTTTTAATTCTGATTTTATTTCAAAACACTATTTTAGGATCGTATCTTTTATTTCGAGACTTTTCGCGAGCGCGCAAATCGAAAATTTCGAAAACGAAAATCGAGCCCGATTTTTCTAAAATGAGCCGACTTACTTGGACTTTTTCAAAGTCTATCCTCTTCCATTTTCTTACACAATTACTTACACCTTTATTTTTATCATCATCACTTTCATTTTCTTTATTTAAATTTAAAGTTTATATATAATAATAATAATACATATACAAATATGATACTAATACATTAATACTACCATTTTTCATTTCCATCACTTTTAAAATTTTTCTAAAGTAATAAATAAAATATTTTAGTTTTAGAATTCAAAAGTAGAAATATTTCGAAAAATTGTCAAACGCGCAACCTTTAACTTTTATCGCTTTTGACGCCCGACTTTTTAAAAAAACTGACTAATTTCGTGAAAAACATTTTAAAACATCTAAAAGACATTTTTAATGCCAAATAGTAAGTTGGACTTAAATGGATGATGATGAATGTGATGATGCATAATTAACTTTAATAAAACATTATTTTCTAATTAAAACAAAACCAAATTCATTTAACCTAAATTCATAACATCTTTCTCATTTATTTCACAAGTGTGAAACTCACTCTTTTGCCTCTCAAAATGTCGAGCCCCTTGCCTCTTTTCTCTCATTTATTTCTCTTTCATTTTTATCCTAAAACACCTTAAATAAAACACTAGTATTATTTCTAATATTTCATAAGTGTTCTAATAATTAGTGGGTATATATTAGGAGCTAATTTCATGGATTATTTTTGGGTGTAGTGTATGGGTAATATGGGTGAAGAAATTCCGATCTAAAATTTATTTTAGATCCCCGACGATTAACATCCTAATTAAGGTGACTAGCCTTATCTTATTTTGGCCTCTTAGTAAATTAATTTGTTTTGTTATTATAATTTTATGAGTATGATTTTTGTGCTAAAATATGTTAAACATGATTTGTGTGTGTTTATATGTTATGTGATGTATAATAAAATGATAATAAATAAGTAATATTGATTATAGTTAAAGTGTAGTAAAATGTTAATATGTTTAGTTAATTTAATTTGGAGCACTTTTAATTTTTGTTCATATGATTTTTATGTTTAGTTATGTTTTAGTTGAGTGGTGTTATCATATAAAAATTATGTGAAATATTAACAATGAGATTAAAGTGATTAAAATCGAAAATGAAAATTTATACCTACATAATACTCCACTCGGCATTTCCCTAATTTTTTATGTAATTTTCACTTTTAATTTTTGTAAATAATATGTTAGAATAAGTTAGTTAAAATAGATGTGTTCATGTGAAAAAAATTAAATTAGGAAAATAAAATATAAGTTGTTAAAATCAAAAAATGGTGTTCTTGAGCTAGTTTATGTGTTCTTGAAATCTTCAAGTTGATGTTCATGTGTGTTCTTCATTTTTACTCTCTTTGATTATGTTTTAGTTTATGCTTGTTAATGATTTGTGTTTATGTTTAGTTATTGTTTTATATATTGTTAGTATTATAACATAAATCAACTTAAAACATTATAAATCATTAAGATTAAAAAGTTAGAAATTTAAAGTGTTGAAAAACACTATTCATAAATATAAATGGAATTTTTAGTAAATTTCATTTTAGTTTAAATCGTTTTAGTATAATTAGAATAATTAAAATATAAAGACTTTAAGCTAAAAACCGATAAAATATAAAAATGAAAATTTGGACATCACCTTAGCTTGTTCACGGCATCCCTACTTTATTTGGGTCAAAAATTGTTTTTTTTATCATTTTTAGTTTATTGTTAAAATAATTTAATTATTAGTTAATAAGTTAGAATTAAGAAATTAAAAGAAATAAATCAATTTGTACATATATATAATCCACACGACATTCCTATTTAAAATGGATTAAATTTGACTAAAATGAAATTATCACTAAGTCACTAAAGTTAGAAAGTAATTAGAATTGAATTTTTGTATAAACCGTTTTAATTATAAATGAATTATGTTAAACCGATAAAAAAATGAGTAACCGTTATAAAAATGAATTAAATCGTGTGCCACTACCTTTGCTATTGGATTGTTGAACTTGGACATACGGACTATAAATGAATCATCCACGATACTATCACTAACTTAAATAAATCGACGACTAAATTTAACCGAGTCTCGTTTTAAAATAAATATCACTGATCACCTTTTATAAACCGAACTTAACGTTTTTAAAACTAGAATTCTAGAATGTTTTCATAAATGACTAAATACAAACCGAACTTAACATTTTTAAAACTAGACTTTAAAATATTTTCAAAAATCGCCTAAGTACAAAACGAACTTAACGTTTTTGAAACTAGAAATCTATACTTAGGAAATAAAAAGGATTTAGTATAAATACACAAAATATCTTAAGTTTAAATACTTAAAATATCTTAAAGTATAAATACCTAAAATATCTTAAGTATAAAAATACGTATAAATACGAAGTATAAAAATACGAATACGTATGGAATACGTATAAAATACGAAGTATAAAAATACGAATACGTATAAAAATACGTATAAAATACGGTGAATAGTGAAAAGTGAATAGTGAAAAGTGAATAGTGAAATACTGAAAATAATTGAAAATTTTACTAAGTATAGAAAATTAAAAATGAATAAGTAAATGACTTAAAGTGTTTGAAAAACACTTAAATAAAATTGGACATACTAATAAACGTTTCAATTTATAAACTTGAAAACGTTAATAATTAACAACACTTCAAATAACAAACGAACGTGTTATGTGATCATATGAAACCTACCATTCAAATAAAACGTTTGACGCTGTGACTAGGAGAGTCTAGTAACATGTGATATGTAATATCAAATAAATAATGAATCTTGAGTAAGTTAAATAAAAAGGTCAAACGCTTGAGCCTCCGATATGAAAACGTCAATCGTAAGTGAAGTGGGGTTAAGATAGTCTTGTAGCGGATACCACTATCTCGGTCTCTGACATGGGTCATCCCGGTTAGTGTGGTTGAGCCGGCAGCTTTATTGCTTAGCATCCTGCCCATGCCTTACGCCTTAAGTCGTATTGCCTATGCCGTACAAGATAATGAAAAATTCAACTCTTAGTGGGTCAGGCTTTAGGAAATAGTCGTTTTATCCTGAGTTAAGGTGCTCTATGAATAGCATAGCCTACTCTTAAATTGGATATTAGTGTATGCATACTAGACTAGGGTTTTATTCCCCTATTTCGCTAAAGTTATCAGGGCATCCGTGCCGATTTGGGCGATTATAGCGGTGGTCTCCTTGCCGTGTTTCGTTTTTAGTGGGCGCGACACTTGCATTCGTTCTTACCTGCGTAAAGATTACTTGACGAGATTGTATCGAAGTTCGAATCATTTCGAACACTAGAAGATGAGATGCAAGTACTATAGTATTCGGCGTGGTTTACGAGTCGAGTAAGCCTCGCACTATGGAAGTGAGATGCAATCGATCGAGTACAAAGGCCTACTCGATTGGTCGCCTCGTAGCGAATGTGTTGTTTGTTGTTTGAATTAAATGAGAACGAGTGTGTACCATCTTCGAAAACTAAAGACCACAAATTTCTGAAATGAATCGAGTCTGCATGATGTGAATGATACTATATGTACGTCTGTTTGCGATCCGATATCGCCTTGTAATGCCATTGAATTATTGTGATACTATTGCTATGCTATTATGTGTTATTTGCTTTCATAATTGAATATCATGCTTATATGATTTATCGCTTTAAACCGCATGCTTATTATGACTTACATGTCTTTATATGCTATATGTATTAAGCATGTTTATGTTTTTATCATAATGTTATGTTTATAAAGCGATAATATTAAACCAAAGTAATTGAAATCGAGGGTAAGTATGAGCATAGCTAGTCACCGTCATTCAATGAGCATCCCCATCAGTTTATTGTGCAGGATGATCGTGGACCGGGAGCTGGTTTTTGGACGGGGCCACGAGACGTTTTTATGCTTACTTTTGGATGTTTTACGAGGGATTGTAATATATAACCTATACTCTTTTTATTTCCGTACTTAGAGTTGTTTTATTCAACTCTTGAACGATGTTTGTAACATTTGGGTTTTTATTGTATAATTAATGACGCTGGTTTAAGACTTAATTAATTTCCGCCTTAGTAATTAAAGTCGACTAAAAACCTGGTTGTTACAGTTGGTATCAGAGCTGACTCGTGACCGTAACATGAATTGCCTAATGCGATTTATGTTTACCTAACGAGAGACACCTGGGCCAGACATTCATATTGTATGTCAGGCATAGACTAATAGGATCAAATCATAAATTAGATTTTTCTTTTATTAGATCACTTAAATAATAACTTAAATCGCTTTAAAGTGTGAGGATGGGTAGAAATCTTAAGGACCGACCATAGGCTAAGGACTTTTAAGTAACGAACTACTACCCTCAAAAATAAAATACACTAACTATCGTATGCTTGCTACCTGCTGATGTGACTAACTAAAACTAGCAACTGTCCTCGGATATAAAATTTAAGTAATAAATTTAATACTTGAAGATCGAAGCCGTTGATCGAATACATGACGACCAGACTTCAAACACAGCAAATGGACGCATCAAGAACCTTACTACTGATGAGACGTTCAAGATCTCGAAGATTTCTATCGCAGGAAGGATTTCTACAACTTCATCTAATTATCCTCTTTAACTAAAATTTTTATTTCGTTCTCTTTTAAAAATTTTAACCTCTTTAACTTTTTCTTCTAAACTCTCTAATTTTCTAAATCTAACATTCCTAATAACTACTTCTCAAATGAATTTTCATTCCTATTCCTTAATCTCGCATAATGCTTTCACTTTTCCTTTTCAATTTCGTAAATTTCTTTTAAATTATTCTCAAAGACCCTTGAAACTTTACTATTTTTCAAACTATTAAGCTTACTATTCTTCCAAAATTTATAAATCTTTGTAATTTATAATTTCAAATTATCTTCTAAAAATAACTTTCATGTTTCCCTTTAAAAATGTCTTTAAATCTTATTCAATTAATCCTTAAAATTTTATTTCGTAACTTTAAATATCTTTGAAATTATTTTGTTTCAAATCGTATATTCTTTACCTTATATACTATCATAGTTAGTTATTTTCAAAATTTTAAACTTATTAATACCTACTTCTGAATTCTCAACTTTTAAAATAAATCTTTAGCTTTTCTCTTGAGTTTGATAAATATGTTTAAAATTTTCTTAAGGGGGTAGGACAAAATTTGACGATTTAAAATCATTGATTAAAATTGTTTACAATCTTTATTTCAACCAACTTTAAACTATATATTTAATTTCAAATAAAATTATAATTTGTTTTATTTTAAAAAAAACCCTTATAATTTTAATTTAAATTAATTCCGTACAAAACTTCTAGGCCCCACCTTTTTGAAAATCCCTTTGAAGTCGATTTCAGAAGTAACAATCTAGCAACATTTCTGTGTTAATTCAAAATACCTCATTTGAATATATAAAACGATTATAACTTTTAACCTTCCCACTCTATCTAACACCTTTATAATATTTCAGAAATTCAAACTTCTTGAGAAGTCTTATTCTACCAGAATAAAATGTTACTATCGAAACTTGTAAAATTTTTATATTTCTTTCTAACTGTCTTGTTAACCTCGGGCAGTTATCCACTCTATTGAAGTTTCGGGACGAAACTTTTCTTAAGGGGGTAGGTTTTTAACACCCCGTGTTATTTTAACACAATATGATAAAAGAATTTAATTCCTCAAATTAAATTCATCCTTTTTCCATATAATAAAATGCGACTGAAATTTATTCGCCAAATAATAATAAATTTTCCTAAGTACAAATTTAAAAATTTTTGAAAAATAAAGTTTGTCCTATTATCTTCAGAATTGAAAAAGAAACACATTTCAAAATTTTATAAAAATGAACACTTAGGCTTTTCCCGTCTCTGAAATTCGGGTCAACAATTTCAAACACGTAAATCAAAAATCAAACAATCTTATCCTCTTCCATTTTTGAAGAGGCAAACTTAACATCAAGTTTTAATTAAAATATAATCATTTTGTTTAATTTTTAATAAATCATATTATATTAAAATCTAATTACTATTTCATTTCTATTAAACTAGCTTTTTCCTAAATTGTCGATATTTGAAGTCACACCTAATTTAAATTGATTAACTTTTTGACGTTTGAATATAATTCTTTAAATCTAAAACATTCAGCGAAAAAAATAAGTATTTCGACCTAGGAAATTTTTATTTAAAATTTCGAGGATTATGATCCGGTTTTTATTTTTAATACCTTTTCGGAAATTCATTTTATTTTTAATTCCGATTTTATTTCAAAACACTATTTTAGGATCGTATCTTTTATTTCGAGACTTTTCGCGAGCGCGCAAATCGAAAATTTCGAAAACGAAAATCGAGCCCGATTTTTCTAAAATGAGCCGACTTACTTGGACTTTTTCAAAGTCTATCCTCTTCCATTTTCTTACACAATTACTTACACCTTTATTTTTATCATCATCACTTTCATTTTATTTATTTAAATTTAAAGTTTATATATAATAATAATAATAATACATATACAAATATGATACTAATACATTAATACTACTATTTTTCATTTCCATCACTTTTAAAATTTTTCTAAAGTAATAAATAAAATATTTTAGTTTTAGAATTCAAAAGTAGAAATATTTCGAAAAATTGTCAAACGCGCAACCTTTAACTTTTATCGCTTTTGACGCCCGACTTTTTAAAAAAACTGACTAATTTCGTGAAAAACATTTTAAAACATCTAAAAGACATTTTTAATGCCAAATAGTAAGTTGGACTTAAATGGATGATGATGAATGTGATGATGCATAATTAACTTTAATAAAACATTATTTTCTAATTAAAACAAAACCAAATTCATTTAACCTAAATTCATAACATCTTTCTCATTTATTTCACAAGTGTGAAACTCACTCTTTTGCCTCTCAAAATGTCGAGCCCCTTGCCTCTTTTCTCTCATTTATTTCTCTTTCATTTTTATCCTAAAACACCTTAAATAAAACACTAGTATTATTTCTAATATTTCATAAGTGTTCTAATAATTAGTGGGTATATATTAGGAGCTAATTTCATGGATTATTTTTGGGTGTAGTGTATGGGTAATATGGGTGAAGAAATTCCGATCTAAAATTTATTTTAGATCCCCGACGATTAACATCCTAATTAAGGTGACTAGCCTTATCTTATTTTGGCCTCTTAGTAAATTAATTTGTTTTGTTATTATAATTTTATGAGTATGATTTTTTTGCTAAAATATGTTAAACATGATTTGTGTGTGTTTATATGTTATGTGATGTATAATAAAATGATAATAAATAAGTAATATTGATTATAGTTAAAGTGTAGTAAAATGTTAATATGTTTAGTTAATTTAATTTGGAGCACTTTTAATTTTTGTTCATATGATTTTTATGTTTAGTTATGTTTTAGTTGAGTGGTGTTATCATATAAAAATTATGTGAAATATTAACAATGAGATTAAAGTGATTAAAATCGAAAATGAAAATTTATACCTACATAATACACCACTCGGCATTCCCTAATTTTTTATGTAATTTTCACTTTTAATTTTTGTAAATAATATGTTAGAATAAGTTAGTTAAAATAGATGTGTTCATGTGAAAAAAATTAAATTAGGAAAATAAAATATAAGTTGTTAAAATCAAAAAATGGTGTTCTTGAGCTAGTTTATGTGTTCTTGAAATCTTCAAGTTGATGTTCATGTGTGTTCTTCATTTTTACTCTCTTTGATTATGTTTTAGTTTATGCTTGTTAATGATTTGTGTTTATGTTTAGTTATTGTTTTATATATTGTTAGTATTATAACATAAATCAACTTAAAACATTATAAATCATTAAGATTAAAAAGTTAGAAATTTAAAGTGTTGAAAAACACTATTCATAAATATAAATGGAATTTTTAGTAAATTTCATTTTAGTTTAAATCGTTTTAGTATAATTAGAATAATTAAAATATAAAGACTTTAAGCTAAAAACCGATAAAATATAAAAATGAAAATTTGGACATCACCTTAGCTTGTTCACGGCATCCCTACTTTATTTTGGTCAAAAATTGTTTTTTTATCATTTTTAGTTTATTGTTAAAATAATTTAATTATTAGTTAATAAGTTAGAATTAAGAAATTAAAAGAAATAAATCAATTTGTACATATATATAATCCACACGACATTCCTATTTAAAATGGATTAAATTTGACTAAAATAAAATTATCACTAAGTCACTAAAGTTAGAAAGTAATTAGAATTGAATTTTTGTATAAACCGTTTTAATTATAAATGAATTATGTTAAACCGATAAAAAAATGAGTAACCGTTATAAAAATGAATTAAATCGTGTGCCACTACCTTTGCTATTGGATTGTTGAACTTGGACATACGGACTATAAATGAATCATCCATGATACTATCACTAACTTAAATAAATAGACGACTAAATTTAACCGAGTCTCGTTTTAAAATAAATATCACTGATCACCTTTTATAAACCGAACTTAACGTTTTTAAAACTAGAATTATAGAATGTTTTCATAAATGACTAAATACAAACCGAACTTAACATTTTTAAAACTAGACTTTAAAATATTTTCAAAAATCGCCTAAGTACAAAACGAACTTAACGTTTTTGAAACTAGAAATCTATACTTAGGAAATAAAAAGGATTTAGTATAAATACACAAAATATCTTAAGTTTAAATACTTAAAATATCTTAAAGTATAAATACCTAAAATATCTTAAGTATAAAATACGTATAAAATACGAATACGTATGGAATACGTATAAAATACGAAGTATAAAAATACGAATACGTATAAAAATACGTATAAAATACGGTGAATAGTGAAAAGTGAATAGTGAAAAGTGAATAGTGAAATACTGAAAATAATTGAAAATTTTACTAAGTATAGAAAATTAAAAATGAATAAGTAAATGACTTAAAGTGTTTGAAAAACACTTAAATAAAATTGGACATACTAATAAACGTTTCAATTTATAAACTTGAAAACGTTAATAATTAACAACACTTCAAATAACAAACGAACGTGTTATGTGATCATATGAAACCTACCATTCAAATAAAACGTTTGACGCTGTGACTAGGAGAGTCTAGTAACATGTGATATGTAATATCAAATAAATAATGAATCTTGAGTAAGTTAAATAAAAAGGTCAAACGCTTGAGCCTCCGATATGAAAACGTCAATCGTAAGTGAAGTGGGGTTAAGATAGTCTTGTAGCGGATACCACTATCTCGGTCTCTGACATGGGTCATCCCGGTTAGTGTGGTTGAGCCGTGCCTTTATTGCTTAGCATCCTGCCCATGCCTTACGCCTTAAGTCGTATTGCCTATGCCGTACAAGATAATGAAAAATTCAACTCTTAGTGGGTCAGGCTTTAGGAAATAGTCGTTTTATCCTGAGTTAAGGTGCTCTATGAATAGCATAGCCTACTCTTAAATTGGATATTAGTGTATGCATACTAGACTAGGGTTTTATTCCCCTATTTCGCTAAAGTTATCAGGGCATCCGTGCCGATTTGGGCGATTATAGCGGTGGTCTCCTTGTCGTGTTTCGTTCTTAGTGGGCGCGACACTTGCATTCGTTCTTACCCTGCGTAAAGATTACTTGACGAGATTGTATCTGAAGTTCGAATCATTTCGAACACTAGAAGATGAGATGCAAGTACTATAGTATTCGGCGTGGTTTACGAGTCGAGTAAGCCTCTGCACTATGGAAGTGAGATGCAATCGATCAGAGTACAAAGGCCTACTCAGTGGTCAGGCTCGTAAGCAGTATGTGTTGTTTGTTGTTTGAATTAAATGAGAACGAGTGTGTACCATCTTCGAAAACTAAAGACCACAAATTTCTGAAATGAATCGAGTCTGCATGATGTGAATGATACTATATGTACGTCTGTTTGCGATCCGATATCGCCTTGTAATGCCATTGAATTATTGTGATACTATTGCTATGCTATTATGTGTTATTTGCTTTCATAATTGAATATCATGCTTATATGATTTATCGCTTTAAACCGCATGCTTATTATGACTTACATGTCTTTATATGCTATATGTATTAAGCATGTTTATGTTTTTATCATAATGTTATGTTTATAAAGCGATAATATTAAACCAAAGTAATTGAAATCGAGGGTAAGTATGAGCATAGCTAGTCATCAGCTCAATGAGCATCCCCCATCGCTTTATTGTGCAGGATGATCGTGGACCTGAGTCGGTTTTGGGCGGGCCACGAGACGTTTTTATGCTTACTTTTGGATGTTTTACGAGGGATTGTAATATATAACCTATACTCTTTTTATTTCCGTACTTAGAGTTGTTTTATTCAACTCTTGAATGATGTTTGTAACATTTGGGTTTTTATTGTATAATTAATGACGCTGGTTTAAGACTTAATTAATTTCCACCTTAGTAATTAAAGTCGACTAAAAACCAGGTTGTTACATGGAGACTAGTCATCAGTTTTGCTAAGTTTCATATCAATACTTTTTTGAGTTAAGGGTATAATAACAATCTAAAATAAAAGATATTTTCAAATTTGAATGTACAGGTCAAAAATATTGTTAATAAACAAACAATCAACGAAAAAAATATAAAATATGCATGTACCGATAAGAAATAGCTATTTTTATCTTTGATACAATTGGTTAATTTCTTTGTGGTTCATATATATCAAGTTCGTGTGTCATTATTTTATTAATTAACTCCTTTTAGTTTCGGTTCAATTTGGGTGAAATCAGATTTTTTGTTCAATTCACGTTACTCGTTTTGAGTTTTCGATCAATTGTCGGTGCAAATACTTAGTCGATTTTTTGGGTTCAGGTATTTGTCAGATCTATAGGTGACGGTCCTAATGTCGTATGACGCAAATTAATAATTTATATCACTTAATTCCTATTACTAAACAAATAGCAAGTGGAAGTAAGGGTCGAACCCACAGAGAATAGGACTAACTATAATCGTGTAAAAGTGTAACTAAAGATCGTAATAACTAGGATTGGGGGGGTTTTGATTGAAATCTACTAAAACTACTAAAAAGACTAATGAAAAGACAAATAAAACAAATAACTATGATGAACTCAAATAATACTAATGGTCTCGACTCAAGCAAACATCCACGGTTTAAAGACAATTGATCACAGTTATTCGGTTCAAACTCGTATTTTTGACTACCTTATCGTGAATCATAAAATTCTAATCCTCCTTATGTTTAGTTAATTAAAACGTATCCCGTTCTTTAACTAACCCTAACTTAAAGACAATCCCACAATCCAGTTAAAGATTTAATCAGTTAGCAGCTTTAATCACAAGAGAATCGATTAGGAATAAATAGCACATACAATCCAGTCGTACTTTAGGTATTATGATAATTGCTTCTAAGAATAATTATCACGAATCCCGTACAATAATTAAACTTAGTTTGTTACTAGCGTTACGTTAATCACAATCCAGTTAAATCAACGAAAATAACAATTACGCGATTAATAAGACAACTACTTGCGCACCTAGAAATCAAAATCAATCTCGCAAATAATAATTATAACCAAGCAATAATCAATAATCAAGAATAAAGTAAAGAACTTTCAAACTCCCAATTATAAATCAAACCGTTTAGTTGCTTGAATCAAGATGAGAAGTCTAGCCTTCCATGGCTTTATTGAGCAAAATCTTAAAACTAGGTCTAAAACTAAATAATGAAAAAGAACCAGTAAAAGTTATATTAGAAGTTCCCTAATAAAACTAAAGCAAACCCTATATATAGAAAATTTCCTAAAACTAATTAATTACAATAAAATAAATTACAAGTCTTCTTCTTTCCAAAAACAGTTCTTTGGCTCGGTCTTTATTCTTCTTCTCGATCTTCTTTATTCTTTATTCTTTATTTCTTCGAGCCCAAATCAATATTTAACACAATAAAGTTACAACGAATCGACCCAAATAGTAAAACGTCATAAAAGTGATAACTAATCAGTTATTCAACTCAACACGAAATATACCAAAATCACTACTAAATCAATCTCCAAGTATCTCAAAATAATATAAAATCGACTCCTAAACACCTACTAAAAACGCTACATCAATAGGTTAGTATAAAACAACCGCACTTTAATTTTCGCGGCTACTTTTTACTCGAATGTGGCCCATTTTTTCTTTCCATTCATATACAAATTATTTTCCCATATTAAAGTATCGTAATTACTCTTTCATGCACCAATTTTACTCTCTTGATATACTTTTTCATTTAATTTTTCATAGTTAGCATTTACTTACCCCCTCAATATACAAGATTACCTTTTTTTTCCTCAAACTTTTCTTAATCAAACTTCATTCAATTTAAAAGTAATTTTATCACCTCCAACATCCAAGATTAACTTTCTGTTTTTGACGTCGATAACTGCACTAGCAGTGTGCACGAAAAACCATCCCAAAATTATCGGGATTTGAGAGTCCTTGACGATGCTCAAAGCAACGAAGTCAACCGGGATTAAAAACATATCGACTCTAATGGGTACGTGCTCCAAAACACCTAGATGATGTTTTACAGAATGATCCCCCATTTGGAGCATGATATGAGTACACTTTAAACTCCTATGTTAAGTTTCTCACATAACGACTTCGACAACAAGCTCATAGTAGCACCCAAATCAAATAAAGCATTATCAATATATAGTGTACCAATGGTATATTGTGTTGAGAAATTATCCAGGTCTTTCAATTTTGGTGGAGATTTGTTTTGCAAAAGCGCGCTGCATTGTTCAGTAAAAGTGACGGTCTCCACCTCATTAAAAAAAAAAAAAAAAAAATCTTCCTAGTAAGGATGTCTTTTATGAATTTAACGTAGGTCGGAACTTGAGTAATGAGTTAAGTGAAATGAACAGTTACCTAGATTTGAGTACTTGACTTGGGAAAGCTAGCTTAGTCTTCATCGGTGGTTCCACTTGTTCAGTTGTTTGTCTTTACCTTCATTCGCTTGTTCTTGAGCATCGTGTTTCTCAACCTCTCCATTGTCTTTAACACCTGTGACATCACCATTCTTAACCTGTACATCGTTAGAAACCAAGTTAGGAATTATCTCATTAGACACCTTCGTGGAAGATGTGTCGACTACGGGCATCGGTGGCTCATCGTAGCAAGTACCACTAGAAGAGTAATAGTATTTGCAGACACATGAGGTGACTTTGGTTGAGAAGGTAGCGCTTCTTGTTGACGTGTTTGGCTTGAGGAAGCCAATTGAGCTAGTTGAGTGTCAATCATCTTTTTGTGTGCGATTATAAATTGAAAGGTTGTGTCTTTATCTAGAATGTCTTTCTTCAACTTAGTCATCATCGCATCTTGGTTCTTTTGCATTTGGAGCATCATGGCCCTTATCTTGGACATTGAATCAACCGGTGGGTGTGGAGTAGCGTGTGCTTGAAAGGCGGGCGATGAAGGCCCATTGGTTGATATGGACGTGAAGCAGCTGTGTTTGAAGCGTAATTTTGTGGAGGGTTGTTTTGTGGTGTTTGTGTCGCGGATTTAACACGTTCGTTCTTTTGTAGGATTGATTTAGGTGTGGTTTTTGTAGCCTCTATTGTAAATATTTAAATATGGGTTGTTTTGAAGGTATGATTGGAACACGTTCACTTGTCCTTGCGTACCCCTACAGCCCTGTCATCCTACAAGAATCGTATGATGGATCCAATTCAGAATCCATGGCGGCTACTGTTTGTCCTCATGCTTATGAGGAACTACCAACTTGGTGTTGAGGATAATAGGTGTCCGTCAACAATTGTGCATTAACTTCGTAGAAGTCATGAACCAAATATGAGATTATGATAATCGGATAAATTGGGTAGTCATAATGTCTTGCTAGAGGCCGCTTATGATTTGAATGTTTGGAATATTCTACCAATTTAGTCCAGTCCAATTGGGTCACACAATGGTATCCTATTGAATTTATATACGGTTAATTGGCATAATTAGATTACTGCATTAACCTTTCGGGTTAGACCCGAGAACTTGTGCCCTCAAGAGAAGTTGCTTAGCATTAGTATGGGCATCCTAAAAGCTCCGTCACTACATGCTTGCACATCAAACAAAGGTCTACTAAAAAATGGACCCTGTCAAGTATCTCTTCGAGGAACCCGTGCCAAATGAACGCATGGCACGATGGACGCTGCTCTTAGCCGAATTCGACATCGTCTACGTCTCTCTCAAGGCAATCAAGGGGCGAGCAGTCTCAGATTTTCTCGCCGAACACGCAATCGACGAGGAACCCATCGTCGACACTACATCATTTCCCGACGAAGAAATTTACAACATAAACGACGAGCAATGGGAGCTGTACTTCGATGGTTCATCCAATTATCGAGGTTGTGGAATAGGAATACTCCTCGTTTCCCCAAATGGCGAACACACACCCCTTTCCATCAAATTAGACTTTGATGTGACAAACAACGCCGCAGAATATGAGGCATGCCTGCACGGACTCCAGGCCGCGCTCATACTCAACGCGAGGAAACTACGAGTATACGGGGATTCCTCCTTAATTATCAATCAAGTATCTGGAGCGTGGAAGATACTTAACGAAAACCTTGCACTATACCAAAGCAAAATCCATGAGCTCATCGCCAAATTCCACCGCGTAGAGTTCTTGCACCTGCCTCGCGAAGAAAACCAATTCGCGGATGCCTTATCAAAACTGGCGTCACTACTAAACATACCTCCGGGAATACAAACCATTCCCATCGTTGTGGAACGACGTATCGAGCCCGCATACATATGCGACATCGAAACCGAGGAAGAACAAGCCGAGCCTTGGTATCAAGCGATAATCAACTTCAAACGAAATGGAGAATACCCACCAAACACTGACAAACGCGGCAAAAGAGCTCTCCGGCTTCTAGCATCACAATTCGTGCTAGAAATGGACAAATTGCTCAAGAAAACGCCCCAGGGTACACTACTTTTGTGCGTTGATCATAACAAAGGACATGAGATCATATCTCAAGTCCATAACGGCGAGTGCGGACCACACATGAATGCTCGAGCCTTATGCAAGCAAATCCTTAGGCTAGGATGGTACTAGACAACCATGAAAGCCGATTGCGTGAAATACGTCAAACATTGCCACAATTGCCAAATTTTCGCGAACGTACAACACGTACCCCCCTTCACCTTTATACAGCCTCACATCGCCATGGCCATTCTCGAAATTGGGAATCGACGTCATTGGCAAAGTACACCCGGTTGGCGTAGGAGGACACTGCTTCATCCTTGTGGCCATCGACTATTTTACAAAATGGGTCGAAGCCGCATCATACCATAAGCTTGGCACAAAGAAAGTCGCCAAGTTCATACAAAACAATATCATATGCAGATACGGTATACCCCACGAGCTGATCAGTGATCAAGGCTCACATTTCCGAGGAGAAGTCGAACCACTCCTCACGAAGTACAAAATTCAAAGACACAGATCATCACCTTACCGACCTCAAACCAACGGAGCGGTAGAAGCTGCAAACAAAACTGTAGTAGCCATCCTCAAGAAGATGATTGACATTTGCCACGACTGGCCACACAAAATTCCCTTCGCCTTATGGGGATATCGAACCACAATACGCACACCGACAGGGATGACACCCTACTTTCTAACCTACGGCATGGAAGCTGTACAACCCGTAGAAATCTAAATGCAATCACTTCGAATTCTCATGGAAGCAGACATACCAGAAGCAGAATGGGCACGCAAACGATACGAGCAACTCATTCTCCTAGACGAAAGACGCCTACATTCACTAAGTACGGTCCGAATGTACAATCATGTCTACAACATGCATACAACAAACGAGTCAAACCACGCAACATCAACGTGGGTGACCTAGTTCTTAAATCAGTAAGGGCACCATTACCGGTCGATCCAATAGGGAAATTCAAACCCAATTGGGCCGGACCGTACTTGGTTAAGGAAATCCTTCCCGAAGGAGCAGTAAAGCTAACCGACCTTGACGGTGAAGAATTCAACTTGCCTACAAACCTCGATCAGGTTAAGAAATACTATCCTTAAGCTCAAAACAACTTTGCAATGCATTTCCAACGAACAAACACACGACACACGCACGGATGAACTACGCTTGGTTTGATTTCATGTACTTGGATACATAGGCAGTCTCACAAAAGACCCAACCGACGGATGAACTACGCTTGGTTTGATTCCATGCACAATGGATACGTAGGCAGTCTTGCAAAAGACTCAACCACAATCACGAACTACGCTAGGTTTGATTCCGTAACAACACACGGATACGTATGCAGCTTTCAAGCACAACCCAAACTTATATACGCCCAAAGCTTAAAAATGTCAAGGGCAATGCACTCACAAAATGACACGCTCAATACTTAAAAAAGTCGAGAGCACAGTCAACACAAAAGAAAAACAACACAAGTCTAAAGCTTAAAAAGGTCGAGGACTTTAAAACAAAAACATATGTCCAAAGCTTAAAAAGGTCGAGGACTTAGAACAAAATGCATATCCAAAGCTTAAAAAGGTCAAGGATAAACGAAACAAAGCAATTGAGACGAGACAAAGGCGAACACTTTCTTTATTAATCATTAATAATGGAAAACGTTTACATTTTAAGTAAAGAGTTTCAAACTAGCTTTCAAAGTCCTTTTTATTCTTTGAACAAATAAACAAAAAATTCTTTGAATAAAACATTTAAAGTCTAAATCTAAGTGTCCTTCCTACGGCGCTTTGGATTTGTGTCTTCGTCTTCATCCCTCGCAGCCTCCGCACTAACAATCACCGAAACAATCACCGGATTCGGAACACTCCTCTCAAATCCTGGGGGCTCGACAGGGTCTTCTTCAGCTGCATCCTTAATCTTCTCGCCCAAACGGTCCTTCACGGTCACCTTCGGTCCGAGTCGTTCTCTAACTGGCTTGGACGAAGACGCTCCCGCACTCGAGCTAGCCAAGTCGCTGTAGTCCCGTCTCCCACGCACCGCAGCATGCGCCAACGACGGCCTTGGACCCGTCTGTTCCCGCCTTCGCATGTTCTCCCTATCACGAGGATCTTGACAAATGCACCACCTCCGATAGAAATCCGAGACGCGTGTAGTCTCAAAACCAGCTGGCCTAGCCCAAGTCACTCGGTCAGACCATCCTCGCACCCATGCATTGATCATTTGGTTGCTCAGAACAACCGACTCGCGAATACGAGTATCCACCGCTGGAATAACCTGAGCTTGACCGATCTGCCTCCTCAGCCGATGAGGGTCGATCCATACACCTCGCTCGAACCCACACAACATAATGCCATTAGCAGCATCCGCAACCGACGGCGCCGTGATGTGTCGAATTGACCACCACGACACGACTCACCTAATCGTCTTCTCCCGAACAAACCCTTGGAAAAGGTTCACTGAACGCTCCCGAGGCATAGCCTAATGCAGAACACGAGTCGTCAACCCAGCCGGTTTATACGTTTTACTCCCAGGTGGAGCCAATACGCGCAACCGCTCCATCAGCCAAACCTGCAAAATCCTAGCACAACCACGATACGAGCTTAGACGATTAGCATGACGGTCGTCCAAGCCCAGTATAGTCTCAGCTAAGATCAAGGCCGAAGGATCATGGCCTAGCTTCATCTCCTCCATCACTCGTGCATACCTTGCATGGCCACGCACGCCATCTTCCATCGACCCAGCAAAGCCATACCGATGTAGCAACCAAAATCCAAGGGCTCTCCTCCTAGAGCGGTCCGAAATGCTCACATTGTTCAAATTCATGTAACGCTCGCACAAGCGTTGCATGTTCACAAAACCACCCTCGAACAAACCTTCAACTTGAGCATTGGTTATCGAGAGATACTGTCGCAATCTCCCATTATAACCAAACTCACTCCTAACTACTACGGGGGTCGTACGCGTAGACCATCCCGCAATAGCTGAAAACTCCTCCAGCAATGGACACACCTCACCTCCCGGGAACCTGAACACATGCACTCTAGGGTCCCAATAGTCAAGGCCCGCGTCAAGAAAGTCCACCTCGACGCGCATTTGCCTAAAGCCGATGAAAACACCCACACCAGTCATGTACAACGCCTTCTTCTTCGAGTCGCTGAGAGAGGACGTCCACTTCTTAAAAAGAACGTCAAAATGGTCCATCCTTTTCAAAAACAAAAAATATATTCTTAAAAATACTAAGCTGTTTGAGAGAATACAAAACAAGCAAAGAAAAGAGGTTGGATTGAATGAGGCCCATAGCCCCCCCCCCCCCCCCCCCCCCTCCCCCTCTTTATATAGGAAAATAAAATCTCGAATTAGGAAAATTCGACGATAGAACCGGCAGAGCAAGCCGCAAGGCACCTTGTGATTAGGACTGCCAATCCCGCGATTTTCTGCACCATTCGCAACACTCCTTGCGATTCCCTAGGGCGGCATTATCCCTTATTTTCCTTATTCCCGACTTTTCAAATCCTATTATGAATGTAATTTCGACGTACATCCTAATTGGGCTTCTTCAACTCGGGCCTAATTACATCCTTTTGAACAGGGATCCTTCACATGGTCATGATGACCCGATCACAGCACATCATTTCGCAATTCGTTTAAGCTCATTTTGAATTTTCAAACTTAAAGTGAACATTTTTACACGCATTTTTCAACAAACATTTTGAAGCAAAATCTCCCACTCGGGAATCATTTCTACTTCCAATTTTTCTAGCTACTAACTAAGCAGGTACAGTACAAGAATGACCAAAAGTAGACGACAGAAGCAACTACAAGTTCAAGCTACAAGACATGTAATAACAGGTTCATCCAATCCTAATTACACAAATCAAGACAACTAACGGTGACGACGACGGTACTCGTCGAAATCTCTCTGAAGCTGGGCCATTTCCGCCCAACTCTGGCATAGCTAAGCCGCCTGCTCCGCCCAAGCCATCTTCCAACGATGCGCTGTTCGCCACAATTTCTTGTGGACGTCCTTTGCAACCTGCACAACATGAAGCATCTTTAACATTTTACTCCATTTTGCCTTAATTCCTCTAAATTAAGTCAAACAACGGGGGTAATTTTAAACACGTACATTTTATACTCCATTTTGCCTTAATTTCATCAAATTAAGTCAAACTACGGGGGTAATTTTAAACACATACCTTTCTACTCCACTTTGCCTTAATTTCATATCAATTAAGACAAACTACAGGGGCAAATTTCAAACCTACACGTCCTATCACATTTCGACTAATTTTGTAGAAATATGAAACTCGATATTACTACTAAAATGTTAATCGTATTAACATGCCCAAGATTATACAAAACGACAATAATATGAATTACAAGAATATAGAAATAACCTTTCTAATTCTTCGACAAAAGGCCTAAGAACCTCCTAAAACGTACCCGAGTTACGTTTTACAAACCAATATTCAACGTAGAATATCTCTTATAAGTTGCACCCAAAACGCCTTATGAAATGCCTCGTGTAAATGCTAGATTACAAGGTATATATTACTAATAATATATGAAGTAAATATGGAAATGAGATGAGTGAAAAATATTAGAATCAATCTCTTCTTTTCTCTCAATATACTCGGCTAACACAACACCAAAACAACACCAACAATTCCCTCATCAAATTATGAGAAGTTTAGTTAGTATATGATGTGTTTTTAGTGGGAAGTTACTAGTTAGTGGGGAGGTTATTAAGTGATGGTGTTTAACTACCCATTATCACTAAATAATCAAACTAAAATACAATTATAACACATACATCACACGACACAATCATAATGTGTGTGTGTGTGTTTTGTTTTTAGTTCTCACATGTACATTACATGTAAAATAATATGTATAATATGTATTTAATTAATTGATTATCGTATAATACAATAGAATAAATAACATAACTTATAGCATCATTTTAACTATAAATATCAAATATATTTATAATACAAATGTAGCTCATAACTATTATACATATGTGAATTAACACTTAATCCAGCTCATCTAGCTAAAATAACATTTATTTTAGCTCACCCACTAATATAACAATAATCTATTTAATCACATTAAATAATTATCCGTATACATTTCCAATTTTCTAACTGTTTAGATATATTTAAGGCATCAATGTAATCACATTACATTTCATAAAATCGTCCTATAGGTGTGACCGATAAGGACCAGCTGATCACCGCCATCTATATGACAGTAACGTCAAACTTTCTAGCAAGCCAACCGTTACCGATATACGTTAATCAGCTGATTTTAAATACAAGTATCCTTTGTGATCCTGTAAGAGATTTAATCACTAACTGTGGAGGACACCAGCTCCAACAATCTCCCACTTGTCCTTACAAGTGTTTGTGTGTGATTAACGATTCTCATATCCATATAAATCTCCCACTCAATGGTAGACAATTTGCAAAGTCGTACTTCCGCAAGGTCGTATCTAACAAGTGATCGTATCAAGAGTGGTTTCCTCGACTAGAGAGCAACTAACTGATATACAAATGTATCACAACATTCGAGCATGGCCATGCATTTCAGTTACTACTCCTCGAGTGGCCCTGAGATTAAAAAAAAACGATAAGATTGGATATTTTCCTTGACTCGAATCTTGCAGATTAAAGCACAGCATGAAATGACCCAGAAAAAATCTACTCGGCCTCCTTTTACGGTGCGACCTTGAGAAAGAAACCAAAGTCACCCAAAACTGCCCTTATCTCAAGAAGCAGTCGACAGTCAAAAGAATCGACTCTAGGAACACAATGAACGTCCTATCCACGACCAGGCAACAATGTCTGTACATTTAGGACTTCATTTTAGTGGTCACTATGTCCTACGCAGTATCCTCTATACCTCGCATATGTGTTTGATCAGACATCACATGTCCTTATGGTTATTGAACCTACCATCAATCAACCCACAATGTAATCACCTAGAGTTATCAGCTCACTTTGGTGATTATGGACAAAACATATATAAAGTAAATCAGTTCACTCAGTGGCGTTCAAAATTGTCACACAATCCACATGAAATACCATATATAAAATAATAATTTGATGATTACAAAGTAGTAGTTTTAACAGATACATTATCTAAAAACAAACTAATGAAAATCAGGAACACTCTTCAGTCCCATTGATACAACATGTTCAACATGTTTATTGTACGACAATGGCTTCGTGAGAGGGTCCGCTATGTTGTCATCCGTGACAACCTTGCAAATCTCTATCTCCTTTTGCTCCACGTAATCTCGTATCATATGAGCCTTCCGCAACACATGTCTAGACTTATTGCTAGATTTAGGCTCTTTAGCTTGGAATATGGCACCACTGTTATCACAATAAACAGTGATCGGGTCATTCACACTAGGAACTACCATTAGTCCTTGTAAGAACTGACGCATCCATATTGCCTCTTTAACGCCTCGGAAGTCGCAATATACTCGGATTCAGTAGTGGAATCTGTGGATCGATTGCTTGGAACTTTTCCAACTCACTGCTGCACCATTAAGTGTAAAAACGAATCCGGATTGAGATTTGGAATCATCTCTATCCGTTTGGAAACTAGCATCTGTGAAACCTTTTGCACATAACTCTTCGTCTCCACCATATACTAACATCCAACTCTTAGTCCTTCTCAAGTACTTTAGGATGTTCTTAACAGCAATCCAGTGACTCTCACCTGGATCCTTTTGGTAACGACTCGTCATACTAAGTGCAAATGCCACGTCTGGACGTGTACACATCATAGCATACATAATCGATCCTACGGTACCGCCGCACGAATCCGATTCATGCGCTCTATTTCTTCTGGTGATTTAGGTGATTGAGTCTTACTTAAATGCACCCCATGAACCATCGGAAGATTACCCCTTTTTGAGTTCGTCATACTGAACCTCTCAAGAATTTTATCTATATAAGATTCTTGACTTAACGCCAACATTCTCTTGGATCTATCTCTATAGATTTGAATACCGAGTATTCTCTCGTGTTCACCTAAGTCTTTCATCTGAAAATGATTCTTTAACCATTCTTTTACAGAAGAAAGCATAGGAATGTGATTCCCTATTAACAGTATGTCATCTACATACAAAACTAGGAATGCAATATAGCTCCCACTTGATTTGACATATAAACATGGTTCCTCGACTGATCGTTTAAAACCATATTGTTTAATCACTTGGTCAAATCGATGATTCCAACTCCTCGATGCTTGCTTAAGTCCATAAATGGAACGCTTAAGTTTGCATACTTTCTTAGGATATTTTGGATCCGTGAAGCCTTCGGGTTGTACCATGTACAATTCCTCGTCTAAATAACCGTTTAAGAAGGCGGTCTTCACATCCATTTGCCATATTTCATAATCATGAAATGCAGCAATCGCTAAGATAATCCGGATAGATCGAAGCATGACGACAGGTGCAAAAATATCATCGTAGTGTAAACCTTGCACTTGGGTGAAACCTTTTGCAACAAGTCGTGCTTTATAGATATCTGGTTGTCCACCTAGTGAACGCTTTATCTTATAAATCCATTTGCCTTTGAAGAGGTCTTACCTTTCAGGCAAATCAACCGCATCCCATACTTCGTTCTCGTACATGGAGTCTATCTCGGAGTGCATGGCTTCAAGCCATAGCTTCGAGTCAGAACTAATCATTGCACCTTTGTAGGTAGTCGGTTCATTACTTTCAAGAAGTAATAAATCATCTCCATTTCCTTCTTCAACGATACCAATGTATCGATCCGGAGGATAAGAGACTCGACTTGACCTCCTAGGTTCCGCAGGAATAGTTACTGCAGTGGAGGTTGAAGGAATATCTTCCTCCATCACTTGTGCAGTGTCTGGTTCTGAGATTTCTGACAACTCAAAAACTCTATTACTTTGATTATTCGTGATAAACTCTTTCTCTAAGAATTTAGCACTAGCTGCAACAAAGACGCGTTGTTCAGTAGGTGAATAAAAGTAATGACCAAACATTCCTTTTGGATATCCCACAAAGTATGTTTTGACCGATCGTGGGCCTAGCTTATCGTCAGGTCTCCACTTGACGTAAGCCTCACATCCCCAAACCCGAATAAAGGACAAATCAGGAACTTTTCCTTTCCACATCTCATATGGGGTTTTGTCTGCCGCTTTAGTCGGACTTCGGTTTAGAATGAGTGCAGCAGAATTTAGAGCAAACCCCCACAATGAATCTGGTAATACCGTGTGACTCATCATGGAGCGAACCATATCTAATAAAGTTCGATTTCTCCGTTCGGACACACCATTCAATTGTGGTGTTCCAGGTGGAGTTAATTGTGATACAATGCCACAATCCTTTAGGTGTTGATCAAATTCATTAGATAAATATTCACCACCACGATCTGATCGTAATGCTTTTATTTTTCTATCTAATTGGTTCTCAACCTTATTTTGAAATTCCTTGAATTTCTCAAAAGATTCACTTTTATGTTTCATTAAATAGACATACCCGTATCTACTCAAATCATCAGTAAAAGTGATGAAATATCTATAGCCATCTCGTGCTGTGACAGACATTGGTCCACATACATCGGTATGTATTAGTCCTAGTAAATCACTGGCTCGCATTCCAATACCTTTAAAGGATATACGAGTCATCTTTCCAATGAGACATGATGTACAAGTACCAAATGATTCATAGCCAAAAGGTGAAATAATCCCATTCTTAATGAGTTTCTTTACTCGTTTTTCATTTATGTGTCCCATTCGACAATGCCATAAATACGTTTGATCTTTATCACCTAATTTTGCCTTTTTATTATTCACATGAAATATTTCTTGCGTTTGATCTAGAACATAAATGCCATTCATGGAAAACGCTTGACCATAAATAACATCATTTAAAGAAAAAGTACAACAATTGTTCTTAATAATAAATGAAAAACCAGAAACATCCAACATGTTAACGGAAATAATGTTCTTTGACAAACTAGGAACATAAAAACAATCATTCAAACAAAGTTCCAAACCACTAGGTAATAACAAGATGTAAGTTCCTACAGAAACAGCAGCAACTTTTGCTCCATTCCCAACACGTAAATCAACATCGCCTTTAGCCAGACGTCTTACGTCCCGGAGGCCCTGCAAGTGATTACAAATGTGAGAACCACATCCAGTATCAAATACCCAAACAGAGGAACTCGCATGATTAATTTCTATCATGTGAATGTTAGATGACATACCTTGAGCTGTCGCACGTCCAGCTTTTATGTCCTCGAGGTACTTAGGACAATTCCTTCGCCAATGCCCGCATCATGGCAATGGTGACATTTTCCCTCCTTTTCTTTGCTCTTCTTGCCTTTTGAGTGACTTGACTCCCAGACCACTCTTGGGTTTAGGTGACCTTTCTTCTTGAATCGAGGTCGCTTAGCATTCGAGGCAGCAGGTGCCTTTCCCTTTCCCTTAGCCTGTATCACAAGAACATCTTTCTTGTGACTCCCACTCAAATTAAGATCTTTCTCAGCTTGCACGAGCAGAGAATGAAGTTCGTGAAGACTTTTCTTCATATCATTCATGTTGTAATTCACCCTAAACTGAGTGAATCCATCATGAAGTGAGTGTAGGATACGATCAACAATGATCGAGTCCTCAAGCTTGCAGCCAAGAGCCTCTAACTTCTCCACATTCTCAATCATATTAAGCATGTGAGCGCTAACAGGTTGGCCCCTTTGCAGCTTTGCCTCAAAGAAGCGTACAGCTGCATCATACCTAACAATTCTCGGAGCTTGCGAGAATTCATTAGTCAGGGTGGTGAAAATGCGATTTGCACCTTGGGAAATGAAGCGACGTTGCAAATGGGAATCCATTGCATATATGAGTACGTTCTTAATCGCACCCGCTTCTTTAACAAACTCATCGTATGCAGTTCGTTGAGCTCCAGATCGAGCGATGGGTTCAAATTTGAATTGGCTCCATGAGATACTTCAGCTTTCCGTCTGCGATAGCAGCATTCTTTAATGCTGCCTCCCATTCGGTGAAGTTACTACCATCTGACTTGAGACGGTAGTTTTGGTTGTAGGAGACATGGTCCATAAAGGAACGCAACCATGACTCCCTAGTCAAGACGGCACTAGGGCCGGGGGTAGCAGTATTATCAGCCATAATACAGCAGAAAAAGCAACAAATATATCTACAATATAAGAAGATAAAGCAAACATAAGCAATCACCAAAAATAATGCGTCTATTTAAAACATGTAAATAAACTAAAAGCATTCATATAATTGATCCCACTCAAGAATTATATAAATGATTCCAAGACTCAAATTTCAATAAATCGATAAGTCAACTATTTGACTAATTTTTAACCTTTTAAAAACTCTTGGTTCATAAATTTCTTAAATTTATTGATAGTCCATTCAATTCTCACATATTAGTGAAAACCAAATGTTGAGTTCAACTAACACCGACATCAACTACTTACCCAAGGTAGAAGGGGTACACATGGATTTAACAACAGGTCCTATATGCCCACCGACGAACAAGGGATTCATAATGACTCGATTTAGAAAGACTATGTCTCAATTTTAAAAGAGTGAGATCTCATCATCCATTAAAAACTCATTTAAGTGAACAATTTAGGTGAGTTTAAGTGAACGATGACTTTTTAAAACATCGTATGTTTAATCTATTTAAACAAGCACGTGGGAATGAATCAATATTCATCGATATAGGTGGTTTGTTTAAGGCGGAAAAAGACGAAAAGCATAAATAAAACAAGCACATAAAACCTAGTGTGGCCTAACAAAAACAATACAAGGCGGAATCCAATCAAATTGGACCCTATAAAATACAAATTGGAATCCTTCGAAAGGACCCTATCTTCATAAGCAAGGCTCCAAAAACAACTCCGTCTTGGATCACCAAAAGGATCTTCAATCTCCTCTTCTTTTACCACTAACTATTACATGAAAAATCTATTTACATATAATCTAGGATAAAAGAAGATTACAAGTTGGAGACGTGAAAAATCCCAAAATCACATTTTCATCATTACGAAAATGCAATTAAAAACAAAAACTTAGGCCACACTAGATATAAAACGCAATCAAATATAAACGCATTCATCTACTAAAACAAAAATTTCATACATCCATATGCATGAAAAAAACACAAACCACCATACAAAAAATGTTTAAGTGAAAATTTCATAAAAATTCACCTATTAACATAAAAATCAATCATGTCACACATAAATTGATTAATAAGAATTAATTCAACATATCACATATAATGAATCAATTCAATTACCATTTTAAACTATTTTAAAATGAATGGTATCATATATACTCATATATCATAAACAATTTTATGACAATAAAAAAAAAAAAAAAAAAAAAAAAAAGGCATTTCAATAACAAAAAAACAATTTGACAATTCAAATCAAAAATAAAATGAATCAATCACATTAATTCAAATTAAAAACATTTCGGCCAAAGCAAATAAAAATAACAAAAACAATTTTTTTTTTTTTTTATAATGATTCGGCCAAAATAAAAAAATTTATACATATATATATAAACAATTATTTTTATTAAATCATATTTAACAACAAAAAATTGACATGTATATATATATATATAAACATTCGAAATATTTAATATATGCAAAAATTGACATTTATAATTTCACAAATTATGTCACATACTTTATTATCATATAATAAACTTTATAATTATCACATAATCATATTATTTTGATTTTAATCACATTTAAACCAAAATAAGGTGTTATACATCTTAAAATATGATCTCATCAAAACATTGACATATAACAAATTTGCATATCAATTTAATTTAATCATCCTAACAATTTAAAACAATTAAATTAAACCAAAATTTTCGAAAAACATAAAAAAAAATGCCGAGAGAAAATAAAATATAAACGATTTTATATTTTCAATTTTAATCCATATTAAAATCATTTTGAGCCTAATTCTCTGATACCACTTGTAGAAATATGAAACTCGATATTACTACTAAAATGTTAATCGTATTAACATGCCCAAGATTATACAAAACGACAATAATATGAATTACAAGAATATAGAAATAACCTTTCTAATTCTTCGACAAAAGGCCTAAGAACCTCCTAAAACGTACCCGAGTTACGTTTTACAAACCAATATTCAACGTAGAATATCTCTTATAAGTTGCACCCAAAACGCCTTATGAAATGCCTCGTGTAAATGCTAGATTACAAGGTATATATTACTAATAATATATGAAGTAAATATGGAAATGAGATGAGTGAAAAATATTAGAATCAATCTCTTCTTTTCTCTCAATATACTCGGCTAACACAACACCAAAACAACACCAACAATTCCCTCATCAAATTATGAGAAGTTTAGTTAGTATATGATGTGTTTTTAGTGGGAAGTTACTAGTTAGTGGGGAGGTTATTAAGTGATGGTGTTTAACTACCCATTATCACTAAATAATCAAACTAAAATACAATTATAACACATACATCACACGACACAATCATAAAGTGTGTGTGTGTGTTTTGTTTTTAGTTCTCACATGTACATTACATGTAAAATAATATGTATAATATGTATTTAATTAATTGATTATCGTATAATACAATAGAATAAATAACATAACTTATAGCATCATTTTAACTATAAATATCAAATATATTTATAATACAAATGTAGCTCATAACTATTATACATATGTGAATTAACACTTAATCCAGCTCATCTAGCTAAAATAACATTTATTTTAGCTCACCCACTAATATAACAATAATCTATTTAATCACATTAAATAATTATCCGTATACATTTCCAATTTTCTAACTGTTTAGATATATTTAAGGCATCAATGTAATCACATTACATTTCATAAAATCGTCCTATAGGTGTGACTGAGATGACCAAATTGATCACCGCCATCTATATGACAGTAACGTCAAACTTTCTAGCAAGCCAACCGTTACCGATATACGTTAATCAGCTGATTTTAAATACAAGTATCCTTTGTGATCCTGTAAGAGATTTAATAAATTAATCACACTAACTGTGGAGGACACCAGCTCCAACAAATTTTCACACCAAATTAAGCCGAACTACGGGGGCAAAACTTCAAACTAGCAATCCTATACTCAAAATCTTCATTTTGACTACAGTTTCGCTAAACTACAGTCAAACTCGAGGGAGTAACACAAAAACATGCCCATGCTTAAAGTTTGGCCATCGTTATCCACTCGCTCGGTCAAACTGGGGGCTTACACAGATATACAAATGAAGAAGCCATACCTTTTTCACCTTATCGCCCCAGCTATCCATCCCTGCATCCGTGATTACCGGCAGGTACGCAGGCACGTGGAAGGTCTCCCGTGTCCCGGCGTTATCCCACTCCACCGTAGTAGGGAAGTCTGGGGGCTGGAACGTCAAGTCATCGTCAGGCACTTACGAACATAAAACACGACAACGAAAATTAGGGTAAATTTTTCAAAATTTTTTACTCTACACAACGCAAAAACGACGCATACCTCGATAGGCCCGCTAGCAAGCCTACTCCACGCGAACTGTGTGTAGTCCAGCTCATGAAGGAGGAGACTCTTCGACTCCCCCTCGAGACGCTGTCGCCTCTCTAGCTGACTCAAAGCTCGCGTCTCGAAGAGGACCCTAGGTGGATCGAGAGGCACGATGAAGTCCGGATGCCTCGTCTGAGCCGCCAGACTCTCGCCCAAGTACCAAACGTACCCATACGGCGTAGCCAAGTACAGCCGCTGGGCATCACGCTCTCGAAAGCGCGCCCACAGCCCCTCTGGAACACCCACGTACTGCTCCCACGGACGCGTACAAAACTACAACAAAAGAACATGTCAACACAATTTCATCTAAAATACACGCTATTTAGAATGGTTCAGTACATACCTGACCACTCCTCAGATCAGCCGGTTCAACTGAATCTGAACGAAGTCGTACGTCCAGTCAAACCCAATACGGCTGCACGTACCCCATGTAGATCCAGTCTCCTCGGGAAGGAAGAAAAGGAAGTGACTGTAGATCCGGCACTACACAAGAAACATATACAAGTTATCACAAATACGATACAACGTAAAGCAAATCAACTCAAAGTAAGAGCAACCTACCTCCATCAGCAAGTGATAGGCTTAGTCGCATCACCTAATCAAAAGTAAATCCGGACAAACTCTAACGGGTAGCAAGGGTAAGTCGGGTATCGTATCCGCAGGGAGATGGTCGAAATGTTGGTTATTTTGAACGATTCTAATCTCGGTTCGAGTGTGGTTTGGTTTACTAAAGCTATAGCGAAAAAAAAAGGATTAAACTTATAAGGGAAAGGTCTAGGGAATCGGGGATAGCATAGGCAAAGCTAGGATGAAGAATGGTGATAGAAATGAGTCGGGAATCGCATGTGCTAAGGAATAGGCTCGGCCTCTCGGTCCTAAGCGTCCTCTAGGTCTCAAATGCGGGCTCTCGCAACTTACAAGTGAGGGTCCTAATGGTTAGTCTCGTGCCCTACCTTAAACTAGGCTTTCGGTCTTAAGTTTAAGGGTGACAAACGCTCGCAAAACCTTGGCCAAGGGATCAATGAACACAACCAAAACAAGACAACCAAAACACAAGCAAAACCCTCATCAAATCATCACCAAAAGCATCCTAGACTACTCACCCATGATCACCCTTCATCCCTAGATAAAGGTCTACTCACTCATAGCGAAAACGAAAACAAAAGGAAGGGAAATAACGAAAGACATGATCAACAACGATAAATAATGAAATAACAATCAAAAGGGTGAAGTAGAAAGCAATACCTAATCAGAAAATGCAAGAGAAATCAAAGAACAAAGACAACAATACCGAAATAGGATGATCAAACAACGTTTCCGAGTCGAGAATTCAAAGTACAAGAAGGAAAAGTAATCAAACCCTAAGTTTTTGTGAGAAAGTACTTCAAAGTGTCCTAGAAATGCTGTAAAAGTTTCGTGCCAAGTTATGATGTTTTAGGCCTTCAAATAGACGATGTATTTTAAGCCAACGAAGAGTCACAACCCGTCCCTGACCTCCGGGACAGGCTTCCCGTCCGGGACAACCCTGCTCTTCCATCCCAAGCCTACGGGACAATGGTCCCGTGTTGTTCAGTTTTTGTTCTTCTTTTGCCACTTCTTTTCCTTAGTTTATTTTCACTTCTTTGTCGTCCCAAGGCTAAGGGACGAGGCCTAGGAGTAGGGACGAGTCTTAGGATGATAATGTGAGCCTCAAATCCCGTCCCATGGTCCCGGGACACCTTCAATTAGTGAAACGAGGCTCGTACGCAAGCGAAACGCAACGAAACCAACTCGAATCACCTCGAAACTTCATGAAACTTCACGAAACTTCACGAAACCTCCCGAACACCATCCTAAACTCCAAATAGCTGCTTTAACCTACAAAATAAACACAAAAACGCAGCAGAGCCAAAACGGAGCGAAATAGGAAGCGAAATGCAAGTAAACGCACGGGAAACGCAAAGAAAAGCTCGTGAACAAGGGGCTATATATAAGTAAATGTATGACACATCAAACTCCCCCAAACCGAACCGTTGCTTGTCCTCAAGCAACAAAGCATGACAGAAAACAGAGGACAAAGCGAGCATAAGAAAACTTCCTCAAACAAACACCAAACCGCAAGCAGCTCATGCAAATGGCAATCGATCCCGAAACAAAATGGGACGTATGGAAATAGCAAGCTAACGGATGAGAATTACAAGACGGCGCAGAATGAATAGCATGGCTTAAACAAAGGCTCTCTAGCAATCAAATCACGGACCTCTCGTGGTTTCCACTCTAGCACAAATGATGAACAAGGTGATATATGTGATGACACTCACCTACTCGACTAGTGGAAGCACGCCCGCAATCTAATGTGGAACAAATCTCGTATTCCCGTACACAATAAGGTCACAAAAAACGAAAAAAACATGAGGACTTACATAGGAAATGAGGGTGTAAAGGCCAAAGAGAGGATAAGGGTGATAAGGTGGAACAAATGATTATGGATTCGTGGAGCTAAGCCACTAGAAACCACTCGTACTACTCAAGTGCTCGTCCAACCAACAAAGAACCCAACTCTCATGAAAAATGGACCGAAATCAGCAATTCGGTCTCCTCTACACATCATCGCTACAAAAACAAATGATTACAAGTGCTCACTCATGTAACAACAACAACAACTTTTCCATTTTTGTACACACATTTTCTTTCTTTTGTATTTCGTGTGTTGTGTTTTTATTTTTCAGATTTTTGTTTGATTTTTTTCTTGAGCAAAGAGCACACTCACATAGTTGCGGAAATACCTCATCAAAGGTCGGGGAAACAGCAATCCCGACTCATATTCACCAAAACTCTCCAAGCAAACGACATCAGCAAGTCGTAGTAACGATCACAACCCATAGGACAAGCACAAGAGTAAGCAAAAGCGGTCACTAGCATGGCTAGGTAGGCTATTTGGCAAGTAGCTAGCAAACTCATGTGAATAAGGGTAATAAGGATCATATATGAGAGGATAAGTCAAAGTAAGACAAGGTGAATCATGTGAAAATCAACTAAAGCCTCATATGCATAAACAAGTGACAAAATCGTGGGGAAAAAGGGGATAGGGGTCACACTTATGCGCGTTAATATTATGTACCCCACGAGGAGAACTACTCACAATAAAAGCACTGGGACGGGGATAGACGAACCGGCCTCTGGAGGCTAAAAACCTCAGAAAAAAGTAGCTATAGTCCGCGAATGATAAAGCCAACAAAGTAAAAGCACATGCCACCATCTACAAGCGTCTCAACATCCCCGTAGCGCTAATCCATCAATATAAAACATGCCAAAGCTCAAAGCAAACAAGGGAAGGGATGTCGGGAAAAGATCAAGGTAAACAAGCTCGCAAACAACGGAACGGGATACGTATTTTTGGTATTTTTGTGAGAATTTTCTGATTTTTAGTGATTTTTTGGAATTTTTCAGATTTTTTTTTGGATTTTTGAGTTTTTTGGAAAAGCGAAAAACGAAAAAAAAACGCAAAAATAAAGAGCAAAGCGAAAAGCAAAGCGTTCCTCCCCCCAAACCAAACAACACATTGTCCCCAATGTGTCCTAAAGCACATCAACCAGGGACCTTAAAAAATAAGGGAGAAAAACGATGAAAGTCTCAAAAGAAAATAAAGTACATACATGATATTTACAACGAAAAAAGACCCCAAACCACGAAACAGGGGCTCTGACTGGTACTAGAAGTACCACCATCCGTGGGTCGCGTCGTACACGAACCCGCTTCCATTGTCGTCCTCATCATCAAGTCCATCTCCATCATCTACTCGACTCAAATCAGCATTAGCATGTCCATGCGTTTGGCTTGCAGCAAAGCCAACTCCATCCGCGCTCAAAGCGTCCTTAATCACATCCTTACCCGCATCCATCCCTCCAAGCTCACCTAAAACATAATCACAACAAAGAACGGCCTCAAGAGGATCCCTCTCGAGGACTTGAGGTAAGTTCTCCACAATGCAATCATCAATAACATCAACAGAAAAGACCGACTCCTCTAACATGGGACACTTCAAAGCATTTGACAAGTTAAAAGTGATTTTATCACCTCCAACATCCAATGTCAACTTTTCGTTCTTGACGTCTATGATTGCACCAGTGATGTGCAAGAAAGGCCGACCCAAAATGATAGGAATTTGGGAGTCCTCGGCCATGTCAAGAACAACAAAGTCGACAGGGATGAAAAATTTACCGACTTTGACAGGAACGTCCTCCAAAACACCTAAAGGGCGTTTGACAGAACGATCCACCATTTGAAGCGTGATGTTCGTTACTTTCAAGGGTCCCATGTTAAGCTTCTCGCATACCGAGTACGGCATGACGCTCACGCTTGCACCTAGATCACACAAAGCATTATCAATAAAAGTGGTGCCTATAGTGCAAGAAATAGAGAAGCTACCCGGATCTTTCAATTTAGGAGGAGACCTATTTTGTAAAAGTGCACTACATTCCGCAGAGAAAGGCACGGTCTCGACCTCATTGAAAGATCTTTTACGGGTGAGGATGTCTTTTAAAAACTTAGCATAAGCGGGAACTTGTGTGACAAGCTCGGTGAATGGAACCGTTACCTTCAAATCTTTCACAACTTCCATGAACTTACCGAATTGTGAGTCAAGCTTAGATTTTACCACTCGGCTCGGGAATGGCAATTTGATTTGAATTGGCGGCTCGACCGGCTTAGCTGCGCTTTGCTCCTTGTGATTCTCGGCCTTCCCTCCACCTTGAGCACCACCATGTCCCACGGCCACTTCACCCTCCTTAGCCCTCACGGCCTGACCTCCAGTGGGTCCCACGGCTGGTCCACCATCATTCACGTGACCTCCACCTGCACTCACATCATCCTCAACACGCAAATCATTAGTGGAAGCGTTAGAATTTACCTTACTTACCTTTACGGGAGGTACATCGACGTTGGGCATAGGTGTCCCATCGTAGCTCGTTCCACTTCTTACGGAGATGGCGTTGGCGGTCTCATGAGGTTGCTTGGGCTGAGCCGGAAGCGCTCCGGGTGCTCTCGTGTTGCTAGACGACGCTAATTGAGCCAATTGGGTATCCATGGCTTTGTTGTGAGCAACCAAAGATTGGATTGTAGCGTCTTTAGCTTGAGCCTCCTTTTCCATCTTGGCCATCATGGCCTCTTGATTCTTTTGCATGGCAAACATCATGACTTTCATCTCGGCCATGGGATCGGAGACCGGAGGAGGAGCAACGGGTGCTTGGTATTGTGGTCTAACAAAACCGGGTGGATTGTAGGGGCGAGGAGCATTATATGAGCTGAAATTTTGTTGTGGGCTGTTTTGAGGTTGTTGTTGTTGGGGATTCAAGACATTTTGGCTTTTGTAGGAAAGTTGGGATGATTCCTATAGCCCTCATTGTAGTAATTCGAGTAGGGGTTGTTTTGTGATTGGAAAGCATGCACATGATGAGTTTGAGAATTCATACCTCGGCATTCTACGGATGAGTGACCGGACGCTCCACATGAGTCACACGATGGCTCATAAGTAGTGTGCATAGCGACTCTGGGTGTCCTCGGGCTTGGGAGGAACTAGCTTGCATTTGACTCATCATCATCGCGGTCATGGCATCCACCTTCGCCGTAAGCAAGGCCACCGCGTCTACGTCATGCTTACCACCGCTTCTAGGAACATTCCTCGCGTTACCGTATTGAGCATCATGGATAGCCATGGCCTCGATCGTGTCAAAGGCCTCCTCAACATCTATGTTATCAAAGCGTCCGTTCGCGGCCGAGTCAAGCACTTGGCGAGACTCATTGTACAATCCATTGTAGAATTGCATAACTAAGAACCATTTGTCGAGGCCATGATGAGGACATTGGCGTTGAAGCTCCTTGTAGCGTTCCCATGCAACAAATAGGCTCTCATCTCCTCTTTGACGGAAGCTAGTTAGTTGGCTCCGTAGCATTGCCGTCTTCTCCGGTGGGAAATACTTTTGATAGAAGGCCAATGCAAGAGTGCTCCAATCGGTCACACCATGAGCAACCCGATTCAAAGAATTGAGCCATAGCTTTGCTTTGTCCCTAAGTGAGAACGGGAAAAGCATTTCACGTATTTGCTCTTGGGTGACTCCGGCTTGCTTAATCGTTGAGCAATAATCACAAAAATTCTGGACATGGAGGTTAGGATCCTCCCCGGGGCTTCCCCCAAATTGATTACGCTCAATTAGGCTAATAAAGGTCGGCTTTATCTCGAAATTGTTGGCCGCAATAGCCGGCATAGCATTGCCGGTTGGAATTTGATCCGCAGAGGGCTTTGAGTGATCCGAGAGCTTCACCATGACTTTAGGCGGTGGAGGTTCGAGTTCAATGTGAGCTTCCTCGGTGGATGAAGCTTCAAGTTGCTTTAGTAGACTCTTGCGTGCAAGGAATGTACGCTCCGGTTCAGGATCAAACTGAATGTCCTTATTGGCTTGAGACGTACGTGATTTCCTGGCCATACACAACACTAGAGGCAACGATGAGAAGCGGCCTCAAGGAGTTGAGATTCCTTGAGACAAGAGTAACAATGAGAAAAGAACCAAATAAACAACAAAAACAAAGCCGTCTCCCCGGCAACGGCGCTAAAATTTGATAGGCTTAGTCGCGTCACCTAATCAAAAGTAAATCCGGACAAACTCTAACGGGTAGCAAGGGTAAGTCGGGTATCGTATCCGCAGGGAGATGGTCGAAATGTTGGTTATTTTGAACGATTCTAATCTCGGTTCGAGTTTGGTTTACTAAAGTTATAGCGAAAGACAAGGGATTAAACTTATAAGGGAAAGGTCTAGGGAATCGGGGATAGCATAGGCAAAGCTAGGATGAAGAATGGTGATAGAAATGAGTCGGGAATCGCATGTGCTAAGGAATAGGCTCGGCCTCTCGGTCCTAAGCGTCCTCTAGGTCTCAAATGCAGGCTCTCGCAACTTACAAGTGAGGGTCCTAATGGTTAGTCTCGTGCCCTACCTTAAACTAGGCTTTCGGTCTTAAGTTTAAGGGTGACAAACGCTCGCAAAACCTTGGCCAAGGGATCAATGAACACAACCAAAACAAGACAACCAAAACACAAGCAAAACCCTCATCAAATCATCACCAAAAGAATCCTAGACTACTCACCCATGATCACCCTTCATCCCTAGATAAAGGTCTACTCACTCATAGCGAAAACGAAAACAAAAGCAAGGGAAATAACGAAAGACATGATCAACAACGATAAATAATGAAATAACAATCAAAAGGGTGAAGTAGAAAGCAATACCTAATCAGAAATTGCAAGAGAAATCAAAGAACAAAGACAACAATACCGAAATAGGATGATCAAACAACGTTTCCGAGTCGAGAATTCAAAGTACAAGAAGGAAAAATAATCAAACCCTAAGTTTTTGTGAGAAAGTACTTCAAAGTGTCCTAGAAATGCTGTAAAAGTTTCGTGCCAAGTTATGATGTTTTAGGCCTTCAAATAGACGATGTATTTTAAGCCAACGAAGAGTCACAACCCGTCCCTGACCTCCGGGACAGGCTTCCCGTCCGGGACAACCTTGCTCTTCCATCCCAAGCCTACGGGACAATGGTCCCGTGTTGTTCAGTTTTTGTTCTTCTTTTGCCACTTCTTTTCCTTAGTTTATTTTCACTTCTTTGTCGTCCCAAGGCTAAGGGACGAGGCCTAGGAGTAGGGACGAGTCTTAGAATGATAATTTGAGCCTCAAATCCCGTCCCATGGTCCCGGGACACCTTCAATTAGTGAAACGAGGCTCGTACGCAAGCGAAACGCAACGAAACCAACTCGAATCACCTCGAAACTTCACGAAACTTTACGAAACTTCACGAAACCTCCCGAACACCATCCTAAACTCCAAATAGCTGCTTTAACCTACAAAATAAACACAAAAACGCAGCAGAGCCAAAACGGAGCGAAATAGGAAGCGAAATGCAAGTAAACGCACGGGAAACGCAAAGAAAAGCTCGTGAACAAGGGGCTATATATAAGTAAATATATGACACATCAGCAAGCCAGGGGACAGAAGGGGAATCCTAGACCCCTAATCCATCGTCCGTGGCCTCACAGCATCCATGCAGAAACGGATGCACAAACCCAGAGCCGGGGATACCCAGTCGTATGTCCCGATCGCATTCCAATCCAGAAGATACATCAGCACCGACGTAGCAGCACGTTCCCCCTTCTCACCTAAGTAGGCGGAGCTAACGAACCACCAGAGCCATACACGAGCGTTCTGCTCGTCGCTCCAAACTCCAGGCCCATGCTGAGTCTTCCCCTCGATGTACTCAATAATGTAGCTAGTCTTAATCGAGTTAGGCGCCTTCCCCTGGTATGGCACCTCAAGACCAGCCTCTATAGCCTCCAACAACGCCCTGTCATCATTGGGCGGCGCAAAAGCAAAATCCATATCATGGTCGCCGAAGGGCAAACCTGTGATGATGGCATACGCAGGCAAAGTAATGCCTGCCTCAAAACCCGGCAAATGGAATGTCGTCGTGGTGTCCCAGTACCGGTCAAAGAACGCACGAACTATCCTCAAGTTCGCCGTGGTCGGCATGTCCACAATCTGGACCCAACGCTCGACCAACGGGCCCAAAGCACAATTATCAATCATCGCCCTAGCCTCAGGCGTCAAGGCATGACGATACGCCCAGATGACAGTCGAAACGCCTGAAAAGGTACTCATGGACCCAGTCTGGAGCCCAGCCATGGCTCGGTATGACAAGTGATTCTCCGGGTTCGCCAATAGGGTATGGCGGAACGCGGACCATGGCTCGCACGGCCGCTACGAATACGAGACCCTGAAGCCTCTGAGGGCTCACCCTCCTCCATGGCCTCGATCTCTCGCTCCTCCTCGCCTATCGCACCACCACGACGGCCACGAGCGCCCATACCTCGCCCACGACCCCTCCGGGTAGGAAAGTCAACAGACCCAGGAGACGGATCCCTCGCACTCGCAGCACGATGCAGACTCGAGCTGCTAGGAGTTGTACTCTCCTCAGGCCTAGAACTAGTACTCCGACGAGCCTGAGCCCTCGTCATATGGGGCGTAGACCAACTCTCCTCTATGACATTCAACAAGAACACAAACATTTACAAAACGCAAGACAAATACACAAAATAACAACAACATGACAAGAACACCCTTTACAGAGCCCTTTCAGGCCTAATTCACAATTTCGCTGAAAACCGCTCTATACACGTCAAAATTTCAACTTGATGGTTTTTATGCGCTATATTAACCTTCAATTGAACCCCAGAGAAATTAATTGCATTTTGGACTTACCGATCAAAAATCCTTAATTTTGACCTAAGTTTTTCGTTTTAATCGACTTTAAACCTCGATTTGAAGGCCGATTACTAACATTTTTCAAAAACTAAAACTAGATACATGCTATCTAGTTAAGGGCAACCTATGGCGAAGTTTAATTGCAATTCCGAGACCGAAAATCCGGGTCCGATTTTCGGGTCGGGACCATTTCACACGAAAATGGTCCTATATCGTCTCAAATCATACACATTTCACACAAACATCCAAGCATAGCATAATACAAGGGAATAGCATCGTTCACTAGTAATCAAACGACAAATTTCAAGCCAAAAGACGATTTTTCACAAAAAAAAACGTTTTTTCTACATTTCAAGCCCGATCTAGCAATTTACAACATCAAAATACATAAAAACAAGTTAAATGGAGCATTACCTTGATCCATTTTGAAGCAAAGCAAGAAAAACGAGCGAAAACGGTATTGAAAATTGCAAGGAGTCGATTTTAGAGAGAAAGAGTCGAAATATGGAAATGAAATATAAGACACGGCAATCCCGTGTTTTATAATGGTCAAAATGCCCTTGACCCTAATTGCAAGGACGCTTGCGATTTTGGGGCCAATTCGCAAGGCGTCTTGCGATTACCCCCTTGGGCATTTTCGTCCTTTTCTCGTTTTTAGGCCTAATTTGGACTCCTAGTCCACTTTTTGCCCAACTTGACACTTTTTCACGTCACGTCGCTCGGTTAAGGCGTCACCTAAAGTCCGCCACGCACGTGTATTAACACTTAATATACGGCACAAACGCAGGAATACGCAGTACGTTCCTTGCTTTTATGAAGCCTTCCCATGGAGTTCAAAACATATACATGTGCACGCCACATTTTTACACCCCTAGCAGATCACAAAACATTCTCAATCTACAACCTCAACGGATCATTCTTGGCCTCCTAAACGGAGCTAAACATGAAACACTTAAGCATCTACATAAGCACATGCACTCCTTAGCGAGTCTAAGCACTATACGAATCACAACGCAAACGCCTTTGCAATTACACATAAGCACTAAGCATATACATTTTCCCTCGGACGGTAATTCCCGGCGGGTATACACCGGCACTCTTTACGAGACAAAGCACGAGCACTCTTTACGAGACCAAGCACCTGCACTCTTCACAAGACCAAGCACTAGCACGGAGCAAAAGCACAAGCACCTGCGCTCCTCGGCGAGACCAAGCAACAGCAACAGTAGCAATAGCACGCAAAGGCATTCAGCAGGCAGGCATGCCCTTACAATACGCAAGGACCGTCATGTCCTTAAACATGTTTGTCCCGCCCCGGATAAGCCCGGTTCGGAGTCCTCGTCTCACCCATGGACACATACTCCGCGTCGTTGATAGTATCGAGACTGTAACGGTCCGGACGCTGTCGTGAAGTTTGACTTTCGCTTTAGTCCAAGCTCGGTCAAACAGGGGGCTCTGTGGATATCCACATCCGTACCTCCCACCAAAAACCCAGTGATGTAAAAATGGACTCTTATTGCATGCTTTTACGTTGACTTAAACGGTACTAATTATGTCGAATTCGAGTTAAATGTTTTAAAATGCAAAATGAGGTTTTTATGGGTCATCACTCTTAGGTAAGTGTCCTTAGGATAGTGCAGAGTCTAGCATGTCTCGAGTCTAGGTCCTAATCGGCATGTGAGCACCCCTTTTCAAATACATAATCCAATTGGCCCTTTTACATTAATAAGGCCCAATTCGATTCTCCTAAATCCCTAAATTTAGGCCCAGTTGCTAAAATCACATTTTAGCATTGGCAAACACCAAATACGGTCTCACGGGTCGTCTTATTTCACAAAACACTACAAAATACACCCTTTTTACATTTTCGGGTCTCGGGCCCAGAACCGAGCCTAGTAACATTCCTGGCCCGCGTCCCAAGGCCCAGGATAACCTAAACAAACCCTAAATCCTGCAACTACTCCGTAACTTAGAGCTCAAGAAAGAATATCTCGTATATATCAAAAGATAATGTTGAAATATACGGAAAAAGATGACTTTGCCCGCCCTCTTAATCGCATGACACCTTGCGATTAGGACTGGCTATCGCAAGAGCCTTGCGATTACCTCAGGCTATCGCAAGGTGCCTTGCGATTCCTACGGCTGGTTTTATCCTCTAGGGTTTCCTAATTCTTGACGAGCTCTCCACTATAAATACAACCCCTCTACATACGTTCAAAACACAATTCTCACAGCTAGAAACACCAGCAAACTTTCTCATAAGCCTCACGCATAAACATCCTTAGAATTCTTCATTTTCTCGTGTTGAATTCTCCCTCTTTGAAGCGAAGCGCTGCCGGTTTCCTAATTCGAAACAGGTAGGTCTTAATCCTAGCATGGATTAAGGTTTTTCTTTATTTCTTTGACTTGCAAGGGTCTACATTAGGCTCACCCCGACTTTGGTACGCGAGTCTGCTTTTCATAAGGCGGCCATGCACCTCGAATACACACCTTATTCGTAACACCTTTTCAAAGTCGCATAAACAACTGACCCCCTTTAAAATAAACCAAATGGACTTTATTTTATGTATGCATTTAGCAAATCCTCTTATTGCATTTAATCACTTAACACTTAATTCGACATTAACTGAACCGTTTTCGTTAAGAAGTTAAGCATGCTTAACTGAGGGTTTTAAACAATCTCTTTTGCATTTGCATTTGCATTCTTTTTTACAACCTAAATCGCACTTGTACGTAGCGGATTACTTAAGCTCACATGTCATTATTTGCATTGTTCTCAAGTTAAGTAGAGGCTATCTTTTGATAGGCTTTTCCAAAATATCTTTCATAAAACATTATTTGAACTATTCTTTAGAAGAGTACCCTCACCCGAATCCGAATCTGGTTTCACAATAGCCTTAGACGGATGGGTGTCGACGTGCCTTGAACTCTAAGACGTGTCTTTGAGCATAAGGACACGGAGGCGGGTTCTAAATTTCCCTCATAATTTAGTGGCGACTCCGAAACAGTTTTTAAAGGTTTTTCTAACTTAATCTTTGTCAACTTTTCGCCCCGTTAGCAAGACGTCGAGTAGTCCCATTTAACTCCGGTACCTACAGACATACATTCACTTGGAATTTATCAATTTTCTAGTTCATTGCCGCCAATTGCGCCGTAAGCAATGTCATAACATCAATGTCATTCTTTGCCGGATTTCATTGATGTACCTCGTGGATTCACATATTGAACATGGTGAATTGTCATGGAATCAATGGTGTCCAAAATCATTACATCTATACTGTTGAACCGCCCATTTGTAGCGGAATCAAGAACTTGGCGGGACTCATTATATAACCCGTTGTAGAATTTCAAAACAATAAATCACTTGTCGAGTTTGTGATGTAGCCATTGACGTTCTAATTCCATATATCTCTCCCACGCCTCATATAAGGATTCCTTCCCTCTTTGTTGGAAGCTCATTATTTGACTCCTAAGCATGACCGTCTTTTCAACTAGGAAGAATTTTTGATATAAAGCAAATGCAAGGGTGTTCCAATCGGTGATACCTCAAGCAACCCGGTTCACATAGTCCTACCATAATTTTACCTTATCTCGGAGTGAGAAGAATAAAAGCATTGCCTGTGTTTTGATCTTATGTGACTCTAATTTGCTTTATGATGGAGCAATAGTCGCACAAAGTCTAAATATGGAGGTTATGATCTTCACTGGGACCTCCACCGAATAGACTATGCTCGATCAAGTTAATGAAAGCGAGCTTTCTCGAAATTAGTGGCCACAATCTCAAGCAAAGTATTGCCTGAGAGAATTTGAGCTGAGGTGGGCGTAGATTGTTCGGATGGCTTCACCATTGTTTTCGCTTTAGGCTCGGTTAAAGTGTGAGCTTCTTCGGTGGTATGAGTTTCAACTTCTTTTTACTAGATTCTTTCGTCTATGGAAAGTCTGTTACGGTTTATGATAAAAACAATGTCTTTATTTGCTCGAGATGTGTATGACTTCCTAGCATTGAACAAAGGATTAAATGAAATCGTGAGAATTGATCTTAAAAAACTAGGGCTCCTTGAGACAATAGTAAAAAAAAATCTAGAAGCAAGTAACTAACAATAAACAAAGTCGTAACCGTGGCAACGGCGCCAAAGTTTGATAGGCTAAAGTCGCAACACCTAATCTAGTTTACCAAACACACTCTAACTGGGTAGATAGGGTAACTCGTGATCATATTTCCATAGGGAGTCGGTTGAAAACGTAGTTCAAGGGTCTTAGTCTCCCTCAGGATTAGTTAGCAAACTCTCGCAACTTACTAGCGAAGGTCTTATTGAATGGCCTTAACCCATTTCCTGAACTAAGTGTTCAATGTTAAGTTTAAGGTCGCGATGAGTTTGTCAATCATGGCCAATGATCAACAAACAATACATGACCAAAACTTCCACCTTATATGACCAAAATATTTTAAAACACCACCAAATAGTCATTTTGTGAAAAAATAATGAAAATTTGATGATGTGAGTTAAGACTAATTAACAAATAAATCGTAAGTTTAAGATTCACAAAAACAAAATTTAAGGTCCACTATAATCGGAGTGAATTTTATTTCACGTTTTACGGTGTCAGAATGAAGATTTAGTGGTATTTTAAAACATTGTGGTTATATAAGGTGAACGTTTTGTTAAAAAATTGTAATAGGTGAAAGTTTTAAAACAGTGTATTATAAAAAGTGGAAGTTACCAAAACAACCCAAATTTATACTCCCTCCTTTTTACGAAGTACTCCGTATTATTTTCTTCCCATTGTATTACACTTTTTTTAAGTAAAGGTTATAAAACTTTGACCATAGATAACTCGCAAACTGAAAATAATTTACGCATGTTGTAAAAACATTTATACTTATTTTATAAAACTCTTTCACAAAACACTAATTTAAACCAGAACATATAAGGTATACTGACCGAAAATTATGGTCAAAGTGACGTCTTGAAAACCGCAAAAAATTGCAATGGGAAGAAAATATAAAGCACAAATTCTCATATAATACAGGTAACCCATCTTAAGCTTAAGACGGGTCAAATAGTTAGGATAAGACAAAAGTAAAAAGTGTAGGAAAAAGTACAGTGTTTTATCTGATTTTTGCAAATAGATGAATACTTTAACTGTTTTAAACTTAAGACGGATAACTCGTCTTCGAATAGATTTATTGAATAGAAAGATGGAGGGAGTATACTCTTCTAAAAAAGTTGCACAAAAAACCTTGCACCATCTTCCCCATATCTCATATTATCATCACTCTGACAATCTTCCTATCTCAATAATTTCATTTCCTCCCCCCACTATCTCTCTCTCTTACATTATCAATGGCTGATCTATCGGACGACATTTCTTCCTTACTCCACACGCTTCTCCAGAATTCATCTCAGCCGTCCACCTCAGCCTCCGGAGCTCCACCCGCCCATGAGACCCGACAACCCGGATCCACCGCTTTCAGGGAACAGGTCGGGTTATATGATGCCAATTTTGGGTTTTCTGGTGGTTTTTATGCGTCCGCTGGTATTGCCGCTTCCTTGGGTTTGTCTATGGACGACATCAACGAAGCCGAGTGCGAAAGCGAGGTTTGTTAGTGTTCAATAATTAATTACTCCTATACTAAAATTGTATAATGAACCTAAGTAGTTTAGTGGTTAAGACAAAGATATTCTACGATAATTTTGTCACAAGTCCGATCTTACATTACTGACCTAGTTAGTAGTTACTCCTATTGAAAATCGTCCACTTCTATAGTTTGGTAATAATATGTCTAGTTTCACATGTACTCATTTGTTAAATTAAGGAAACCGAATAAGGGAGATGCATGAGATATTTGGAGGATCATTCTACAATATCATATCGAGCTATATATGTAAATAATATATTTGGTTAACGTAATTGTAGGAGGTCTTTTAGGGAGTCAAAGATATGATTAACAATATGGCTTGTATATATATGAAGCTAATGTATACACGTTGTGGATGAATAAGAATACTAATATCATCATTCTCTTATGTTCTCTGTTCTATAGAATTTCTCATGGTATCAGAGAGCGAGGTTACGAACCAACACCAAATTCACAACAAAATTCCAAAAGAGCACAAAATTCACCATGTCTGGAGATAACAAAGTAGCGATAGATGGTCCAAAGATCATCCCAGGGACATCGCCTTTGTATTTGCATCACAATTTGTGGGTAGCAGCCGTCAAAAATGGTACAGAGGGTTCAAAACAGAACACTCCTTTCACCGATGAGGAGATTGAAAGGATACGGACTCTATTGAGAGGTAGTCCAGATGGTAACGGAGAATTACAAGGTATAAAAATTACCTTAGATGCCGAGTGGTTAATAGACAGTGGATGCTCGCACCATATGACGGGTAAGAAAGACTTGCTTAAAAATATTTGGCACGAGGACCCGTCTAATATTAGTTTGCCGGATGGAAGGAGAATAAAGGCAGAGATACATGGAGAAGTCGAATTAAGCAAAAATTTTGTTTTAAAGGATGTTTTATTTGTGCCAACACTCACTTGCGATCTCATTTCGGTTCAACAATTAATTAGTGAAAACAATTGCGTAGTAACTTTTGATTCTAATCATTGTGAATTGCAGGACCGGACTACAAGGATGACGATTGGACGGGGTGAGCATCGGCAAGGGGTGTATTATTACAAGCCGGAATGGTCAGAGAAACTCAGACATGTGACCGTAGAAAGGGAAGGAAGATTATGGCACAAGCGGCTTGGACATCCCTCAAAAAGTATTTTTTCTCGCTTTTCCGATTTAGTTGGACGTAATTTAAGTTGGAACTCGGATTTGGTTTGTGATTCTTGTTGTAGGGCGAAACAAACTCGTAAACCCTTTCAACCCAATAATAAAAGTTGTGACGTTTTATTTGGACTCATTCATTGTGATATATGGGGGCAATATCGAGTAGCTAGTTTGACAAGGGCACACTATTTTTTGACTATTGTTGATGACCATAGTCGGGGAGTTTGGGTCTACCTAATGAAAGACAAAAGTGAGGCTGGTGAATACATGAAATTATTCTGTCAGATGGTAAAAACTCAATTTCAAACTTGCGTCAAAATTATCCAAAGCGATAATGGGACGGAGTTGTTAGCTGGGTCAATGCAACAATATTATGAGGAGAGTGGTATATTATTTCAAACTAGTAACACAGGAACACCCCAACAAAATGGCCGAGTGGAAAGGAAACATCGACACTTACTTGAAAAAGCACGAGCTTTGCGTTTTGAGAGTGGACTGCCTTTACAGTTTTGGGGAGAGTGTGTATTAACTGCCGCTTATCTTATAAATCGTACACCTACGCCATTGTTAGATGGGAAAACCCCGTATGAGATATTATATCACAAGAAACCGAACTTTGAAAACGTTAAAGTGTTTGGTTGCTTATGTTATGTTCACAATAAAACACGTGATAAATTTGACGAGCGGGGGAAACGTTGCATATTCATTGGCTATCCACACAGTAAAAAAGGATGGAAAGTGTATGATTTAAAGGAGAGACGGGCGTTTGTATCACGTGATGTTAATTTTTACGAACATGTTTTTCCCTATTTGGTGACCGAAAATGAAGAAAGTGCACAAGATGGGGGAGTTGGTACCGTGTTACAGAATCAACAAACTGTTGATTTGTACACAGATAACCTTGAGGACGATATACACCATGTTGTGAGGGGGAGAACTGAAACAGGGGAAAGAAACATGGCTGAAACAGGGCCTGAAATTACAGGAGCAGGTCTTGATATGGATACTGGTGAGGTGCGCAATACCAGCATTGATGCAGAAAGGTCTGAACACGGGTCTGATGAACCCGTCTGAGGCGTCTGAGGAGCAGAAATAGCTCAGAGTGAAGAAATGCAGGAGCGAATGGGTCGTGGAGCGAGAGAGAAATTTGAACCGGCTTGGAAGAAAGATTATTATTGCAAGTCCACGAGAATAATACACCCAAGGCCGCATGCTCACCACGCACAAAATAAATCCTTGTCGTCAGGTACGCGATACCCACTCGCCAATTATGTTGCCACTAATTGTTTTTCACATTCTCACAAAAGTTTCCTAGCAAAAATTGATAAAAACAGAGAGCCTACTCATTATTATGAAGCAGCAAAGAGTGTCGAATGGCGAGAGGCGATGAGAAAGGAGATAGATGCTTTGGAAGGAAATGGGACGTGGAAAATTGTGAATTTACCAGAAGGGAAGAAACCAATAGGATGCAAATGGGTGTACAAGATTAAGTATAGAGCGAATGGAGAAATTGAACGATACAAAGCAAGGCTAGTTGCGCAAGGATTCACCCAAGTGGAAGGGATCGATTTCCATGAAACCTATGCACCGGTAGCGAAAATGACCAGTGTAAGGTGCATGTTGGCAGTAGCAGTAATGAAGGGATGGTTTATTGAGCAATTGGATGTTAACAATGCATTCCTACATGGAGACCTGGATGAGGAAGTTTACATGAAAATTCCACAAGGGTTTGATAGAAAGGGCGAAAACAAAGTGTGCAAGCTAATGAAGTCGATATATGGTTTGAAGCAAGCCTCCCGTAATTGGTTTGCTAAGCTAACCATAGCAATGAAAAGCTACGGTTTCATACAGTCCCTAGCCGATTACTCTCTCTTTACTCTCAATCGAAGTGGAGTGTTCATTGGGGTTCTTGTTTATGTTGATGATATGATCGTGGTCAGCAACGACAAAAAGGCTTGTGCGAATTTCAAGGCATTCTTGGACAAACAATTCGGGATCAAGGACTTGGGACAACTCAAATTTTTCTTGGGTATAGAAGTAGACCAAGGAGAAAATGGGCTATTTCTAAACCAAAGAAAATATGCAATAAGTATTGTTGAAGAAAGTGGAATGTCAGGAGCAAAGGCAGCATACACTCCGATACAGCCAAGACACAATTTATCTTTAGCGAAGGGCTATGTGTTGAAAGATATTATGAAATATCGAAGACTCGTTGGAAGGTTAGTATACTTAACAATCACGAGGCCGGACATTGTTTATGCGGTTCATATTTTGTCGCAATTCGTAAATGAGCCGAGAAAAGAACATTGGGATGCGGCATTGCGTGTAGTGAGATATATTAAGGGAAACCCGAGCAAAGGAATCACCTTCAAGAAGCGAGCTGATTATCAATTGAAGGGGTATTGTGACTCGGACTATGCCTCATGTCCGATTACAAGAAAGTCACTGAGTGGTTATTTTGTCTCAATTGGTGAGTCACCGATCTCATGGAGGGCTAAGAAACAAGTGACGGTGGCTAAGTCGACAGCTGAGGCCGAATATAGAGCAATGGGAGGAGTAACTAGCGAACTCATATGGATCAAGTCATTCCTTGCTTCATTGGGAATTTTTCATACAAACCCAATGAAAGTATACTGCGACAACCAAGCAGCATTACATATTGCTAAAAACCCGGTGTTCCATGATCGAACAAAACATGTCGAGATAGATTGTCACTTTGTGAGACAACACTTGGTGTCAAATACTATAAACACGTTTCACGTGCGTAGTAAGGAGCAGATAGCGGACTTGTTCACCAAGGCGTTAGGAGGAGAAAGCTTCGATCATCTACAGTACAAGTTGGGTCTCGGACTACCGAGAGCTCCAACTTGAGGGGGAGTGTTAAATTAAGGAAACCGAATAAGGGAGATGCATGAGATATTTGGAGGATCATTCTACAATATCATATCGAGCTATATATGTAAATAATATATTTGGTTAACGTAATTGTAGGAGGTCTTTTAGGGAGTCAAAGATATGATTAACAATATGGCTTGTATATATATGAAGCTAATGTATACACGTTGTGGATGAATAAGAATACTAATATCATCATTCTCTTATGTTCTCTGTTCTATAGAATTTCTCATCATTCATTAGGTTAAACTTTTAGGGTGTGTTTGGATTGAGGGAAATGGAGGGAAAGGAAGGGGAGGGAAATGGGGGGATTGATTTTCCTTTGTTTTGATACAAAAAATGGAGGAAAGGAAATGGAGGGGGAGGGATTTGGAGGGATCCATTTTCCCTCCTCAAAGCTTAATTAAACTCCCTCCAAAATAGACAAGATTTGGAGGGAAAATGGTATCCAAACACCATCATTTCCCCTCCCCTCCCCTTCCTTCCCATTCCTTCCCCTTCCCTCATTTCCCCTCCCCTCCCTTTTCCTCCTATTTTGCTATCCAAACACACCCTAATAGTTTGTCTACCATTTTTTCACTTTTGTCCAATAAGTACTCATAATTTGTTGTACTTATTATGCACTAAAAGTATGCTGGCAAACAGTTTCACATGTGAGCTACTCGTAGATCAAAACGCTATTAACGAAAATCACCCAAAATTAATTCATCAAAGAATTTTTGTTATTTGGGAATAAGGTGTAAATTGTAATGACATTCAATTTAGGTAACATTTTATAGTGAATTATAGAATAATGTTAGGGAGTATAAAAAATTATTATATTATACTCCCTCTATTTTAAAATAAGTCTCTTTTTTTTCTATTAAAATTAAATGAAAATAAGAACACTTATTTTAAGATGAAAAGAGTATTCTATAAATTTATCTAATAATTTTGTTGAATGGGTAACAAGTTAATACTCGTCGCAGGAAAAAAGTGAAAATTATTTTGGGTTTTTGAAGGAACAGGAAGAGACACGCGGAAATCCGAGGCCTGGGAGGAGCTCGTCGAAGAGAAGCCGAGCGGCGGAAGTTCATAATTTATCTGAAAAGGTTTGGATAAATTTTTATTGTTAAAAACTAGGATTATTCGCAACTCTTAACTTCTATAAGTCATTTTTAAAAAAATTCATGAATTATAAATTTTTGTCGAAATTCAAACTTTATTTGATAAAAATATTTTAAAATACCATCAAATGTTCATTTCGTGAAAGAATAATGAATATTTAATGATGTCAATTAAAACTAAATAACAAATAAATCAAAAGTTTAAAAATTACATACACAAAAATTAGGGTACACTATAACAGCGATATATTTTATTTCACATTTTATAATGACAGAATGATGATTTGGTGGTGTTTTTAAACATTTTGGTTATATAAGGCGGGAGTTTTGGCAGAAAAAATTATAGTATGTGAAAATTTTGAAAACATAGTGTTATAAAAGGTGCGAGTTATAAAAAAACCCTAAAAATTATTGTTAACATTGGAAACGGCCTTATATTTTACATTGTTAAAGATTATTGTTTATATTTCTTTTAATTTTGTGATGGAAAAATGACGGATCGGTAAACAAGTTACTTAGATGGAGTACTTTATAAGGTTTAAAATAATTTTTAATTTAATGCTCAATTTAAATCACATAGCCACAATTATTCCTTTCTTTTTTAATAAATTTTAAATACTCCCTCCGTTTCAGTGAATTGTTTACAGTTTGACTTTTTTGTGAGGGGAAAAAAGTCAAACTGTAAACAAATGATTGAGACAGAGGGAGTATAATTTTACATAAACAAAATGCAAGCTCATACAATGGATATCTTTTAACGGAGTAAAATGATACGAGTTCTAAGAATTGTTTTTATGGAAATTATTTCTCCAAGTTTTCATATATTAATTGAGAAATCAACTACGAAAACGTAGAAAAATAATTTTCCCATTAAAGTGTTTCTGTAGATTAAAATGTTCGTAAAAATGAAATTATAGAGAATCGAACACTAGATCTCAATGTTATAACACCAACTATAAAAAACAGCTACACAACATAATGTTTTTGCCTATAACTGTTAAGTAATATTCCATCCTTTTCACTAGGAAAACCCCATTAGGAGTTGACACCAAATTAAAGGAGGGGATAAAAATATAGAGGTAGTATTGGTAGTTGAAAGGCGGGGTCCCATTTTGTAAAAATTAAAGTATCTGATATTTTGATAAAATTAATAAATGAGTACGGGTGAAAATGTCAGTTTATGTACGAAGTATTAAAGGTTATTATATATGGAAATGAGGTTAATTGAATGAAATTACCGTATAAGAAAAGTGAGGCTTTTCACACAAAAATGAGAGAGTATTATAAAAACCTAACAAATACACGAAATCTTCATATTGCTAAATCTTTTATCTTGATATGTACTAATTTATGTATTATTAAATACATATCCTTTCTCACTAAGCAGTAAGCACACATAATTTTATCAACATAAATTCTATCTAAAATGAAAACATGTAAATTGGAACACATTTATAGTTGGGTTTTATCTAGATTCTCGATTATAAACAAAGTACGGAGTATTTTATTCGGAATATTTTTTGATAATTATATATACGCTTAATTTTTAATGCATAGGGTAAATTGTAAATGACTACCTTATAAAATACGTTTTTCTAAAATTACTATCTTTTGAAAAAACATTTTAAAATTATTAGCTTTTAAAAGCATTTTGTTTAAAATTTGCTACCAAAATTCAGTTTTAATGATAATATAATCGATGTTTTGAATGCTTTGTGACCAAATTCGTTTAGTTTGAAAACTTTTGGGTGATATAGATGTTTTCTACAAGTATCCTATAGCAAAAAAAAAAATAAACTTTTTAATCATCAAAAACGTGTTTTGATAACAAAATATAATGAAAATGTCTTTAAAAGATAGTAATTTTAGAAAAATGTATTTTATAATGTAGTTATTTACAATAAACCCTTATTATTAGAAAGTTATATTAGATAATGAAGTAGCTATTTTTACTCACATTTTGTACAAAGTGTTATATTATTTATAATTTTATTTTTAAACGATATAACGAAAACAGAAGAAATCAAATAGCGGTGTAAAACATTCATCAACCAAAATTTTGACTCAATCTCATGTGAGACTCATATACAACTAAACCGTAAATTGTCCAAACTCGAAAACATATGGTCCTTAACTCCTTATTTAACTTGGAGAAGTGGGTACCGACTACCGACAACCCCATAACGTGCCAAACAAAGTATATATTCCCTCAATTTTTTCCATTTGCCCCGTCCATTTTTCATCATTTTTAAAAAAATGTAAAAAATGTGGGATAAGATGAATAAAAGATAATATAGTATAATACTCCCTTCATTCCATAATGTTTTTCCCATTTCAATTTGGATCAAAAATTAAGGAGGGTGGATTGTGTAGGTGAGATTAAAGTAGATAAATAATAAAGTAGATTGTGTGGATGTGATTAATTAAAAATTGATAAAAATAGAAATGGGAATAAAATTGTGGAATTTCCTTTTTGGGAAAGTGGGAAGAACATTGTGGAATGGAGAGAGTAATAAAAAATTAGTTTTGAGTTAGAAAAAGTAGTTTTGTGTGAGAAAAAGTAGAATATGTGAGAGAAAAACTACTAAAAAGAAAAATAAAGCTAATTGAAAAATAATTTTATAAAAGATATGAGGCTAAATGGAAAAATTGAAAGAAAATAATACGTACGGAGTATTTAATTTGGTGGAAAAAAAAGTACATTTAATTTTTTTCGTAGTTGGATGGATACTTGGATGCGGAATCATCAAAGCAACATCCATCATCTCAAAGACGTTATTGATTCGACACAAACTTTTAGGTAAAATACGCGGACAGCATCGACCATCCCCATGCAGAAATCAACTTAATTGAGTCAATACTCATTTTCTCTCTTAATCTCATTTTACTTAACTTCACCCACTTTTTTACTCCCATCCAAAAAATCACCAACTAAATCTCCAAACCAATCATTATTAACTTTTTCATCATTTTCAATCATTTTTCTCTCCCACCTACCATACCCTACAAAATATTATCAAGACTTATAAATTTTTAAGAGTGATGAATCATCTATTTAAAATGTATTCTCTCTATCTCAAAATAAATGTTTTATTTTCTTTATTTTTTTTTTTTTTTCAAAATAAGTATTTTTCTTCTATTTATAGTAAGTTTGAAAAAAAAATTTAAATAAAAATTATATGATAAATATTTTTTTATTTTAAATATTAAATAAATACTTAAATAAAGAAATAGTGATATTTGGCACAAAAAACGAAATGAAAAGTTGCAGTGAAGTTTTTGTCAGCAACAAATCCACTTGCCAAATTTTTTATTGATTATTTATTTTTTTAGTTGCCAACAACCAATAATAGAAGGACACATAGTAGGTCATGAACTAGATCAACTTTGAGTTTCTCAAAGAAAGTCACGAATTGATCTACTTCACCCTTGGGGCCTTGGGTCATGTTAATTGTCTTCTTAATACATGATTAGTGTGACTCAAATGCCTCTTGATTCACTTCTTGACCTTGCATGGGCATGGTCTCATAGGATAACAATCACAGGTTCAACTTGATTTATTCAGTAACATAAAGTAGACCTTTGCTTTTTAGAGTCAATTTATTATTTCGCACAGTTGATTTTTGTTTTCATTAATTACATTTGGCGGTTTTAATAAGTAATTTTTTTTATATATTATTAATATGATTTATAAAGTTTTGAATTACAATATTTGAAATTTTGAAATTTTTACATTGTAAATTCAGCAGCGAAAAATATAGGATTACAAGTTCGACAATTTTGGGCACCCAAAAAAACAAATTTGACAATTTTAATAATGCTTCTAATTATATTTTTGTAGTGATATTTAAATTGACTACAAAAGACTCGAAAAATAAAAAATAAAAAATTGCATTTAATGGGGTTTGAACCCAAGACATCCAAAACAAAACTTCTAATCGCTTACCACTTAACCAACTTAATTCCAATCTTCAATTAAACACTGTATATTATGGAGTAATTATTTAAAAAAATAAAATAAATAAAAATAAAAAACCTTCGGCCGTGGAGACTCCACGCCTTGGCCTATGGTAGGCGGACCGTCTCCACGCCTAAGCCATACTTTGGGCGGATTGTCTCCACGCCTAAGCCGTGTTTTCAACCTTTTTTTTTTTTTTTTTTTTTTTTTTTTTTTTTTTTTTGCTCATGAAATTTCGAAACAACTACATTTTTTCATTTGTTAATTTTTAATTATATGTATTAATTATTTGAACCACAAATTTTTATTCAATGATGGTTAATAATATTTTGAGTTTTTGATTTTTTTACGTCAAAATCATCAAAAGAAAAATATTTTTCATTTTATAAAAATATTCAAATCATATTATAAACCAAAAAGTGATTGAAAGTCATAAATAAATATTAAGTACGATTATTAAGTTAAATGTTGACTACGCGTAGTAATATGACGCCTACCAATAGTAGTTCCCATAAAGCAACATTAGGTAGACCTTGTTGCGTGTTAGGCCTTACTCCCTCTATTTTTACCATTTTACCTTCATACACTATATCTTTATCGAAAACTTTTTTTTTTTTTTTTTTTTTTTGATAATAATAATTCATTAACAAAACATCAAACGACAAATACAACGAATATGTTAAATCGAAAAACAAATCTAACGATAATCAAAGTACAAATTTCTCTTATAGAATGAAAGATCTCAAATTTAATTTGACAATTCGGCACAATCTCGTATCGTTATCTCTATGTAGCCTTTGAGGGGATCCTTCAATTCGAATGACCATGGTAAATAAATCGTCTTGCTCGGTTTGATTGTTGACGATTAACGTGTATCCATTGAACTATCATCCAACGAGTTATCAAAGAACCATTATATTATTGATAAATAACAAACCAAAAACACCCCATAAAGAGGTACTGAAAAAATCCTACATGTAGGACTGAAAATTCTCAACAAAGGAGAGACTTTTGTTAAGACAATAAAAGAAAAGCATATGATATCAAAAATTAATTAAGTTTTGGGGCTTACCATCGACAATTGGATGTCAATGGTAGCCCCGAATTATTAAAAGGTAAAAAAGGGTTTTTTGGGAGAAAGAAGATGAAGGGGGCTAGGTTTTTTTTATCGAAAACTTTTTTAATTAGACTCATTTTCCTTTTTAGTAATTTTTTCTCTCACATATTCTATGTTTTCTTGCGCAAAACTATTTTTTCTCACTTACAACTAATATTTATTATTAAACTATACTACATTTTTCTCATCCTTCCCTACATTTTTCACCTTTTCTTAAAAATTATGAAAAATGAAATAAACGGGCCAAATGGAAAGAATGGGTCATTGGGTGAGACAATTTTACATAAGGTGGTTATTTTACTTTTATTTTAATAACTTTTTTATGTGTGTTTGGTTTTGTTTCTTACTAAATAGTGTGAGACGGTCTCACAAAAAATCTCACACAAGATCTTCTGTTAAATCTAATTTATTGTACTTCGTAGTTTAATTCAATTCAACTTTTTATTTTTAAATGTATAAATTAGTGTTAATAAGTTTATCTTAACTTCTATATACTTAGCTTTTCATCTCCTAACACAAATTTGTGAATAAAAAAAATTTATTCTAGGCCTAATAAGTTCACTTCGACTATACTAAATCCAGTTTAGATCTTATAAGTTCAGTTCAACTACTATAATTAGTCGAATATGACGATGTCATAATTGGGAAAAAAAATCTTTTATAAAAAAATGTAAATTAGAAGTTATTGTATTTATATTAATTAGGACTTATAATCGATTCAATGTGTGCCATACTTTCATTGGAGTCAATAACCGTCAAATTAAATATATTCCTATTTTATGCATTAAAAAAAGGGTGTTGCTCTTTCACCCGCATTATTTACTCGAACACCCACAATATTTACCATTATACCCTTTTCATTTGTTAACCTTACATTTTCTAAATGATAAAAATTCTCTCATTTTCTTCCAATTCAAACCACCACTAATGTGCAACAACCACGTGCCACCCTCACCATGGCCACCACCACCACGACAAGTTAGCCCTACCGTGCCGCCGCCCTCACCATGGCCACCACCACCACGACATACCGTGCCGCCGCCCTCACCATGGCCACCACCACCACGACAACTTAGCCCCACCGTGTTGCCGCCCTCTCATGGGCAAGCCCATCACCGCAGTCGTCCCCACCGTCCCGTAGCCTCTCAGCCTTGCCGCAACCATGGCCACCACGGCCACCGCGCTTACCCTACCCCCACATTGGTGCCGCCCAGACCCACCATTGCAGCTATCCCCACGCCGTCCCATGCGTTCCATCCCCACCGCCGAGATTGATTTTTTTTTTCTTTAATATTTATTATGTATTCAAAATATATAAGAAACAAATTAATTATGAGCACATCAAGTGTTTGTGGAGGAGTGGTAAGGTCAAGTGCTTGTAACGAGTACATTTGTACATGTCTAGGGACTAGAGTTCAAATTCCACAAGAGTTAGATTTTTTTTTCCCAAGTACATTTACTATTTATTTTTTACTTTCATTTATTATTCTTATTATTTTGATTTTACTAATTACTTCTTAGTTATATAAAAATAAAAAATAAAAAAGAAACCAGAAAATTGAAAAAAAAAAAAAGAAGAAAAAAATCGAAATTTAAAAATTTACCACTAACCACTTGGGCTACTATAAATTTACCAAAAAAGAAGAAAAAATGGTAGGTATTGAACTCTAGACCTCCCGCTCATTAAAGTTACCACTAACCACTTGGGCTACTATAAATTTCTGTTAATAAAAACAACAAACTAGTATATCAAATATAAACCTGGGCTACCTAACATTGGGCCTAAATTCACGCCCCATAACGCCTGCGATTTCTGGTTGTTCTCGCCGCCCGCCACTCGACTCTAACAGGGCCGACCACCTCCTATGGCCGACCCACCACCCTCGGCCACGACCACCCACACCATCGACCCACATCTTACCCAACTTGCCCCACTCACCGTGTCAAACCACCATAACCACCACCCACGCCCTAGCCAAGCCCCACGCCCCCACCCACGCCCTTGGCCACCAATGAACCACCCACGGTGGCCCTCAACTGCCATCACCACTAACATTAACTCTATAACAGTAATTAATAACAATCAAAAAATTTAATTGATGAAAAAAATTGAAATTAATTGCAAAATATAAATTTACTTGATTGAAACAATAATATTCATCCATGGTTGAATTATTCAACAATTTGAGAACACAATTAGTAGTTCTTAATTGTTAATTGATGAGTAATTAATAAACAGAGAAAATACTAATATTAAGAAAAATAAGTAGGGGTATGATAAGGAAATTTAATGACAAAATGGGGGCGTTGGAGTAAACTTCGCGGGTGAATGAACAAATACGTAAAAGAATCTCATTTTTCACTTTTTTTTTTTTTAATTGAAAAATGTGTTAAGTTTTGGAATTTTTATGGTCGAATACATTGAAAAATTGAAGTCTTAAATACAAAGGTATGCTAGTGTGTGATATTCCATCCATTTTGTGATTCTGTGATACCCTTCTATCATTTAAAATAATTTCTAGTCTTACACTCACACAAATTTACCTAACTAACTAATGCCGCTCGTCCATTCGAATGGTAATATGACTCACTACAGATTTGGCTAACCAAAATTTCCGAGAGTAATATGTCTAATTATACATTATGGAAAATAAATAAAATTTCGGTATTCTTATTCAAACCCGTGAATACGTATAAAATAAGATCGCACATGACTATATTATCTTTTATATATTGGAAAAAAAAAAAACCAATATTCTTTAGGTTGGTAAATAGTGTCAAAATATCAAATGTTACCATTTGAATGGAGGAATGGAACATTATTTGACTGTCGAATCGATTAAAGCCCTTAAAGATGATTTTACATGAAGAAACTATTGTTGGAGTTATACTCCAAAATTTGTTTTAGTGCTTCCTATAAGTTACTAGAGCATTGTCTACACTGGCTCTACAAGAGGACCTGCTTGCAATTTTTATAAATTGTCAAGCATGCTGCTTACCATTGGAGAATAAAAGAGCCATGTAGCTTGCAAGCAGGTGTAGCTTGACAAAGCTACTTGCTTGATTGCCTGATTTCTATTGGTTGATTAAATTGATGTGGACTCATTCAAGCTAAAAAATAAACTAATTTACCATTGGAGAAGTAAGTAGCTACAAAGCATTTAGTTTAAAAAATTTGTAAGCTATAATGAATTGCTTACCACTGTAGATGCTTTTAGTAGTTGCAAAACTAATATGATTATGGATAGTACTATAGTAGCTTTGAAAAAGTGGATAACTCCTTTTTTTTTTTTTTTTTTTTTTTTTTTTTTTTTTTTTTTTTTAATCAAAAGTTTTATAGTTAAAAATTAATACTCTGTAATAAATAAGTCGATCTTGCTCAACTCTTTAATTTTTCATAATCGATTGGAAAATATAATCCACTCTCGATTCTTCATCTTTAAATCGTATGAAGATGGATAATTAATTAAAACATATACACCCCCTTGATCCAAAATTTGTTTGAACGCGCTGTGGTCGATCTTCTCATTCACCAACATTGACTTTCAGGAGCCTTCACTACAAACTCACAATTTTGGACTTACCATGAGTCTCCTCCGATATATGATTTGCTTGGTTATTTGTTTTTTTTTTTTTTTTTTGTCTGAATTGTGAAGCCATCTACACTTTGTGACGCCCTCCTCCTCACCTTCTTGTTGGTGTGCATTGCCACCAAATCTCATTTAGAGCACGTCTCTCCAAAAATTGATTATCGATGGAGCCCTTTTCTCCACTTCTTCGTTTATGGTGCACTTCTCACCAATTTGTGAAGCACATCTCTTCACCCAAAATAGTAGTCATTTTTTTCTTTACCGAAAACTTGATAGAGCACATCTCTTTATCTCACAACTTTTTCATTACTCTCATTGACACTTTTTTCATCATTTTTTTGACGTCCTATTTTCGAATCGAACCTGACTACTTAAGCGGAGGTGACGATTATATCATCCTTCTCGACATAAGATAACTCTGATACCATTTAGCATTTTTAAGGGGGTTATAATTAGAGAGAAATGGGAGAAGTTAACATTGTAAACTTGCTCAATAAAAATCTATAACTTAGCCTATTTATAGGCCTACATTCTTAAACTAACTAATTAAAAAGAAAAGGATATTTTATATGGTGCCCCTCAATTTTTTGACTTTCTACACGGTACTCCTATATTTTTTAAAACATACATGGTACCCCTAATTGTTGTTATTATCCGTAAGTGTACCCCCGAACTTTTTTTTTTTTAGAAAATTAAACTTAGTTTTAAGCGTTAAATGATTACTTGGGTGCGTAACGAAGCTTGATTTTTTATCATCCCTTGAGAGAAGAAGTCTATAAGGCTCAATATTTATCTTAGACGTGATAATTTTGTAGGGGAACAATAAATTATTTTTCTTCAAATTTTTTAACCCATATATATCAATAAATATTAGGTTGTAGATGTATATTGAGCTTAATAAAGTCTTTATGTCATGAGATAGTAAATGACAACCTTGGTTACGCATCAAAGTCATCCCGTAACGACTAAAACTGAGTTTAATTGACAGAAAATAAAGTTTGGGGGTACGCTTGCAGATAATGACAACAGTTAGGGGTAACATATATGTTTAAATGTGTAGGGATACCACGTAAAAAGACAAAAAATTGAGGAGCAGGTAGAATATCCCTAAAAAATATTAATCACTAATTAAGTGGAGTTATCCCACGTTTTCTAAGCTACTATCCACTAATTAACTTATTAACATTTTTATTTTTTACGCAACATAAAATAAATATTAATAATTGATTGAAAGGGAGGGGTAATTGAGATTACAATTGTACGTCACGTGTGTTTGGTGGAGTAGTACTATAGTAGTAGTACCGTCAAACTGTTGATGTAATTCTTGTGGACAGAGAAGGCGTCAGAGGATTAACGAGAAAATGAAAGCATTGCAGAAATTGATTCCTAACTCTAACAAGGTACAACCGTGCAAGTACTTTTTTAATTGCATGTTGCATCAACTGTTGGGATAATTTGGATGATGATTCGATTCCATAAACAAGCATTTTATTTTATTTAATATTTCAGACAGATAAGGCATCAATGTTGGACGAAGCAATTGAATATTTGAAACAACTGCAGTTACAAGTTCAGGTGTGTTTTTGCATTAGTGCTTTTATTTTGAAATTTTAATACTCCGTATAAGTAATTTATTTAGATTAAAATGTTATAAACCTGTTTAAATACGTCACCATAATTTTATGATAGATTATAATTATGGTACAACAATCTTTGTAGGTAAAGCCTAAATTGATAAATATTGTTAGCCGGTTAATTTTATAAATCTGGTCCGATCTGTTTTGTCAATATGGGAGCTCAATGTGTCAAGGAGCAAATAATTTAGGTTTGTTCAAAGATACGGAGTATTCATTTATGGTTTTATAGCTTTGTTTTAGTACTTGAATGATATGTTAACCTGTCGCGTGTCGGTTAAGCCGAGTGACAATAATCGGACATTATTAGACTATGATTTGCCAATTGAGAAGCATGTTCAATTGGCACATATTTCCTTCCGTTCTTTTTCGTCGTGTCGGTGTCTTGCCCATAAAAATTGGCAATTTACTACGAGTAATTTAGAGTATTTGAGATGATTTCTTGAATTTGTATTAATTTGAGCTAAGATTTCACTTAAGGAGCTAAGTTTGTCATGTTTTCTTTATCTTAATCTTAATTTCTCAACTTATCAAACAACTAAAAAGCCCATATTCTTCAAAACTCCAGGATACAAATAGATGAATAGGTACGTCATATTTCAGACAATTTAAAACGAAAGCGCTTAAAATGAAGACAAAAGATCCTTTGTTTTCTTTCTTGACATCTCGATACTACAGCTTAATAATTCGATTACCAGAGGGTTTCTGATATGCATCTGTTAAGTATGCATCTGTGCTTGGATCTTTGATAAGTACGTACGGATCATTAATCTTTCTTTTTTCTATAATAAATTATATAATACGGAGTACTTCGTATGCCTTAGTAGTTTAAACACGGAGTTTTGATCAATTTCTCACTGGTTTTGGTCTCACAGATGTTAACCATTAGAAACAGTTCAAGTTTGCACCCATTTTGCATACCGGGCATGGGGCAGCCCACACATCCATCTCCACTCGGGCCACTTACCGATGATCCTAATGATGATAGAGGCATTGCTTCGTTCTCTACCGACCCGGAGGCTTGTATACAGTCCATGTTCGACTTTGCCAGGAAACCCGGATCCTTGGACTACAAGCTCCACGTGTCCAGAATGTCGGACAACGACAATTTGGGGCCCTCACTCGCTTTAGAATCTTCCACGACTCTTAGACCTTTCAATGCGTCTGTTATGCCACCCAAGGTAATTCTTTCAAGAACTTATTGATAAATGATACCTAGTATGCCTTAGTAAAAATTTGTTAAGAATAGAAATGCACTTATTTGTTGTTTTACATTTCAGATGTTGCGCAAAGATCCACCATTGCCTCACTTACATTTGGACATGAGTCAATACGGTCAAAGCTCATCGTCGGGTGTCTCGTCGTAGTTGTTAAAATGTAGTAACACGTCTTACAGAAGATGCATTTATATCTAGTCCTTAAAAGTTTGAGGATCGCTTTCCGTCTACTCTTTTTTACCTTCTCTTAATATAAAGGTTAAGCTAACAATTAATATTTAATACTCCCTCCATGTCAAAATTAGGGTCCCCTTTTCTACTGAAATTAAATAGAATTGAGAATACTTATTTTGAGATGGAGGGAGCATGTATGGAAAAGTCTAGACAAGCGGATAAATATAATTAAGGTATTTTAATGGTTTGTTAGTAGATAAGGTATGAGAGAAGGTAGGTAGATAATATTTTCTCGACAGATTTGTAAGGACCTTGTTATTTCATTATGTTCAACGACTACAATGTCAGAATGTGTAATGATTACGTATTTAAGACTAAGGGATCACTTCCCTTCAGTTGCGATCTTTCCATTCAATTGTAAATACTATTGTAACATCCCGTGAGGTTGATATCATATCGAGGAAGGAAAAGAGGTTTAATTTGCTTATAAGGAATTCATCTCACCACCTTGGTAATAAGTCATTGTGCTTTTGTGTTTAAGTGAGGACAACAAACCTAAAAGTGCACATCTTCTTAGTGCTTTTGGGCTTAACTATGGACAACAAATCCAAAAGTGTCCATCTTCTTTTAAGTGAGGTGTTTTACGATCCATCCACCATCTTAGTAATAAAGTATACTTTTGGACTTAAGTGAGGACAATAAGCCCAAAAGAGTACAGTACAGGAGTGTGCCTATGTATTCACGAGGAACTAGCGTGTTTCCACATCCACCGTTTTCTAAAAATCTTAGCATCAACCCTAGTTTACCCATCACTACTTAAACTTGTCATTCACATTCAATCCCTCTATCAATCGCGGGTGAAACGAGTGCAGTTAGTGATAAAATGCTTGATAAGTTCAATATGATTTTAAGATTAATGTAAAAAAAAAAAAAATCGTGTTTCGTTAAATAATTAAAAATTTAAGAAATATTGAAATTACGTGAAATGGTAAATGCATTAATTAAATATAGGGTGTTGATTAGTTGTACCTAACAGTTATTTAACCGTATGAAGGAAAAGACAAAAACGCGCTTTTCATCTTGCCAATCTAAATTAAATTTTTATTTTTATTTATCATTACTATTTTTTTAATTTTCTTTCTTTTGTTTCCATATTCAATCAACCCTAATCCCACCGCCACCGTCCACCACCACCTCCAACCTTTGTTCCCTCCCTTCACCACCATTGCGGACCTCTCTTGTCCTCCATGTACCATTACCGGCTCATTGTCAACCTCCATTGAATCCAAAATTATTGTTCTCCCCTGCACCCCCTAAAAGAAGACCAGATCAACCCACGTGCACCACCGTAACCACCATTGTACACCCACCGTCAACCCCCTTACCATCCCTTCCTCGACCATTGCAACAACACTGTCGACCGCTTGAACCTGCATCGTTGACTATTGCACCTGCACCGTCTACCACCTGAGCCAAAACTATTAAAACCGAAACCCAACACAGTGGCCCACCAACTCAATCCTACCTCGTGACCCGCCCACCCAACCCTATTACAACCTTATGTGGCCCAACCCAGCCAACGTTTTTCGTTTTGAATTTTTTGTTATTTTTTGACTACTACTACTACTACTGTAATACACGAAGTTGTTCGGAAAAGTTATTCGGGTCGGGTACCCCTTGAAGAGGTCCACGTGATAAGCTCAAGTGACGTAGTGCTTAAAAGATTTGTAAGTACTACTCATACCAACAAGATGCATCTTTTTTATTGGTGGATTATCATAAAAACTCTTTAGTTAAGCGTGCTTGCTGGAGAGGAATCTTGGAATGAGTGACCTCCTGATAAGTTTTCCTAGATACGCAGGAGTGATGACAAAGTGCAAAGGAAAGGACTTGCGTTGGTTTGTGGGCGATGTACGCAGCCTGGCAAGCTACCGCGAGTGACATTCTGATCTTTAGTTGGGGTCGAGGTGTTACAACAAGAATACTACTACTACTACAGCGACTACAACCGCCACCACCGCCGCCGCCCCCACCGCCACCACCACCACCACCACCACCACTGCTACTGCTGCTGCTGCTACTCCTACTGCTACTACGCTGCTGCTACTACTACTACTACTTGAAGTTCTTTGTATCTCAGGATGCCGGGGCTCGAGCCGCCGCTTACATTTTTTCTAGACTTAGCTTTGCTATAGCTAAGAGAGTAGACTTCCAGATTGTATCTCGGCTGCCCATTAATTTTTTGTAAAATTGTTTTTATATTTATGATAATAATTTAAAAAATAAAAAATAAAAGTAAATAAATAATAATAATAATAATAATAATAATAATAAATAATAATAATAATAATAATAATAATAATAATAATAATAATAATAATAATAATAATAATAATAATAATAATAATAATAATAATAATAATAATAATAATAATAATAATAATAATAATAATAAGTTCGTTGTGTGTGTCGACCTGATAGTGTCTTCCCCTTGACTCAGAATGGGATAACCGGGTTCAGGTCCGGTCGGGTTATTGTTGATGCTGTTTAGCGTAAGTATGCTAAGGTTGTGGTTTCACGCTTGGAGAATTAGATTTAGATGTTGTAACCTTGCTCACGCGGATCTAGAAATTCTCTGCGTTCCATGATGCAAGGGCTCGTGTGACCGCTTATATTTTGTAATGACTTCAAGGAATTAAATCCGGAAAGTGTTACGTAATTAGGAATTCTCAATGAAAAACACTCATTTGTAGTTTCGGAATTTTAGAGAAGGTTGAGAGAAAATGTTGTTTGTTTTATTGATGAATGATGATGAATGGTTTTTACAACTTAATGTCACTATTTATATACAAGGGTGATGAACAATGACAACTCAGGGTAACGCTTCACGAAGTCATCATAGTCTTCCCACGTTGCATCTTCCCCATTTCCATTTGACCACTGAATTAACAAATACATTCCATAACCTACTCCCTTCTTCACCGTCTTTCCTTTCCAATAGCTTCACAGGTTTAGCCTTCAAAAGTCGTTGTCCACCTCAGGTAGTGTAGCAGAGATAGGAGGACTTCCCACATGCTTCTTGAGTTGTGATACATGGAACACAAGGTGAATCTTGGCCCCTGCAGGCAAGAGCAACCTGTAAGCTACCTTACCCACTCTTCCCTCCACCATAAATGGTCCAAAGTACTTAGGAGCCAGTTTCTGATTAGCCCTGAAAACCATAGACCTGCTGCTTATAAGGTTGCAGCTTAACATACACGCACCTAATCTCCTACTTGAAGTTCCACATCCCTTCTATGCTTGTCACTTTGCACCTTCATCCTATTCTGAGCCCTTTCCAAATGAAATTTTAACATCTTAATGCAATCCTCTCTTGCTGCAAGACTTCTATCTACTGTTGCCACTCTGCTATCCCCCACCAAATATGGCACATGCACATGTGGAGGTCTTCCATCCACCGCCTCATAAGGGGTGGTTCCAATGGAACTATGGTAGTTGCTGTTATACCACCACTTAGCCAAGGGTATCCAGCTAGCCTACTCCTTTGGTCTCTCTCCAGCCATACACCTGAGATAAGTCTCCAAACATTTTTTCACAGCTTCAGTCTGACCATAAGTTTGGGGGTGATATGCAGTACAAATATGCAAGTCCACGCACGTACCGAAGCTTGAAAAGCACCTGCCAAAATTTGCAGAGAAAAACCTTATCCCTGTCACTAATAATAGTAGTAGGTGACCCATGCAACCAAAACACCTGATCAAAGTATACCCTAGCAAAAGAAGAGGCATCAAATGGATGAGTTAGTAATAAAAAATGGGCATATTTGCTCAACCTATCTACCACCACCAAGATTCTGTCTTTGCCTTGTGATTTAGGCAGCCCTTCCACAAAATCCATAAAAATGTCAGTCCAAATAGTTGTAGGTATAGGCAAGGGTTGGAGCAACCTGTAGATACCCGTATCCGTACCCCCCAAAAGCAACCCGATGATGAAAATGGACTTTTATGCATGTTTTATAAATAGACGAAACGGTACAAAGTGTCTAAAACATTTTAGTCGTTTTTAACGTATTTATTTAAATTTGCATTTTTCGTAAAATTGAACTTTAATTTTGTCGTTCTATTTTAAGCCGAGAAGCACGACACGATTATTCAAGCCCACAAAAACAACCCACAACTTACAAAAATACGCACTCAAAACGGGCCCACTCACCTCACGAGTCACGTTTTCGTAAAATCAAATTTTACGACATTGCAAAATAATACAATACAAAACAATTTTATTTCGAGCCAAAATCGAAAAACACGACAAAAACCGAGACGCGAAACCAAAAACGTCAAACTTTGGTCCAATGGACCAAAGCTTCAAACACACACACAAGACAAAAACTCAGCCCAACATCCCATCATACGTCAAACCACAAAAAACGGCCCAAAAACAACCCAAAACAAGTCGTAAGTGAACAAACGACTTGAAAACAAGTCGCCTGTCAACAGGCGACTTGTTTTCAAGTCGTTTGTTCACAGACGACTTGTTTTCGCTTCTGGGCCTTGTTGCTTGCCTTTGTACGAGCCCAGTCCACCCTCCTCTATGTATACCCACACACACACAACACCAACGACAACAATAACGTACAACAACACAAAAAATCACAAACGCTTAGCTTTTTCTAAAAACCGTCTTTGCGTTTTAAGGTAAACATTTTACCTTTGGACTAGACTTTTTAGACTCGGACAAGGGTTACATTAACCCAACCCAATATTGGTTTAACGAACCCGTATTCGTAATACGGTTGTAGTAATTCGGATTCCTAATCCGTCTAAACCTCGCCAATATTGCATAAACAAACGACTCACTGTCACTAAAGCAAACCGACGTCACATTTTACATTATGCAAATTCTCATGCATGCATTAAATTACGACGAAAACACGGATTCGACATTAACTTGTACCGTTTCAACTAGTCTTTTAAAACATGCAAAACTGAGGGTTTTTCAAAATACTAGAATTAGACAAAAGTCGGAAAATAATGTTTTATAATAATTCAAAACAATGAATTATTATTTTACGTATATTTCCTAAACCAAAACGTCGTTAACTTTAACGACACACATGCATTATTTTGCATTATTATCGAGTCATTATTCGCACTTGTACGTAGCGTTTTATTAACTCAAACATCGAAACTAAGCAATTGTTTTCAAATTAGTAGAGACTACTTTACGTAGCCTTTTCAATTTCAGTTTTTCATAAAACATTTTGATAAAACTTTTGAAAAGTAACCTTGCCCCGAATCCACTCTGGTTTCACAATAACCTTAGGAGGATAGGTATCGACGCGCCTTGAATTCTAAGACTCGCGTCATATGATTTAAGACGCGTCGAAAAGGTTCCAAATTCCTTTAAATTTGGTGGCGACTCCAAAAGCATTTCAAAACGATTTTCAAACAATCAAGCAATGATATCCCCCATAGCAAATTCGCATGCTTTACGCACTTGGCATTTTTCTCGCGTAGAGACCCGCCCACTCATCAAGCGGGGCCCGCGCGAGGCGTCGAGTGGTAGCACGATTTCCGGTACCTTCAGTTGGCGACTCCGCTGGGGACGAGCTGTTTTTATTTTTAAAGAAAATTATCTTTTCTTCTAATTCTAAAAACGCAAGAGGCAAAACATGAAAATTTGAAAACAATTACGCTTGCGATGTTTGAGCAAATGACACGTTGAGTCACATCCTCCGGGATTCACGAGCCTTACACCTGATACATGTTATTTATATAGCTTTTATGCCCCCGTGTTAGTTGCATTTAGCTCACATTTGCTCGATTACATTATCGTTTTAGTAGCTATTTGCTTTATATTGCGATACTGTCGTTCCTCGTGTGTGTTTTGCAGGTTTTGGCGGTCCTGAGCTAAAACCTGAGGTTAGTGGAGCATTTACGAGTATCGAGACGTCAAGACCAAGCCCGAGAGTCGATTCGGAAGTCATACGACAAGTTGGGACGTCAAACCTATAGGTTCAGAGCAAACCTATAGGTTCTGGATACGTGAATCAAGTGCAGAAGTTGCTGGAAATCCTGGAATGGCTTAGAACCGATCGGTTCATAGCCAAACCGATCGGTTCCCCCCCTGAACCGATCGGTTCCCTCCCCGAACCGCTCGGTTCACTTGTCCTGTTTCGCGTATTTTCGTTGGCCTATAAATACAATCCGAAGTTAGGGTTTTACTTATGCTTTTCATTAGTTTTACTGCTTTACATTAGAAATTAGTTTTCTCTCTTTTTAACTCCCTAAAAACCTTAGGTTTAGATTGAATTTCCTTGCAAGATCGAATCTTTACATTGCGAATTCGGAATTACTCCAGGTTTAATTTAATTATTCTTGTTTCATCTACCATGTTCATGTTTATCAATTTCATTGCTTTTACTTTAATCATGCATAGCTAATTTCTTCATTAGGGTTTAGGGTGATTGTGAATTGGTTCAAGAACATGTTTTAATTTCTTTAATCGATTGAATTTGTGCAAGTTGATTTCTTCCTACGCGTTTCATTATCAATTGAATTTAGGGACGCCTTTATTGAATTGAATTTAGGTTGTTTCAGTTTAAGATCGAAAGCCTAATTGAAACTAGACTCACGCGTATTTGATAAGTTGAATTTAGTGCGTAGCGAGAGCCCGCTAAATTTGCTTAAGGTTGAAATTGACTCGAGAGAGCGTTTTCCTAAAACCTAATCACTTGCATGACTTCATTTGATTGATTATCCCCTTTGAGTTAGTTCTTGAATCGATGTCACATGACCCCAATGCCCTAATCTCCTTCTCATTCATTTTCTACCCTTTTATACTCTTTGCTTTAGTTGTCTTTAGTTTAGCTCTTACAAACACCGACCTTTTCATACCCTTGAGACTAACCTTGATTGACTAAGCATTCCTTTGACTACTCCTTCTCTCTGTGGATTTCGACCCTACTGCCACTAGCTACCTAGTTAGTTGTCTTTAGGTTATTTTGATTAGGTGACCACGACTTTAGCCTCATCAATTTTGGCGCCGTTGCCGGGGAGACGGTTAGCTAGTTAGTGTTTGCTTAGTTTTTGTTAGGTTTTTCTCTCTTGTCTCAAGGAACCTAGTTCCTTGAGACCGTTTCTCATTGTTTTGTGTAGTTTCGTTTATGCGCAGGTCACCTACAGGTTTAGTTCCTTTTGAACCTGAACCTGAGAGAGCGTTACATCGTCTACGCAGACAAGCAATAAGAATCGTTGATTTAGATACCGAGGAAGCGTCGTCTAGTGCTACGCAATCGTCCTACGAAGAGGACTCACCTCCGGTTACTCCTTTCACTCCACCGCCTGTGACTATGCCTAAACTTTCTAGTCACTCGGTGCCTAGGCCGGAATCCATTCCTAATGGATTCACGATGCCCGCTACTCTGCAGGGCAACTTTGAAATTCGCCCCGCCTTTCTTACTTTGGTGGAGCGGAACCAGTTTGGTGGCTATCCCACCGAGGATCCCGGTCGGCATATGCAAGTGTTTACCGACATCGCTTCACGATCAAGCGGTAGGGATTACGCAGGATCAAATAAGGGAAATGCTGTTCCCTTTCTCGCTGAAAGATCGAGCACGTGAGTGGATCACGGACCTCGACAGGTTAGCTGCCGGCATCACTGATTGGAGCGGGTTGGCCCTTGCTTTTTACTCTAAGTTCTACCCTCCCGAGCGCACTAACCACATGAGGAGCCAAATCCAAGGCTTTAAACAGACGTTCGACGAGTCGCTAGCTGAAGCTTGGGAGCGGTATAAGAAGCTCATCCGCGATTGTCCTCATCATGGGTTGAATACTTGGTTGGTCATCATGACGTTCTATAACGGTCTATATGCGGAGAGTCGTGCTATTTTGGATTCTGCTGCAGAGGGTCGTTTTGCCAACAATGTGGATGATGATAAAGCTTGGGCATTGATTGAGGAGATGGCGCTCCACTCGTCTCAGTTCGATGCGCGAGGTAATTCACGGTCCGCACATGATGACCGTGATAAGGGGGGTATTTCTGCGCTCACTAGTCAGGTTGCTGCGCTGACTGCGCAGATTAGCATGATGCAGGGAGGTGGTTCCTCTAGTGCTCATGTGAACGCTGTCACAGGGCATGATATGGGTTATACTACGGGGTATGCTGCGCCCCAGGAGCAGGTTTTTGCATATCAATCCTACAACCAAAACCTGCCCTACCAAAACCAACCTGGCTACGATCGATCACTCTTGTCTTACCGTAACCAGAACGTCCTAAACCCAACCACCCAACCACCACAAAATCAACCCTACATCCCTCCCCACAAGAATTTCCAACCATCCCCTCCTAACTACCAAAGACCCCCGTTTGTCCCACCACCAGTTCAACCTGCTCCCCCTCATGTTGTTGATTCGAGTGTGAGTGAATTGAAGGCCATGATGATGCAGATGGCCAAGTCACAAGAGATAATGATGCAGCAAATGCAGAAGAGCGAGCAAGCCAAGGACGCGGCGATCAAAATGCTCGAAAATCAAGTGGCGCAGCTTGCCGCTTCACAAGCTTCGCGTCAACAGGGTACCCTTCCACCTCAAGGTAATCCTCCTAACCCTCCTCCTGATACAGCATGTGCTATTACGTTGCGCAGTGGTACAGTTTATGATGGCCCGATGCAACCGGAGGAGGAGAAGAGTGCGGCACGTGACACGGCTAGGCCGTGTGCTCAAGGGCCACAACAGCAACACGTGGATGATGCTGTCAAAGACAAGGCACCGGAGATTCAAATCAGGCTTCCTTTTCCGGGTCGTGTACGACAGGCTAACACGGACCCCCAGTTCGGTAAGTTCTTTGAGATTCTCAAACAGTTGCAGGTGAATATTCCCTTTATTGATTTAGTTAAACAGATTCCTGCATATACTAAGTTTCTTAAGGAGGTCCTTTCTAGGAAGCGTACCATAAACGAGACCGAGACCGTGTCTTTCGTGGGGGAGGGTAGTGCTCTTTTGCAGGGTAGTTTACCCCCGAAGCTGAGTGACCCCGGGACCTTTTCTATCCCTTGTTCTATAGGGAAGTATGTGGTTCAGAACGCCCTCTGCGACTTAGGAGTCAGTGTCAGTGTCATTCCCTATTCCATCTGTCAAAAACTTAATATGACTAAATTAGGAGTCACCTCTATGACCCTGCAGATGGCTGACCGTAGTGTCCAGAGACCCTTAGGTATCCTTGAGGACGTTCCGGTCAAGATAGGGAAGTTTTACATACCCGTAGACTTTGTGGTCCTAGACATTCCCGAGGACCCCCATATCCCGATCATTTTAGGGAGACCTTTTCTGCATACTGCAGGAGCTGTAATCGATGTGGGGAATAAGACCTTGTCGTTCTCGGTGGGAGGGGAGAAGCTCACATATACTAAGTCTAATATCCCCCGTGCCCCTATGCAGCCTGAGTCTGTGGCTGCTGTTGACCTTGTCCCTCCGTCTCACTCTATTGGAGACTCTTTGGAGGATGTTTCTTCTGCTGTTTCTTGTGCAGGTCCTACGCAGGTTGGCAACAATCCTGGTTTGGGGGAACGAAAGGTCATGAAGGCGGATGTCTATTCTCCTAGTAATGGTGGAGGAGACCCACGATTTGCGGTGCGTGGCGCACGGAGCTGTTTTGGAGAGCCATTTCGCGATGGAATACCTTGCGTGATGGATTATGCTGCTCTTTCTCGTGGAGATCGAGTTCTTTGGCGAACGGATGCTATTTCGCCAAGTGAAGCTGCTGCTAGTGGCCAACGTCCTTGGCCAAATTTGACCTGATGATGCGTTTTGACGACGGTCGTGCGGGACCATTATAAACCAGCGCTTTCCGGGAGGCAACCCGTTGACATTTTGTAATTTGTTGTACTTTACTTTGCTTTGGTTTGTTTGTTTTGGATGACTTTTTTAGACTTTTGATGAGCGCGTGAGGACGAGGGATTTATAATTGCTTTAGCATGCAGGTACTTGAGGACTCTTCGTCCTTGGTATTTTTGAGACAGGTCTCACTGAAGGCCTTGGCCGGCCCCCTGCTACTCGGCCGCACCTTCTCTCGCGTGCTACTCCAAAGCACTACAAAGCTGGACTGGATTGGACACATATTCGTGGATCATAAGCCGCACTCCATGCTTCGCTTCGGTTTGGGGGAGCTCCTTCACGAGCATGTGAGCTTTCTTTCTCCTTTTCCCTTGTCTCCTCGTTTTCATTTTTTCTTACCCCCATCTTTTATGTGTCCTTCTCTGCTTGTGGTTATGCTGTTCCCCACATTGAGGACAATGTGTGATTCTGGTTTGGGGGAGGAAAGCTCTTTCGCGCTTATTGCTTTGCTTTTTCCATTTTGTGTGCTTATTTTAAAAGCTTTTTCCATTTTGTGTGCTTATTTTAAAAATTTTTGCGTTTCCAAACCTTTTTCGCTTTGAATTGCCAGTTTGGAGAACTGATTAGTGTGCTGTTTTGATCTTTAGTATCTCCAAGTCGACTTCCTATCGTCGTAGCATGCACTATATGTTGTTTCTTGTTCATAGATTGCGAGTCTCAAACACTAGCCCACTTGTATTTGCTTAAATCTTATCGCTTTTCGTTCCTTTTACTTTCGATATTTGGTATTCTTGCGAGGCAATTGGCTTGTGGAAAGTTTGGAATGTTGGAATGTGGTTTGTTTGGACCGATCATTTAATGATGGAGCAATGCTTCGATGCTCTCGGAGGGGACTCATTGACTTGAGTAACCACAGTGGCCATGAATTTGGTTGCGACCGAGAGTATGAGCAATAATGTAACCCTTAAGGAAATATGTGTACCCGAGCGCGATTTTTACCGAGTGAACGTCAAGCTAAACGGTATCACATACGAGGGATGCTCCACATTGCGCGAAAAGAAAAAAAAGAGAAGAGAAAAGAAAAGAGAAAAATGAAATGATGTGGTAAGAATGGTATGATGGAGAGTGGTATGCTCGGTTGGCCTTGCTCGAATCCAATTGTCGTTAGTTTAATTTTTGCGAAAGCGTTAGAAGCTAGCATTACGATGTTGGTGTGAATGGTTGAGACTTGTGCTCTATTTTCGGCGAAATAGTCTATGGTTTGTATGGTTATGTGCATAGGTCGTCCACTTCGAGATGCTAGCGTGATTAACTAGCTATGCTTTGATTTTCTCCGACGCTGTTTGCTTGAGGACAAGCAAAGGTTTGGTTTGGGGGAGTTTGATACATGTTATTTATATAGCTTTTATGCCCCCGTGTTAGTTGCATTTAGCTCACATTTGCTCGATTACATTATCGTTTTAGTAGCTATTTGCTTTATATTGCGATACTGTCGTTCCTCGTGTGTGTTTTGCAGGTTTTGGCGGTCCTGAGCTAAAACCTGAGGTTAGTGGAGCATTTACGAGTATCGAGACGTCAAGACCAAGCCCGAGAGTCGATTCGGAAGTCATACGACAAGTTGGGACGTCAAACCTATAGGTTCAGAGCAAACCTATAGGTTCTGGATACGTGAATCAAGTGCAGAAGTTGCTGGAAATCCTGGAATGGCTTAGAACCGATCGGTTCATAGCCAAACCGATCGGTTCCCCCCCTGAACCGATCGGTTCCCTCCCCGAACCGCTCGGTTCACTTGTCCTGTTTCGCGTATTTTCGTTGGCCTATAAATACAATCCGAAGTTAGGGTTTTACTTATGCTTTTCATTAGTTTTACTGCTTTACATTAGAAATTAGTTCTCTCTCTTTTTAACTCCCTAAAAACCTTAGGTTTAGATTTAATTTCCTTGCAAGATCGGATCTTTACATTGCGAATTCGGAATTACTCCAGGTTTAATTTAATTATTCTTGTTTCATCTACCATGTTCATGTTTATCAATTTCATTGCTTTTACTTTAATCATGCATAGCTAATTTCTTCATTAGGGTTTAGGGTGATTGTGAATTGGTTCAAGAACATGTTTTAATTTCTTTAATCGATTGAATTTGTGCAAGTTGATTTCTTCCTACGCGTTTCATTATCAATTGAATTTAGGGACGCCTTTATTGAATTGAATTTAGGTTGTTTCAGTTTAAGATCGAAAGCCTAATTGAAACTAGACTCACGCGTATTTGATAAGTTGAATTTAGTACGTAGCGAGAGCCCGCTAAATTTGCTTAAGGTTGAAATTGACTCGAGAGAGCGTTTTCCTAAAACCTAATCACTTGCATGACTTCATTTGATTGATTATCCCCTTTGAGTTAGTTCTTGAATCGATGTCACATGACCCCAATGCCCTAATCTCCTTCTCATTCATTTTCTACCCTTTTATACTCTTTGCTTTAGTTGTCTTTAGTTTAGCTCTTACAAACACCGACCTTTTCATACCCTTGAGACTAACCTTGATTGACTAAGCATTCCTTTGACTACTCCTTCTCTCTGTGGATTTCGACCCTACTGCCACTAGCTACCTAGTTAGTTGTCTTTAGGTTATTTTGATTAGGTGACCACGACTTTAGCCTCATCAACACCCTCGAGAATCGGCCCCTAATAGCGCTCGCTTCATAAGCGAGACTATTCTAGACAAACCGAGTTCTCACCCCTTCACGATTACAAGTACGGCATCCGTACAAACGATCATAACAGTCAAACTCGGACGCTCTAGGACCCGTATTGAATTCACACTTAAACGTGTGCAATCTTACGGATAACCCTACACAAACGTTGCGGGAATGACCGAAAGGAACCTTACCCAGAAGCCAAAAACCCCGTGTCTATACGTACAAATGCGAAGCTATAGTACCCTCACTATAGTCGTCTTACAAACAGACTCATGCAAAAACATTTTCAAAGCATATGCATACAAAAACGTCTCTTCAAAATACATTTTAAAAACGCTTTTCAAAAGCATGCTTTCAAAAACGCTAACGTCGGGTTTATTGACCTATAGTCAAATAAACCAGACAAGCAACACACCACGGCATTCAAAATCGATCAGAAATAATCACTACATTTCCGATCATTTCCAAAACATAAACGAGTTATACGACTGATGTATCGTTATAATTCGTTTATCGCAAAACACATCACAAAAGCAAAACCCAAAATGTCAACTCATTTTGGGCATTTCATTAAAAAAACCACTTTTACACTGCGCATTTTACACTATACATTTGAAACAACGTCGGGCCGAGTGACTCTCTAGTCGTCTCGACCTAAACAAGCGCTTTTTCAAAAACAAACCAAACATGGGATCGTTCAAACACGAACCCGTCATTCCACATGTCAAATCAGCTGACTTATCGTCATTTTGGTTCGACTTTCTATAGCACATACACACGTAAAAGGCAAGCAATATTTGCTTTTTACTCGTTTTAACATCCTCAAATCGAGTAGCCTATCGCTATTTCGTTTTGACTCCTTTTCATATCACAATCTAACGATAAGCCCCTCAGCAACATACCGCTAATCTGGGCTAATCAGATGTGATCATACAAAACATTTTATTACATCGAGACTAGAGATATGTTGACCTATCTCTACCTCAAAAGCCTCCCGTGTCTTTTCAGCTAAAAAAAAAACACGAGTCGAGTCCTGCACATTTCTTTATACACGTTATTTGGGTTGCAAATGCGAGATGGAGTCTTTTCTTTCATTTTCGAGTCACTAAAGTCTGAAACTTTGCAGGTTTACCCACTAAAATACCCGGATACACGGCTCATAAAAGCAATATGGATCCCCGTTTCAACCCTGTGAACAACGAAGCTGCCCCTCCGCAACCACTTGTAACCGCTGAACACATCCAGCTGCTCAATGACAAGATCACCAATCTCACCTCCCAGCTCGAACTTTTGGCTGTTATGCAAAAGTTCGAAACCGAGAAGAACACTAGACTCTTTGCCAAAGAGTCTACTCGACATGCAGAAAGGATTCAATTCCTGGAAGACAAAATTCGCAAAAACAAGCCGGCCAAAGCTACAGGCCGCGGCCACCAAGGCGGCACATCTCGAATCACAGAAAGCTAAACCACCGAGCCGCTTAACTCGCATTCACTAGCGGCATCACCTGTGTTCACAACACAGCCTACGCTCGCTACACCTAAGTCATCATCAGCCGGGCCATCTCCGTCAAAGCAACGACGAAACTTTGACCCCCTCTACATGCCTTACTCCAAGGCCCTGAAAAAGCTCTTGAAGAGGAACCTCCTGCGGCTTCCCAGCCCTGCCAGCACACCTCCTAAGAACAGGAAACCAAGGTCATGGAACCAAAACGCCTACTGTGAATTCCACAGGGGTAATGGGCATGACACCGAGGACTGCTTCAGTCTAAGGAATACAATCCAAGACATGATCGACAACAAGGCGATCGAAAAACCAAACGCGGCTCCCAAGCCATCACGCCAGCACAACACACCCCGTGCTCGCACCATCTTCGTGGGAACGCATCCTATTCTCAATTGCTCCCACTTGGTCCCCGCAAATCACCATCAAGTCAACGTCGTTGGCGGCGATACCAACGACTGCGACGACAGCACTAAGCGCATTCGCAAGACAAAAACAAAAACAAAAGCAAGGCATGTGGACAAGAGAAGGGTCTTCGTACAGATCCCTTATCAACATCCCATCAGGATGTCCGACAGCGACGACGAGGTTTCATACCTCCAATACCCGTACCTGGCTCCATTGGAACCGCCGGGGTTCCCATCCAGGCTCACAAACAACAACAGGGACGAGGGTATACTCATGGACGAGACTACTCCCCCTGCCCCGTCAGCCCGGCCTAGCGCCAAGGATATACTTCCAAAGCAACTCCCCGAAGCAAAATCAAGCACTTCTGCCTGGCAACTCTTGCAGGATTCGCAAAGGCACCGCAAGGCCCTTCGCCGAGCCCTACAGGTCACTCCGGTACCAGGACAGATACCCCCGGCACAATTTGTTAGCCACATCATCCCGGATCAGCTGCGGATGCTATTACTTTCTCTGACGCGGACCTACCGTCCTTCGGAGGTGCACACAATCTGGCACTCCACATAACCATAGACTGTCAAGGCATGACATTACCCGTTACCCTCGTCGATAACGGTTCTTCAGTCAACGTACTGCCTCTTGCGACCGCCATTAAACTGGGGTTGGAGGAAAATGACTTCGCGCCCTGTTCAGACAATATGGCGTCATACGACGGTACACTCCGTAGTATAAAAGGCATCATCTCACTATCCGTCATGACAGAACAGGTCGTGACGAAAACTGAATTCTAGGTCATGGACATCCCCCCAACATACAACATGTTGCTGGGCAGACCCTGGATCCATGCAACCAGGGCTGTTGCGTCAACTCTGTACCAGAAGGTTAAACTACCTCTGGACGACAAAATCGTCACCGTCAAAGCCTCGAACTTCCGAGCAACCCTCCTACAACTAAGAAAGCATCAACGAATCCACCAATGACGCAGGTGGTTTCATTTCAAGCATCTACACCTAGGGTTTAGGGTCCCACGTCATCATGACGCCAGGTCTTCTAAGCCAACCAGGACGCGCAACTGCTATCCTAAATAGTAGACCTAGTTTAGGATTTTAGAGTTTGTAGGGTTGTCCCAAGCTCTATAGTCTGAGCAATTTTCATATGTAACTGCTTTTAACAACATTAATGACAAGAATGTTTTCGGTTACACTTTGCCTCGTTTTGCCTCTTTACTTTTGCACGCTCTCTTTTGCACATTCTGATATTTGCGCTAACATTAAACAAACTGACATTGCATCATATAAATACATTGCAAGCACTGTTTCCAGACCTAAGCAGCCTTCCGTCCCTGAACATACAACAACCGTCAATACCAAAACACCTCAAGAACCCAGGGAATCACCGCCGTGGATTTCCCTAAGCACAGACAAAAATATGCAGCCTCCAAGCTACTTACAAAAATCAACGACACCCTCATCTGGTCTCGCAAAGACATACCCGTCTTTGACCAAACACCCCACAACAACAAAAGCAGGGCATTAAGCCCATCAAATAAAAAGTCACAACACATCGTCCAAGACAACAAAAACGCTATCTGGACATCAAACACAATCCCAGCCACGAAGAAAAACGGCAAAATCCCAGTATACACTGGCCCCCGCAACCTAAACAAAGCATGTCCAAAAGACAACCTCTTACACATCGACATCCACGTCGATAACACCACAAAAAAAAAACGCAAAAGACTCCACAATCAGTCAGGTGTCCAACCACCACGATCATAATACAGGAATACTCCTACTAATCACAAAAGACAACCACACACCCCTCTCTCAAGGCTTCAAAGTCACCACCAACACCACAACGTACAAGGATCCACAGACACATTACCTAACCTTTCATCCCTGCTGAACAAACCCCCACACATTTAGATACTGCCCATTGACGCAGAACGGCATAACAAATCCGCATATACTCATACTCCCAACCACACTGGGGGCTGAACATGCAAAACCCTGGTATCAAACCCTTCCCAACTACAAAAGAACCAACACCCACGAAACATTCTGCAATGTATTTATAAGATTCAAACAGACGAAATGTTAAAAATCGCAATTCTCGGACCGTCATGTCCTTAAACATGTACCACGGGTCGACATGCCCTTAAACATGTACTTCCTACAAAGCATTCTACGGGCCGACATGCCCTTAAACATGCACCCTCTACAAACACAATTCTCGGACCGTCATGCCCCTAAACGTGCACCTTCTACAAAGCACTTCTTGGACCGACATGTCCTTAAACGTGCACCCCTCTTCTACAAACACAATCCATGGGCCGGCATGCCCTTAAACGTGCACATTCTCCACAAAAAGCGAGCATCTCATGGGCCGGCATGCCCCTAAATGTGCAGCACACGAAAATACAACTCTGAACTACGTCGGTCTGATTCCACACGCGTGGATACGTAGGCAGCTTTGCAAAAAGCGCGACTAACATTCAACACAAAACGACGCGTTCAACGCTTAAAAAAGCTGAGAACATAGTCGACACAAAACATCCGTCTAAAAACCTAAACGGTCAAAAAGACAATATGCAACACAAAAACGACACGCCCAAAGCTTAAAAAGGTCGAGGGCACAGTCGACACAAAAATGACACGCCTAAAGCTTAAAAAGGTCGTAGGCACAGTCAACACAAACACAAGGTCACAATCCGAAGCTTAAAAAAGTCGAGGATACAACTTTTCTCATAAAACAGCAAACGAGGCAAACGTAAACGACAGCTTTCATTTCATTAATGATAGTCAAAAGCATTAACATTTTTGAATTTTCTATCTCTAGAGCAAAAGACGAAACTACGACCTCCGACGTCTTCTTAGGTCTTAGGAATGAAAAAGCAAACTACAGTGTCACCAGGGTTTAGAGTTGACAACGAGCCACAACAAGGTTCCTTCGATGACATATCCATCAGTTGCACATGTTAATCTCGGCATCCCTTCAATTCCATGGATCATGGATCACAGGAGGAGGCAACAACGTTTCGACACCCAAAACACCAAACACCACCCTCTCAGACGACGCGCCGCCCGACCGCAAACCCCCGCCACTATGGCAGTTACACCCCTTTTTACACTAAAAACACCCCCTTTACTCAAAAGAACACAGCCGTGTATCACATCGCCTCGTTTTACATCCCTACTTTACGTTTTTTGTTTTTCACATTCAAAAAACCCATGATCCTCAAATACATTTTCAACACCACACAAATTCTCGCATTTCGCAACTCTCATAAAGTACAGTTTTCATAGTGCGTTTTCATCAAAACACTTTTTGCAAACTTCATACACCTTTTTGTCAAAACACGTTTTACGCATGTTTTTACATAAAGCACGATGCATTTTCTTAAAACTGCATTTTCACGCATTTCGAGGCACGTAGTCTCACTCGAGACTCGTATCCTCGCACGACTAACGATACATTGCATGTAACACCCGGTGTTGTCCGAGGTTATTCGGGCCGGGTTCCCCGTTGAAGTGGTCCATGTGATGAGCTCAAGTGACCTAGTGCTTAAAAGGATTGTAAGTACTACTCCTATCAACAAGACGCATCTTCTTTTCTGGTGGCTGATAAGGCTTAGTCGCGTCGCCTAATCAAAAGTAATCCGAACAAACTCTAACGGGTAGCGAGGGTAAGTCGGGTATCGTATCCACAGGGAGAAGGTTGCAATGTTGGTTATTTTTAACGATTCTAGTCTCGGTTCGAATGAGTGTTTGGTTACTAGAGCTATAGCGGAAAGCAAGGGGTTTAAACGATTAGGAAAAAGGTCTAGGGAATCGGGTTAGGCATGGGGTATGCTAGGTCAAAGGATGGTGACAGAAATGAGTAGGAAATCGCTCTCGCTAAGGGTAAAGCTAGGCCTCTCGGTCTTAAGCTTCCTTTAGGTCTCAAATGTGGGCTCTCGCAACTTACAAGTGAGGGTCCTAATGATTGGTCTCGTACCCTACCTTAAACTAGGCTTTCGGTCTTAAGTTTAAGGGTGGAAAACGCTTGCTAAACCTTGGCCAAGGGATCAACAAACACAATCAATCACAAGACAATCAAAGCGAGCGCGAAAACCTAACTCAAAAGATCATCAAAAACAACCCAAACATGCACCCATGATTCACCCTTCTCCCTAGATAATAGACTACTCACACATAGCGAATTTAACAACGAAAACGAAAGAGAAAGATGAAAACATGATCAACAATACTATATAATGGAATGACAAACAAAGGGGAGAAGTATATAGCAAAACCTAATCAGCAATTGCAAGAGAAATCAAAGAACAAAGACAACAATACCGAAATAGGATGATCAAACAACGTACTTGAGTCGGGAATTCAAAATACAAGAAGGAAAATTGATCTAACCCTAAATTTTTGATAGAAGGTAGTTTAAAGTGTTAGGAAGATCCCCTCAAAATTTCGTGCGAAAATAATATGTTTTGCCCCCTCAAATAGACGAAACATTTTAAGCTAACGAAGCGTCTCTCAGCTGTCCCTAGGTGGTCCCGGACGGGACAGGGGCCATCCCGGACGGGACAAGTGCACCCCGGACGGGACAAGGTCATCCCGGAGCCTTCAGTTCAAGTCCTCTTTTGTGCTTCTTTTGTACTTAGTTTTTTTTCTTGTTTTTGCTTCTTTTGGCTTGCAGCAAAACCAACTTCCTTTCTTCTTGTTGTCCCAAGGCTAATGTACTTTGCTCATGAGTAGGGACGAGTCTTAGGATGATTATGGGAGCTTCAAATCCCGAGCCAAGGTCCCGGAACACCTTCATGCATTGAAACGAGGCACGTGTGCAACCGAAACGCAACGAAACGAGCTCGAAACACCTTGAAACTTCACGAAACTTCACGAAACATTATGAAACCTCCCGAACAGCCTCCTAAACTCCAAATATGCGCTTGTACCTGCAAAATGGACACAAAAACGCAGCAGTGCCAAAACGGAGAGAAATAGGAGCTGAAACACGTATAAAAGCACGAGAAACGCGAAGAAACGCAAGCGACAGGGGGCTATAAGAACGTAAATATATGAGATATCAGTGGCTCATCTTAAGAATTCTTCAGTTAAGCGTGCTTGCTGGAGAGTAGTCTTAGGATGGGTGACCTCCTGGAAAGTTCTCAGGATGCGCACGAGTGAGGACAAAGTGCGCTGGAAAGGGCCCGTGTTGGTCTGTGGGCGATGTACGCAGCCTGGCGAGCTACCGTGAATGACATTTCGGCCTTTAGTTGGGGCCGGGGTGTTACATTGCAGGTTTCGAAATACCGCCGCAAGCAGGGTCATCCAACGACCACAACCGCCTAACGGCATCCATGCAAAAACGCTAACACAAGACATTTCCTGTACTGTGTTCATCAAAATCATACGACGCAGCTCCTCACGCAACGTGTCAAGGTGGGCCCGGTAATCACCTGGCCTCCGTCTCAGCCTGCACCTCGGCCGCCACTTACAAAGCGAAAGACCAGCTAACTGGGGGCTAAAATCAAAAGCAACTACAATGAGTTTGACTAACGTTTTACACTAAAAACTAAGTCAAACTGGGGGCTAAAATCAAAAGCAGCTACAACGAGTTTGACTAACGTTTTACGCTAAAAACTAAGTCAAACTGGGGGCTAAAATCAAAAGCAGCTACAACGAGTTTGACTAACGTTTTACGCTAAAAACTAAGTCAAACTGGGGGCTAAAATCAAAAGCAGCTACAACAGCAACAACAAAACACATAAGCCTCTTCCACGAGCTAAACAAAACACATTAGCCTCTTTCACGAGCCAAGCAAAAACATCAAACCTCTTTTACGAGTCCCACAAAAGCACTAAGCCTCTTTTACGAGTCAAGCAAAGCACTAAACCTCTTTACGAGTCAAACAAAACCACTAAGACTCTTTTACGAGTCAAGCAAAACACTAAGCCTCTTTTACGAGTCAAGCAAAGCACTAAACCTCTTTACGAGTCCCACAAAAGCACTAAGCCTTTTTATGAGTCACGCAAAAACACCCAAACCTCTTTACGAGCCCAACAAAAGCACTAAGCCTCTTCTACGAGTCAAATACATAAACACACAGCCTCTTACGAGAGTGACATTGAAGCATGAACACCAGATCAAGTATGCAACAAGCATTCAACATCAGCAACCATCTCAAGCACAACGTACAGTTCGGCTAGACTACAAAATGCCATCAAGAAGCATTCAACAGCAGGCTGGCATGCCCCTAAATATGCAGGACCGTCATGTCCTTAAACCTGTACCATGCCTCCCCGCATTTCCCGGCACTAAGTCCTCGTCTCTCCCCAAGACACATGCTTAGCGCCGCCAGGTAGTATCGAGACTGTAGTGGTCCGGATACTATATTTTAAGTTTGACTAGCACTTTAGTCCAAGCTCAGTCAAACTGGAGGCTCTGTAGATACCCGTATCCGTACCCCCCAAAAGCAACCCGATGATGAAAATGGACTTTTATGCATGTTTTATAAATAGACGAAACGGTACAAAGTGTCTAAAACATTTTAGTCGTTTTTAACGTATTTATTTAAATTTGCATTTTTCGTAAAATTGAACTTTAATTTTGTCGTTCTATTTCAAGCCGAGAAGCACGACACGATTATTCAAGCCCACAAAAACAACCCACAACTTACAAAAATACGCACTCAAAACGGGCCCACTCACCTCACGAGTCACATTTTCGTAAAATCAAATTTTACGACATTGCAAAATAATACAATACAAAACAATTTTATTTCGAGCCAAAATCGAAAAACACGACAAAAACCGAGACGCGAAACCAAAAACGTCAAACTTTGGTCCAATGGACCAAAGCTTCAAACACACACACAAAAACCCACGGATCAAAGGGTAACCCAAGACAAAAACTCAGCCCAACATCCCATCATACGTCAAACCACAAAAAACGGCCCAAAAACAACCCAAAACAAGTCGTAAGTGAACAAACGACTTGAAAACAAGTCGCCTGTCAACAGGCGACTTGTTTCAAGTCGTCTGTTGACAGGCGACTTGTTTTCAAGTCGTTTGTTCACAGACGACTTGTTTTCGCTTCTGGGCCTTGCTGCTTGCCTTTGTACGAGCCCAGTCCACCCTCCTCTATATATACCCACACACACACAACACCAACGACAACAATAACGTACAACAACACAAAAAATCACAAACGCTTAGCTTTTTCTAAAAACCGTCTTTGCGTTTTAAGGTAAACATTTTACCTTCGGACTAGACTTTTTAGACTCGGACAAGGGTTACATTAACCCAACCCAATATTGGTTTAACGAACCCGTATTCGTAATGCGGTTGTAGTAACTCGGATTCCTAATCCGTCTAAACCTCGCCAATATTGCATAAACAAACGTCTCACTGTCACTAAAGCAAACCGACGTCACATTTTACATTAAGCAAATTCTCATGCATGCATTAAATTACGACTAAAACACGGATTCGACATTAACTTGTACCGTTTCAACTAGTCTTTTAAAACATGCAAAACTGAGGGTTTTTCAAAATACTAGAATTAGACAAAAGTCGGAAAATAACGTTTTATAATAATTCAAAACAATGAATTATTATTTTACGTATATTTCCTAAAGCAAAACGTCGTTAACTTTAACGACACACATGCATTATTTTGCATTATTATCGAGTCATTATTCGCACTTGTACGTAGCATTTTATTAGCTCAAACATCGAAACTAAGCAATTGTTTTCAAATTAGTAGAGACTACTTTACGTAGGCTTTTCAATTTCAGTTTTTCATAAAACATTTTGATAAAACTTTTGAAAAGTAACCTTGCCCCGAATCCACTCTGGTTTCACAATAACCTTAGGAGGATAGGTATCGACGCGCCTTGAATTCTAAGACTCGCGTCTTATGATTTAAGACGCGTCGAAAAGATTCCAAATTCCTTTAAATTTGGTGGCGACTCCAAAAGCATTTCAAAACGATTTTCAAGCAATCAAGCAATGATATCCCCCATAGCAAATTCGCATGCTTTACGCACTTGGCATTTTTCTCGCGTAGCGACCCGCCCACTCATCGGACGGGGCCCGCGCGAGGCGTCGAGAGGTAGCACGATTTCCGGTACCTTCATAACCAAGCAGGGCTCTATACAATAAGTTTGTTTTTCCGACACTCTGAGCATTGCCTTACCAAATTCTTGATGTCTTTCTTCATTTTCTTCCAATAGAACAATTGAGAGACTCTTGCATGAGCGGCATGGACACTAGAGTGACCCCCAAGAGAAGTAGCATGCATGAACTGCAAAATCTCCTTTCTTAACTCTAAATCAGACCACACTACTAATCTCCCATAACTGGTTAGCTGCTCATAGTCCTATTTGAACTTACTTCCCTGCAAAATTCCAACTTTCAATTCCTCAATCAAATGAGTATACTCACTATCCTCCCATCTCTTCCTTATTTTCTCCTCTATATCAGTTCTGACATGAGTCCCCATTGTCCTCATCAACTCAGCTCCTTCTACCCTAGAAAGGGCATCTGGCACCACATTTTCTTTTCCCTTCCTGTACACAACAGTGTAGTCCATGCCAAGCAGCTTAGGCAGGCATTTGCTTTAGAAAGCACTAGTTGTCTTCTGCTCTAACAAGTACTTCTGACTGAAATGATCAGTTTTAATAGTGAAGTGGTGAACCAAGAGGTATGGCCTCCATTTCTATACAACCATGACCACTGCTAACAACTCCTTCTCATAAGTGGACAATCCCTTGTGTTTTTCAGCCAAGGCCTTGCTTAGAAATGCAATAGGATGTCCAGACTATGACAACACTGCACCAATACCTACATCAGAAGCATCAGTTTCTACCTCAAAAGCCTGACTGAAATCAAGTAATAAAGCCAGTACAGGAGCATGGCCCATAGCAGTTTTTATTTTCTCAAAAGTTTTAGTAGCTTCCTCAATCCATTTGAATGCATTCTTCTTGAGTAAGTTAGTCAGGGGTTTGCTAATGATCCCATATCTTCTAACAAACTTTCTGTAGTAGCCTGTCAGACTCAAAAAGCCCCTTAGCTCTTTCATATTCTTGGGTAAAGGCCAGTCAAACACAACCTTAATTTTTTCAAGGTCAATAGTTACACCAGTGGCAGATATCACATGGCCCAAGTAATCACTTCAGGCACCCCGAATAGACACTTCCTCTTTTTAGCAAAAAGAGTATATTCCCTTAGTATTTCCAAAGCTAACCTCAAATGCTCCAAGTGATCTTGCAAGATAAGGTTGTAGATAAGGATGTCATCAAAAAATACCAATATAAACTTCCTTGGTGTTGTTTGAAAATAGAATTCATAAGACCTTGAAAAGTGGAGGGTGCATTGGTGAGACCAAAGGGCATCACCACAAATTCATAGTGCCCCTCGTAAGTCCTAAATGCAGATTTTTGGATGTCTTGGTCCCTTATTCTTATCTGCCAATATCCTGACCTGAGGTCAATTTTAGAGAAGATGGTGGAGCCATATAGTTCATCCAACCATTCATCTATCACCGGTATAGGGAACATGCAATGTCCTTGACAGTGTGCCTATTAAGTTCCCTGTAATCCACACACAACCTCCATGTTTCATCTTTCTTCTTCACCAACACTATAGGAGAGGAAAATGGGCTCTGACTTCTCCTCATAACCCCACTATCCAACATTTCCTTAGTGATATTTTCAATAGCTTCTTTTGTATGATAGGGTACTTGTAAGGCCTCACATTAATAGCCTGGGTACCTAGCTGTACGTAAATTTGATGATCAAATTCCCTATGAGGAGGTAGGGTTTTGGGTTTATCAAATACATCACCAAACTCTTGTAACACTTCCTCCACCTGTTTAGGACAGTGCACCTCTAGAGGTTGTGACTGTACAGTCTTTTGATTCACAGCATGTACCTGCAATGCATACATCTGCCCTATTCTACACCCTCTACAGCTGCACCCTATCCAACCAGTGCAGCCCACCACTCTGCATGCCTCTCAACACCTTTTTCTTCCCTTGGTAAACAAACTCCATCTTGAGATTAGTAAAATCTCGACTCATAGGACCTAAAGAGGCCATCCATTGTATACCCAAGACCATTTCACACCCCCTAGAGGTACCACCATAACATCACCTTTAAACTCCACCCATGCAACTGCCATGTAAAATTCCTGCAAGTTTGTGTGAAAATGAGAGTGTCTCCATTAGATACTGACACAACCAAAGGGTAAGTATGGCTAATCTTGCACCCCAACTACTTGACCACCTGCTCATCCACAAAGTTATGGGTGCTGCGAGAGTCAATTAGGATATGAATGGAATTTTCTTGACTCTTCCACTCACTCTCATGGTTTGGTAAGCATTGTTACCAAAAATGGCATTCAAAGAAATCAAAGGTTGCTCCTCATTTAACCCCTAATCACTCCCGATTCCCTCTTGACTTATCACTTCCACCACATCACCATCATTTTCACACCAGCCCTCTTCACTGTGGTCACTCTCTTCAACTAAGGGTATCACCTCAATTTGATACTATTTTGCTGAACACTTGTGTCCAGGAGTAAACTGCTCATCACAATGAAAACACAAGTGCTTCCTTCTCCTTTCCACCACATCATAAGGTAAGGTAGGTTTGTTCATATTTTGCTGAAAATTAGGTTTTTGTGGGCTAAAATTGTTGTTAGACTTAGGAACATGTGATTACATTCTATTGAAAGCTTGTGAACTAGATCCAACCCCTCTATTACCCCCCTTATACTATATTCTGAACTTTCTGCATGCCCAAGTTTCTCAGATTCAAATCTGTTTGCAACCCTCAAAGCACCCACACTTTCTTCCTGTAACCTAGCATATTATACAACAGTATCAACAATTTCATCCCTAAATCTAGCACATAAATCCATCACAAATTCATTCCCATCAATATTTCATTTCTGTGCAAGATAACTATGAACTCACAACTTAGGTTTTTCACACATATACAATGAAGTTAGATCAACTCTTCGATTGTTTTGCACCTTCACAACTCAAAATATCTATCACATTTTTGCAGCGAAATTCTTGGATTCACACCATCAAACACAGGAAATTCAACCTTAGTATTCAAACTCAAATTACGTTGTGCATTGTGATTAGGGTTTATACCTGGAATAATCTCAATTTCTTCTACTTCTCGATTAGGATTAGAAATTCCCCCATTAAATTATTGAAGCAGTGCCTTCATCCTTCAATTATGCTCCAATTGTTCACGCATCAACTTTCCTAATTCCCCAATTTGATCCTCCATTTGCTTTATGCGTTCCTCTATTTGAGCTACAATTGTGCAACATTGAGCTTTGCCAGTTTGATTTAGTGTTGAAATGACAAAAAAGTGAAAGTATTTGAAAGAAATCAGTGAATTTAAGTAGCAAAACAGTGAATTTTTGGCAAAAAACAGTGAATTATGTGCACGAAAACAGTGAATTGAACAAGAGTTTTCGAAAACCTTGCTCTGATAGCCTAACGACTTCAGGGAATTAAATCCGAAAAGTGTTACGTAATTAAGAATTCTCAATGAAGAACCCTAATTTGTAATTTGGGCATTTCAGAGAATGCTGAGAGAAAATGTTGATTGTTTTATTGATGAATGATGATGAATGGTTTTTACAACTTAATGTCACTATTTATAGACAAGGGTGACGATCAATGACAATTTATTATGTAACTAACTTGTAACTAACACCATAACAACTTTTTAACAAACTCTTTTCCCGCCCAATTTAGTTAGACTCGTAACATATTTTTATTAAATTTAGCTTTGCTGTTACAAGGGGTGGGTGCTCAGATTGTATTTTTGTGTTAGATTCTTTTTACGGATCTTAATAAAAGTTCATTAAAAAAAAATGATAATAATAACAACATTAGCCGAATTGATTGTAGAAGTAGAACGTGAATCTTAAAGCAAGAAAAATAAAGGCCATTAATATAGTAAAACAAGAGCCTCTCCACATTTGACATGAAAATATATAGTCAGAAGGCTGAGTTTTTCGCGAGAAATATCAAGAAAAGAATGCTATCGATTGGTGATCGGGGTCAAGTGCGTTGTGCATGAATGACATCAAAAACGTAGTCGTGTCGGTGAGAGTGTGGGGTTCACACGACAATAGTCAAGTGTGGCCAACTTATCCTGCTGCAGCGTACAGCGCATACTACCGTCTTTTTCTCTGACTTCACTCACTCACGCTTCCCGAAAAGGATCAGGTCCTCTGTGTGAGTTTAGTGCGACATCTTGTTGTGGTGAACTCAAGGTTTTATTGTTTTTTTTATTATTTTTTTTATTTCTTTATTTTCCTCCATTTGCAATATAATGGTGTAAATAGTGAATGGAGTTTTAACCGTGCTATGTTGAGTAAATATAGTGTTATCGTCAAAACAAATGGGTAAATATAGTGCATTAGTGCATTAGTGTCATGAGAACAATAAAAATACGAAAAGTTCACATAACAATAATTTCGAGTAACACTAATTTTTTTTAATAATCATAATTCAAAATAATCTGAGAATAATCTCAATTATCAAAAATCATTACAATAATATACTTTTCAATTTTAACCAGTTCAAACAAGTAAATAAAAAAAAAAAATTAATCCACTTTTATTTTATTTTTTTAATTCCCTCACTCTTAATTATTCAATCTAACATTAAAACCAGTTTGACTTTCTTTGGTAAATGTAAGAGCCGGTTAAAATCGACTAAAGTATATTATCAGAATGATTTTCAATAGTTGAGATTCTGAGATTATTTTGAGTTGAAATTATTTTTAATTTAAAGATTGAGGTTAATTAGCTGGGATTGTACGTTCATGAGAACTTTTTCATAAATGTATTGTCTGAGTTATTGAAAATGGTACTCCGTACTTCTTTCGTTTTACTGTTTTCATTGTGTTCGCTTTCACCACGTGGATTAAAGAATTTTAAAACAAAAACTCAAAAAGAAAATACAAATCGATAATACGGTTTAAATAATTCATGTATACTAAAAACTTGAGGAATAAAAATTAATTTAGTTAATAATATAGAAAAAAAACGAAAAACAAAATTTAAGTGAAAAATTTTCCTAAAAAAATATGACAAAAATGAAAATGAGAAAAAAAAAAAAAAAAACCCATTAATTTTTCATTTTTTGGACAATTGGAGGAAAACGATGGAACTGACGGAGTACTTATTTCGTCGTACTGATAATAAATATGATTATCCAAATACTAATCAGTTATACATAAATCAATATAAAATACAGGTGCTGCTCAATTATACTCATATTTTACTCAATCGATCATACCCACCTTTACTTTCCTTACCTGCGAGTAGTAGCCACGCCATGACCAATACCTAATGCAACTCTCACTACCCTCTACCTTGCCTTTCTGTCATGGCTACTAACTACACCTATGTTTACCACCCTATTGTGACCACCCCAATCCCCATACCTCCTTATTCCGACCACCCTTGACCATGGACCACCATCATCTTTTCACCACTATTAGCACCCTAATAATCAGAACTAAACATGTATAAAATTCAAACAATAAAATATTAATAATGAGAATTTTTTTTGTATTTTACCGACAACCCTATTTAATTTTATATAATATAATTTGAAGCATTTTAAATGTTGGAATATATGCCCACATGTGAGAGTCCTACATCGATGATAGAGAAAGGTGTTGTATGCTTTGTAAAGTCCTAGGGTCCTTCTGCCATTGCCAGTTTTGTAAAATGTCGATACCCTTAGACTTGTGAAGTGGGCTCGCTGTCTCTCCATTCACGTTTGGCCAGACCCCTTTTATGATTTTAACATGGTATCAGAGCCCGGGTTCATCCTGGGTTCGATAAAGTTTAAACTGGCTCTAGAAAAATATGTCACTGGAGGGGGTTCTTTATGAAGGTTTGTTGAATACCACTCCGAGTGCGCTCCCATGGTTTCGCCCTGGGTTTCCGAGAAAAATATGCCACCAGAAGAGGTCTTCTTTGAGAGTTTGTTGAATACCACTCTGAGTGCGCTGCCATGGTTTCGCCCTGGATTTTCGAGGGACCTCACACGTGAGGGGGAGTGTTGGAATATATGCCCACATGTGAGAGTCCTACATCAGTGGTGGAGAAGGGTATTATATGCTTTATAAAGTCCTAGGGTACGGTCCTCCTCCCATTATCAATTGGTTTTGAAAAATGTGGATACCCTTGGTCATGTGAAATGGGCTCGCTCTCTCTCCATTCGGCTTTGGCCAGACCCGTTTCATGATTCTAACACTAAAGAACAATTTTAGTATGTTTTAAAGAATTTTAGATGAATTTGTTTAAATTTTGATGAATTCTAGTCAACTTGATAGATTTTGAAAGAGTAAAAAAAAAATGAGGGAAGAAATGGTAAGAGATGAAAATTCTATAATAAAGAAAATGGTATGATTGAGTAAAAATTGGGTATGAGTAAGCAATAACGTTGACCATTTGTGGCGGTTCTAACAAAGAAACGCCACAATAGGTAGAGTTTTTGTGGCGGTTTTGATAGGAACCGCCACAAATGCTTTGACTTTTTTGTGGAGGTTGTTACAACCGCCACTAAAAAATATATGACCCCTTGATATACGACGCTTCAAAACCGCCACAAAAGCCTCATTATAACCGCCACAATAAGGTCTTTTTGTATTAGTGAATGAGCTCTAAGCTTGACCATGGCTTCATGCTTTGCTTTTGATGTACAGGTGGATGAGTTCCACCACGGTTATTAAGGTTGAGCGGCTGTTGTTGTGGTTGGATAGGGTGTATCTGATACCGTTGCATGTTGTCTTTATGCTTGACTGCATTTTGGACATTGTGAATGCTTGTTTCGTCTTTTGCCTTGAGCCAGCATGGTTAGTGCTTAAGAAAAGACTGCGATAGAAAAATGAATCTTGAGATGCGTTTGATTGCCTTTTGCTAATAGGATATGTTTTATTTTATTTATGTTTTCTTTTTTTTTTTTGGCAAATGTGAAGTGAAAAAAATTGTTTAAAGAGAACCTTTTGCTTCAAAACGTATTAACTCGAGAATTGAGTAATTTCGAAAAATACTTTTTGCAAATGCAGAATTCAAAGTTTTGAGATGCTTTTTGAAAATGCATTTTTTTTGTGTAGGAAATGTTGTGTTTTCAAATGTAGAGTGCAATTTGTTTTTAAAGAATGTTTTTGATCAAAACGTTTTAGTTCAAGCGTTGAGTTAATTTTTGAAAAATGATTCAAATCCTGACGAGCTGTTTCGAGGGAGTGTTGCTTCGTGCAAGTTTAAGGGCATGAGAACGTTTTGAAAGTATTTGAAAACGTTTTGAAAATAGCGATTTAAATATCGCCAAATTATTTTTGAAGTAAAAAATGCTTGTTGTATAAAAGTGAGACGACTCGGTGCATGAATTGAGGTTTTGATGGAACAATTAAATTGGTGAAATGTTTGAAATCGTATATGTGAATGAAGACCCGACTGCTGTATCAATGATACACCAGGGTACACGTACGTTGATAAAGCCCCCAGTTCGGCGTTGGCTGACTAACATAGTTGTTCTTTTTTTTTGGGAAAATGTAAGTCTATTTCATTTCAATAACCAAATACAAGTCAATTTCAATACATCCAAGGCCACCCCTACCTATCTTAAACCAATATGGGAAAGCCAAGCAGAGGTGTTTTGATCCACTACAACTTTATATAAGCTACAAAAACGAAGCCTAAGACAATTTTTCAAACGAATTAAAAACACTGTAGGAGTCACAATGAGGCCTTCAATCCAAGCGCGATTACGCTCCAACCAAATCAAATAGTGCAGCGCATGGAAAATAGCAGTAATACACCTTCTCTTGCACGTTACAACTTTGTTCAACTCAGCATTCAAATCTGCCATGGTAGTGATCCACGGCAGAGCACACTCTCGTAACAACGGACCCAACACCAACCGTGTATATTTGCAATTCCAGAAAACATGATCATGAGTCTCCGGATCCAAACCACACAGTGGACATAACACATCACAAACCCCCCACAAAGCCAACTTAGTCTTCACATTCAAAGCCTCTCGAGCAATCATCCAATTAATAAACCGATGCTTGGGCACAGACCAAGCATTCCAAACATATTTGTACCATCGTACCTGGGGATATAATGTTCTGCACAGATTGTATCCACTATGAACTGAGTACCCTCTAGGATCCATAGTCCAATCCCCATTATCATAACCAGGAGCCATTAGAACCCTAGCCTTGCAGACCATCTTCCAACCCCAAGACACATCCCCTGTCACCTCATAATTAGACCAATCAGCTCCTCGTAAGTAGATGTGATTAACCCACTGAACCCATAACATAGTTGTTCTTTGCTTTGTCTTAGTCCATTTCGTTTTCCAGCGAGTTTGTTGACGGTCAAGACGAGCTTTCTGCACTCTGATACCTATGCTTATGGAAAAGTGTCCTTTGGGCCTCGAAGCTTTGACCTTTGATCTCGTAGTCGGGCCTAGGGGTATTAAGGAGTCATACTTTTTCTTTTTGGTTCATCTCGGTTTTGGACGATAAAGCGGTGTTTGCTTATCCTGGGTAGGATGATGTTGTTCCTAAAAGAAAAAAAAAAATGAAAAAAGCATAGTGTTACTCCAAGGTCCAAAGCATCTTTGTCTCGACGTAGTCACTTCAAATGCCTCGATAAAGAACATTTTGCCTCAGATTTTTTATTGTTATTTGCGGATGTCGTTCACGTGTGAAGACTTTAGATAGAAGAATCTTTTGTGAGGCATTGAAAAGGGTTGGTTGTGCATTGGGAAAGTGACCAATGTATCCTTGTTTTAAGGAATCAACTAGCGTAGTTCGAAGGTGTAAGTTTAAGGGCATGTGCGCCCGTAGAGTGTATATGCCTTTGTATTGGATTCAAAAGTGCACGCTATAGGGACATGCTGACCCATGACGTGTGTTTGCTTTTTTAAATGAGTTGGAAAGTGCACGTTTAGAGGCTTGCTGGTTTCGTGAAGTGTGTTTGTTTGTGTGTGTGGATGTGACTTTGGTACATTGCATCATAATAGTTGATGTTCCTTAGTTGATCTAGATTGTCGTTTACTTCTGCTAAGTCTTTGATATGGAAATTCAAAGGCTTTGTCATTTGTTTGTCGGCTTTGAGGCTTCTTGTTAATTTTTTTTTTAAGCTTTTTTTTTTCTTCCTGTTTGTTTTTGAGAACTTGTCACGCCCTTTTTTACTTGGGCTTGAGCATGAAATTGTTGGATCTTGCTATTCGGTGGTCGCATGTGATTATATGTCGATCACATCGGACTCTTCTGACAAGTATCAGGTGCTTATGAGGCATGCGATCGAGTACACGAAGGGCGATCCAAGAATACTCATAATTATGGTCATGATCAAATTCATGATCATTGTGAAGCCCCAAATTAATTGATCCTATATCAAAAGTAGCGAAGTAGTAGATCAAAAGTTGCTTATGAGGCACGCGATCAAGTACGCAGAGAGCAATCTAGTAATACTCGTCCTTATGGTCATGATCAAATTCATGATCACTTTGAAGCTCCTAACTAATGGATCCACCTTCAAAAGTAGCAAAGCAGTAGATATAGATGGTAGTGGATCATATGCGGATAGGGTAAAACGTCACGCGTATCCATCACCCGGTTTCACCCACTCGACTCGGCCCGTGTTCCACTAGTTTTATACACCACCCAAATCTGATCTTGTTGGAGCTAGTGTCCTCCACAGTTAGTGCAATGACATAAATAAATCTCTAAAGGTACACAGGGTACATTTTGTATTTAATCAGTTGATTAACGTTTATCGATAACGGTTGGCTTGCTAGATAAGTTTGACGTTATTGTCATACAGATGGCGGTGATCAACTGGTCCCTAAGAGTCACACCTAAAGGATGTGTTTGAGAGATGTGATTATTTGAGAGAATAATCATATCGATGCCTTATTTAATGACTAAATAGTTAGTCAGTGTTGTGGACCGAAAGGTCAGTCGGATATGACTAAGAGGTTAGTCAAATGTATTATTTAATAATGATTAAATGATATTAGATGAGAGGAATTAGCAGTAATTCGTAAATTGAATATAAAAGGTTATATTTAATTATTACGTATAATGTAGACTAATTAATTTTTAAACAGTTATAATTAATTAGTAAATTTTAAATATTTGGATATTTATGATTAATTATAATATGTGGATATTATAATCACATTATACATACAAGCAAAAGAAAACTAATTAAATGGGTTAAATCATTTAATTAGATTTGGGCTTTAAATTTGAGGTAGAAAAGTCCGCCCCGGGTCCATGATTTGGACGTGTATTATGTTGCTTGGGGAGGGAGTCTTGCTTCCTCTCTACTTAACCTAATGACACTCTAATTCTTATCTAACCCTAATTCATTATTCATCCTAGCACACAACACAAACTTGAGAGAAAAGAAAGCAGTTTCCTCTCTAATTTTCTAGCAAATCTCAAGGGTATTTCTCAAAGCATCTTGGGTGAGGTAATTAGGAGATACCATAATTTTGGTATTGTTCTTAGGCCAATTCAAAGGACTAAAAGGTTAATTCTAAATCTCTTATTCATGTTATGCAATTTCTATTTATGACTTTAAATCTTATAAAGTTTTTCATTATAATCCTGTGATTTAAAAGGTCTATATACCGATATAAACCTACAAGTGGTATCAGAGCCTTAGGGCATATGAAATTTTTATAAGGTTTTCATAAAAATCGATTTTGTATAATTTTTAAACAAAATTTTTAATTTCGCCGAATGAAATTGATTTTGGCCGTGAGTTTTTTGATTAATTTTTTGTTTGTTTTGGTCTTTTTGATTCATAATTATCGATGTTTTAAGATGTTAAAACTATAATATATGAATTTGTATAAGTTTTGATTTAATACCGATTGAATTAAAACTTAAAAGGCTCAAATTTGTGTATGTTAATGAACATATCATGTTGTTAATCATTAGATATTTAATCTAAAAAGTTATTTTGAATCTCTTAAATCAATATTTAATACGGATTAAATTTGAGTTAGTATCGATCTAATTATTAGCATAATCGAATTAAAACTGTTTAATTCATTTTTCTTCCTTTTTGGCCGAATTATTTTTTTAATTTTTGATATATTTTTTTATTTGGCCGTGACATATTATCAAAATAAAAAAAAAAAAAAATTAATTTCGGATTATTTAATTAATTTGGCCGAAAGTTTTTTATTTTTGGAAATTGTTGTTTTTCTATTTTTGGTAATATTTGTTATAAAGATAATGAATATTATGTTATTATGAAAAAGTTCATAAAAATTTGATACCAAATATTCTAAAAAGGTTTAAAATATTTTGTGACCTAATTTATGTTATACTGATAATATAAATTTTCGATTATATTTTGATTAAAAGATATTATGAACAATTAAGGAATTGTTGCATAATTTTAGTCATTTAAAAGAGGTGGTTTGGCAAATTTAAATCCATTCGTATGCATTGGTTTTGTTTAGTTGATGTTTTTGTGAATGTATGTTTGAATGAATGGTTTATTTTACGCATTAATTTTGTACAAACGGTTGTAATTTACTAGTGTGGCCTTAGAAGATTGTGTTTTCGTAATGAAGGAAACACAATTTTGGTTGTATTTTTGAGATCTCGAATCTCCCATCTTGTAATATTTTCAATTTTGGCATATTTTGAATTAGAATGTAAATAGGTTTATTTTTGTAATTCAAAAAATGTAATTTTGAGAAGATTCAAGATGGACTCCCACTTAAAGCCCAAGATGAAGAATGAAGACAAGCTTTAGGGTCCATGGATGGATTCCAAATTGTATCTTGTTTTTATTTTCATAGGGATAGGCCACACTAGGTGTTTTTATTTTTGCGTTTTCTTTACCGTTTTTTATTGCATTCACGTTAGATAGTTGCATCATATTCCGCCTAAACTAAATCAAACCACCTAATATGTATGAATATGGATCATATAGTTGCATCCTAGATCTTTGACATACGGATGTCACACGTTTTTAGGGCTATCACCTCTATTTAATCATTCTCGAAAAAGCTAGATATTTGTTCACTTAAAATGAATTAAAATGAGATGATGGGACCTTCCTCTATTAATAAAATTGAGATTAGTCTTTATAGGAAAAGCATGCTATGAGCCCCTTCTTCGTCGGTAGGCATGTAGGACCTTACTCTCCACATGACCCCTTCTACGTTGGGTAAGTAGTATGTGTTGACCTATTTTACCTCAACACTATAGTTCGAGTAATATCTCGTAGTTATAGTGGACTAATAAATAGGATTTACTGAAATCTATCGACCAAGAATTCTAACAGTAGAATTAGCCAAGAGGTTGGCTTATCAATTTAAAGAAATTGAGTCTTGGGATCATTTATATAATTCTCGAGGGAGGTCGATTATATGAGTGCACGAGTCATTGCATTAAAACGTTATTGCTTTTCGACTTAAACTTTTAAGAATGATTTCTTATCTTTTCTCTTCTTCTTCTTTCTTTTCACAGTTTCGAATTCGTTATATACAGATATAACTGCGATAACAAATGGCTGTACGTACAGACGAACCAATGCCAAGTGCCACACTAACACGCGAATCATGGCTTAGAATTTTCATGGACAACATGAATCAGTCCACTCGACTGAAGAGTGATGGGTCCAATTTTTCTGATTGGGAGGCCGCATTACGGAATGCCGCCATTGCTGACGGTAAGCTCAAGTACTTGGCTGAGCCACTGCCGACTAAACCAGCTCCCGATGCAGGAGCAAATGAACTCTATCTTTACAATGATTTCATGATGGAGGCGGGTGCGATATAGAACGTACTCATCTATTCAATGGAATCCAATTTGCAAAGAAGGTTCATAACCCAAGGTGCAAACAAGGTTTTCACCACCCTAACAAAAGAGTTCTCGAAAGCTCCGAGAATCAAAAGTTAGGAGTACACCACTCGTTTCTTTGAAGCAAGACTCCAGAAGGGCCAACCGGTTGGTCCACACCTTCTCGCCATGATCGAGAACGTTGAGAAATTGGAGGAGCTTGGTTGCAAGATCGATGAGAAGATCATCATTGATCGAGTGCTCCACTCTCTTCATGATGGGTATGCCCTCTTTAGGGCAAACTATTACATGAACGACATGCAGAAAAGTCTGCATGAACTACATTCACTCCGTCTGCAGGCGGAGTGATCCGAAGTTGAGTGGGAGCATGAAACAAGATGTTCTCATGATTGGCAACAAGAAGGGTAAGGAGTAAGGCTCAGGCTAACCTAGTCGTAGGTAAGCCAAAATTCAAGAAGCCGATGGTTGCTAAGAGTGGGCCTGGTGAGTCTAGCGGTAGCTCACAAGGCAAGGCAAAAGCGGCGGAACCATGGAGTGCCATCATTGCCACAAGTCTGGGCATTGAGGCGTAATCGTCCGTGTATCTTTGAGGACATTAAAGCGGGCAGCGTCGTTCTGTTGGTATGTCTTCTTTTATTCATATGATTGAGATTAACCATGCAAGTTTCGGAACTTGGGTACTTGACACTGGTTGTGGTTCTCATCTGTGCAATCATTTGCAGGGCCTAAGAAGCATCAAAACTCTAGCAAGAGGTGATGTAGACCTGCGAGTGGGGAATGGAGCAAGAGTTCTTTGCCGCTTCGATGGAACATATGTAATCCAACTCCCGAGTGGATTTGAGTTATTCTGAATAAGCATTTACTATGTACCTAGTTTATCGAAAAACATTATTTCAGATCCGTTCTTGATAAAGAAGGATTTTCATTTTTAATAAAGAATAATAGTGTATTTTCTCTTTGAATGAAATGATTTATGGTAAAGTTGTTTCCATGAGCTAATTTATGTTTTAGATCAAACCACAGAAATCATGCATGTGAGTAACAAGAAAGCAAAGGTTGGTGACAAAGATCAAACCTATCTATGGCATTGCCGTATGGGACACATAAATGAGAAACGCGTGAAAAAGCTCATTGATAATGGGACAATCGCCCCATTTGACTATGAAACTTTTGGCACGTGTGAATCATGTCTTATAGGCAAAATGTCTCGAATTTCTTTCAAAGGTGTTGGAATGCGCGCTGCTGACCTATTAGGACTCATAAATACTAATGTGTGCGGACCTATGTCAATCAACGCTAGAGATGGCTATAGGTATTTTATCACTTTCACGGACGATTTGAGTAGATATGGTTATGTCTACTTAATGAAGCATAAAAGTGAGTCCTTCGACAACTTCAAGGAATTCCAGAATAAGGTTGAGAACCAACTGGATAGAAAGATAAAAGCACTACGTTTAGATCGTGGTGGCGAATATCTTTCAACTGAGTTTGATCAACACCTGAAAGACCGCGGGATAGTACTACAGTTAACTCCACCCGGAACACCACAACTGAATGGTGTGTCCGAGCGAGAATCGAACATTACTTGATATGGTTCGATCCATGATGAGTCACACGGTTGTGCACTGACTCATTATGGGGTTATGCTCTTTTGTCATTTGCTCTTATACTTAGCAGAAGTCAGGCTAAAGTGTTGACAAGACTCCATAAGAGTTATGGAAGGAACCGTCACTAACTTGTCCTTTATTCGGGTTTGGGGTGCGAGGCTTATGTCAAGTGGAGACACGAGGATAAGCTCGACCGCGATCGGTCAAGACATACTTTATTGGTTATCCAAAGGAATGTTTGGTCATTACTTCTATTCGCCTCACCGAACAGGAGTTTTTGTTGCGGCTAGTGCGAAGTTCTTAGAGAAAGAGTTTCTCGAAGACAAGAGAAGTAATAGAACCTTCGATCTGTCGGAGATTCCTGAACCAACAACCGAGCAACCAATGGTGGAAACTGTTCCTCCTTCGTCTGCTGCGGTTAATATTCCCTTGGAACCCAGAAGGTCGGGTAGACTCTCCATTCCTCCAGATAGATACATCTGTATGGTTGAGGAGAATGGGCGAGACGACGTTTTACTCCTTGAGAGTAACGAACCCGTAACCTATAAAGGTGCCATGACGTGTTCTGACTCAAAGCTATGGCAAGAAGCCATGCAATCCGAGATGGACTCTATGTACGAGAACGATGTATGGGATCTGGTTGACTTACCTGATAAGGCTAGGCCTCTTCAGTGCAAATGGCTTTACAAGATAAAGCGATCTGTAGAAGGACAACCAGACATATACAAGGCACGACTAGTGGCAAAGGGTTTCACTCAAGTGCAAGGGTTGCACTATGTTGAGATCTTTGCACCCGTAGTCATGCTTCGTTCCATTCGGATTCTCTTAGCGATTGCCGCATTTCATGACTATGAAATTTGGCAAATGGATGTGAAAACCGCCTTCTTAATCGGTCATTTGGGGGAGGAGTTGTACATGGTACAACGAAGGTTCTGGCCGATCCTGAAAATCCTAAGAAGGTTTGCAAGCTTAAGCGTTCCATCTATGGACTTAAACAAGCTTCACGGAGTTGGAATCATCGCTTCGACCAAGTGATAAAGGAGAATGGATTCGCTCGATCGGTCGAGGAACCATGTCTATATATCAAGTCGAGTGGGAGCAAGATTGTCTTTCTAATACTGTACGTCGATGACATACTCTTGATTGGGAATGACATACCTCTCTTAACTTCGGTAAAAGTATGGTTAAAGTACCATTTCCAGGATGAAAGATCTGGGTGAGGCACTGGCAATTTTGGGGCTCGTATCTATAGAGATAGATCACGACGGATGTTATCCCTCGGTCGAAGTCTTATATAGATAAGATTCTTGAGAGGTTCAGCATGACCAACTCCAAGAAGGGGAACCTTCCAATGATTTCTGGAGTGCACTTGAGTAAAGCTCAAGCACCAAAGACATCGGAAGAGGTCGAGCGCATGAGTCGGATTCCATATGCATCAGATATAGGATCGATCATGTATGCCATGATATGCACACGTCCGGACGTGGCATATGCATTGAGTACGACGAGCCGATACCAAGGCAATCCAGGTGAAGCACACTGGATGGCTGTAAAGAACATTGTTAAGTACCTACGGAGGACTAAAGATTGGGTATTGACTTATGGAGGAGACAGGCTATCTTGTGATCGGTTCTGCAGATGCTAGTTTCCAAGCGGATCGAGATGACTCGAAATCTCAACTGGATTCGTTTTACTCTTAATGGCGCTGCGGTCGGTGGAAAAGCTCCAATCAAGCGATTATAGCGATTCAACGATCGAGTCAAGTACTTATCTTTGTGAGGCTGCGAAGGAAGCTATATGGATGCGTCAGTTCTTACAAGGACTAACTGTAGTTCCAAGTTCGAATGACCCGATCACCATCTATTGCGACAATAGTGGTGCCATCTTCCAAGCGAAGGAGCCGAAATCCAGCGACAAGTCTCGGCACGTGCAAAGGAAGGCTCACATGATCCGAGATTACGTGGAGCAGAAGGAGATAGTGATTGACAAGATTGCTACGGATGATAACATAGCAGATCCTCTCACTAAGCCGTTGAGACATGATAAGCATGAAGGGCACGTTATTTCCATGGGAATTAAGCGTGTTCCTGAGTTGTATTAGTTGTTTGTATGGATTTGACACTTGTAATTTCCTAAAACTTCTAATAAAATCATCGTTTTGTTAAATATATTGTTTTTCATGAGGGTTGTGCAGACAACGTTGAAACACCTCAAAGTGAACTGAATTGCTTTATATTTTGTTTTGGTCCGTGATCTCCTATCTGGTGATAACTCAAAGCGATTATTTTGTGGCGTCGATTGATGGTGGGTTCAACGAGCCATAAGTCAAACTCTTGGTGATCGATCCACAGATGCGGGTTTCTTGAAATCGCGAGGACAATTTTGTGACGACTACATGGAGTCCTAAATGTTTCGAGAACATTAGGGTCTTAGGGTCGTGGATAGGACATCCATAGTGTTCCTAGAGTCGATTCTTTTGACTATCGACCGCCTCTTGGGATTAAAGCGATTTTGGGTGACTTTGGTTTCTTTCTCACGGTCGTAGTAACAGAGGCCAAGTAAATTTTCACTGGTCATTTAAATGCTGCTTACATCTGCGAGGATTGAGTTGAGGAAAATATCCAACTTCTATCGAGTTATAATACTTTTTCTCGGGGCCACTCGAGGAGTCAGAATGGCGAAAATGCATGGCCATGCTCGAATATTGATTTGTTTATCAGTTAAGTTACTCTCTAGTCGGGGAAACCACTCTTAATTCTGATCACTTGTGAACTACGACCTTTGAAAGTACGGACTTTGCAAATTGGTTTACATTGAGTGGGAGAAATTTATTATGGATATGAGAATCGGTTATCGCACATACACTTGTACGGACAAGTGGGAGATTGTTGGAGCTAGTGTCCTCCACAGTTAGTGTAATGACATAAATAAATCTCTAAAGGTACACAGGGTACATTTTGTATTTAATCAGTTGATTAACGTTTATCGATAACGGTTGGCTTGCTAGATAAGTTTGACGTTATTGTCATACAGATGGCGGTGATCAACTGGTCCCTAAGAGTCACACCTAAAGGATGTGTTTGAGAGATGTGATTATTTGAGAGAATAATCATATCGATGCCTTATTTAATGACTAAATAGTTAGTCAGTGTTGTGGACCGAAAGGTCAGTCGGATATGACTAAGAGGTTAGTCAAATGTATTATTTAATAATGATTAAATGATATTAGATGAGAGCAATTAGCAGTAATTCGTAAATTGAATATAAAAGGTTATATTTAATTATTACGTATAATGTAGGCTAATTAATTTTTAAACAGTTATAATTAATTAGTAAATTATAAATATTCGGATATTTATGATTAATTATAATATGTGGATATTATAATCACATTATACATAAAAGCAAAAGAAAACTAATTAAATGGGTTAAATCATTTAATTAGATTTGGGCTTTAAATTTGAGGTAGAAAAGTCCGCCCCGGGTCCATGATTTGGACGTGTATTATGTTGCTTGGGGAGGGAGTCTTGCTTCCTCTCTACTTAACCTAATGACACTCTAATTCTCATCTAACCCTAATTCATTATTCATCCTAGCACACAACACAAACTTGAGAGAAAAGAAAGCAGTTTCCTCTCTAATTTTCTAGCAAATCTCAAGGGTATTTCTCAAAGCATCTTGGGTGAGGTAATTAGGAGATACCATAATTTTGGTATTGTTCTTAGGCCAATTCAAAGGACTAAAAGGTTAATTCTAAATCTCTTATTCATGTTATGCAATTTCTATTTATGACTTTAAATCTTATAAAGTTTTTCATTATAATCCTGTGATTTAAAAGGTCTATATACCGATATAAACCTACAGATCTATCCATCATCCGCAGATAAAATGGATGGATAGGGTAAAAACCAGGTGAGCCAATTATCTAAAAATATACTAATGTTTTTCGCGATAAAGATACAAAATACGTTCAACTTCATCAAATTTCATGTAGTAACTTGTTTCTAAGGTTACACTAGAATAAAACGATAATTTTTTGCGTTAAATTTTTATTTTAATTTTATTTGATTCAGTGATTGTTTTTGGTTTTCCATTTTTTGTAACCTATTCTTATGTACGGAGTATGACTCAAAATATAAATTTATATCTATTTATAATAAATTTATATTTATTTATAATATGTAAAGATTTTCTAAGACGGGCGATAACGGATCGGGTGACTGGTGGGTGATGGATTGGATTGACCTTCACCCGAATCCAACTCGGTTTTTCACCCGATCCATCCATCATCCGTTTTTCACCCATTTAATTCGGGTTTTTGTCCGTCCATTTATATCGGGTGGATTTGTTATTAACCGGATTCGGGTGAAATTGCCATCATTAGTTATAGACCACAACTTGACCACCACAGCTTATTACGTCAGACTTTTGTATCTAGTCAAGACCTCGTTCGGATTGTTGCTCCGAAGATGTTATGTATCTGGCGCAGAATGAAGTTTGTGTAAGATTCGTGAGTTAAAAGAAAGCTAAGTTATTGGCAAACTTACTCCTTTATCGATTTGTTTAAAACATCGTACATCAAAAACTTTATTGCCCTAGACTGACAAAGGTGAACTGGATGCTTAAAACTCAACGCTTATTGTAAAGACTTGAGTTGCTTGATTAAATCCGCTAGATCGTCAATGGTGCGTGGGTAGGAAACTTGTCGGTTGTATGAGGCACACGTGTCTCGGATAGTGGGTGCTTTTTTGTCAAGACTCGATTCACGCATACATAGATTTGAATCTGCAACAGATTAGTTTTTGACAAATAAGCGGAAAAGCTTTTGAGCTGAAATGCGTTGCCACATTTCGATTTGATGCAAGAGATGGTTTGTATCAAATCCGATGAGCATGTATTAATGGTGTGTCGTTGTGGGTTTGTCGTTGAATTGCGATAAAAAGTTTTGGAGTCGACTCGAGGTAGCTATAAGGTAGTCGAGTCGAAGATGCTTAAAGTAATGTCAACAATTGTGCACCTTTTTTTTTTTTTTTTTTTTTAGCTTTGAAGGGATTGGGTCGGCTATAGGTCGTTCTATTCAAATGAATTTTTTGCGGGACTAGGGTTCACCATTCCTATGTTTGTTTGGTTGTAAAAGAGGTGCTTGTAGGGCCGAAATGACTATTGGTCAGTCGGTCCAAATATTTTAAAATTTTTTATCTCTACATGGTTGTCATTCCTGTGTTTGGAAAGGTTTTGCATTAAATGGGCTATGATGACCACGAGCCATATAGTCCATTTACATTTTGGAAATGTCTCAGGAATATAATGATTATTCTTGGATGTGTTGAAAAGATTGTTTATGTGGGTCAAACCAAAATGACCATGAGTCAACTGGTTCGATGTATATTTGAAGAATGTGCTTTCAAAATAGTGATGATGTTGTAAAACCAGCTTGTCATGCTTTGGCAAAATGTTTGGAAGGCTTTTTGAGCTAGCGACGTATTAACTATTTTTCGGCTCGACGTTAAAAGGATTTTATCGAATTTGTTGGGCCCATATTAACAATATGTTGTTATGGGTCTGTCGTAGGACTGCGATAATAATTTTGGAGTCAATCCAAGATAGCGACGGGCTAGTTCGATCGAAGTTGTTAAAAATATGATTGGAATGGTTGTGCACGTTTCCATGTTTATTTTGCTCGAATGGATTGGGTCGAAACGACTTTGGGTCGCTCGATCCCATATGAAGTCCACTGGTTTAGGCTTGGCCATTCCCGAATTTTTCTTTGTTGTATAAGATGTTATATGGGCTGAATTGACTATCGACGTCTGTCCAATGAGCTTTGAAAATGTGTTTAGTTTGAAATAGACCATGGGTCGCAGGTTGGTTTTATTAAAACTCACTAAGAATGTATTGTGTTTTTTTTTCTCTATGAAAAAGATTTGCGATAAGTGGGCCATGAAGGTCGTGTGTCATGTGGTGCACTTATGTTTTGAAAGCCCTATAGAATGTTTTAATGGGTCAAACCAAGATAGCGATGCACTATTCGATTTGACTCTGAATTTTTGAAAATTTTTTATTTCAAAAGGTGATAAGAATGTTTAAAAATAAAATCCTTGAAAGTAAATGCAATATTTTCAAAATATTTTATGTATGCTTTTGTTTTAGAATGAGAGCGATAGTGAGGGTCCTATAGCCTCATATATGCACGTAGGCATACTCGCGTTTTTGGCTAAGGATTCATACACCCTCCGGACCATTTCCAGAAATGCTTTTGTCGGGCTTAATTACCCTACAGCCCACACGGTTATAATGTGGGTCCTTAATGGGCCCTATAACGTTTGGGTTTTGGCCTGCTATTGTAAACCGTAGAGGGGTGAGAACTTGGCTATCCATAATGGGCTCGCTTATAAAGGAACCGATAGTAGGGACCTTTTCTCCATGTTGTGTGTCGGTGAATCCACGGGATTTGACTGAAACAGATTGTTATGCTCAAATATCAAAAGCGAGATTTTTCATAAGTTTTCGAGTTTCACCTCTTTATTTATAAAAATTTCCTAGCAAAGTCGCCAATTGTGAGAATCAGGTCTGTGCTGTGGACCACTCGACGCCTCGCTAAATTGTTTTAAGACGAATCAAGAGGTGTTTTAAGTTTAAAAGATTAAGTTAGGAAGACGTTTAAAACTATCTTGGAGTTGTCACCAAATTATTCGATAATTTGGTACCCTTTTACGTGTTTTAAGATATAAGACACGAATTTAGAGTTCAAGGCCCGTTGCCATACATCCTGTTTAGGCAATTGTGAAACCCGATTCGAATTCGGGGTAAAGGTACTTTTCTTATGTTTATTCAATTGTATTAAGAAAACTGTTTAGAAAAGTCTTAGTAAAAGTAGCCACTATTTATCCGAGAGCACGACTGAGCTCAGAGCAATCCGATGATTTCGGTTTTTGAGCTACAAACCCGCAAACCCGGTACGTGCGTATGGGTAATTGTTGTAAAATATGAAAGCAGAATAATGTTAAGATATCGCCGGTTGATAGGAGGAGAATTATGAGAGGAGAATTTACTAGAAATTTTCTGATGAATTTGGAGTATTTGTAATATTTATTGATTTTAAACCTCAGGTGAAGGACGGGCGGCTTGGTCAGGGAGCAGCCAATTAGTTGGTTGTTCTCAAACCTAGGCTTTTCCAATCATCGGTTTAAGTATTTTGTTAAGGTACGAATTAATCACAAGCTTGGCTCCCAAGCAACTCCGGACATAGAGTTTTTTAAATCTTACCTTAAAACATTTTGTGAATTTATGGCCTTGGAATGTGGGCCGAGCCATTTTTAGGCTCGATTTTGGGCCGGAGGCCAGAATTTCCGAAAAATGCCTATTTTGATGAAAATTCAATTTTGAAGTCAATAGTATGTTTGGTTTTTGCATCAGAGGTACTAAATAGCGGTATTAGCTACCGAGCTTAAGAAATTTAGTAGAATTGTTTTGGGCCTAAGATAATGACTTGTTTTGTGTTTGAGATGTTGCGCTATTTTTGTAGCTGAGTCGGATCGACCTTAATCTAAATAAACGAGCAGACATTTAATTTTAACGATCTTTTTGCGTTTTGATTCATTTAGTTCATTTTATTTGACATATTAGTTTTCGACATGTGTACCGCTTACGTCTTTCTAAAAGCATGCATTATAAGTCTGTTACATCACGATATTTTGTTTAGGAGGTAGTGAGGTACCGATACATGGTATCCACATAAAGACAAAACAAATGTTAGACAATGTCTAATGTATTAAAATACTCCAACAAATAATCAAGAACTGAAAATTTGAGGCTTTAAATATTTGATTAAGAATGCTATCTATGTATGAAAATATTATTGTTAAAAGTTAAGATTATTTAAACTTGTAATATATTTATTTAGTAAAAAAAAACGATTATGTTTATATCAATTGATATAGCTTTGTCATGTCTCGTTATATTTTGCACAAAATTGATCGATTAAAATTTTCCAAAATATAAGGAGTGGATATAATGATTTTTATCTCTTAAGCATACATATGGTTAGCTAGTGATATTTGCAAATGAAAGACTAAATTCAAAAATGATACACCCCATTCATTTCGTTTAATTTATGCAAAATAAGATAAAAGGTTAATATTTTATAATTAGACGTATAAACGATTTAAAGAGTAAGACATTCACATTATAGACAAAATGTTACAAATAGACAATATAAACATACAAATTATAACAAAGAGCTAAAAAACATCGTGAGTAATTAAATATCACGGTTCACAAAACTAGTTTGCTTATCAAAATTGTCGTCCATTTTAAATGCGACAACTTGTTTGAAACTTAAAATGTAACTAAAAACTACTAATTTTAAATACAATTCTTGTTTTCAATGTTTAAGAATTCCGGAGTACCTTCCATAATTTTTATTTAGCCCAATATCATATTTCACCATTACCAATGAAAAGGAAAAAGTGAGGTTAGGGAAAGAAAAAAAGTAAAATAGTATAATTTTATAAAGTTGGTTGTGAGGGAGAAAAACATAAGCTTGCAGAAAAATAATTTGGGTTGTGAGAGAATGTTACTTAAGTAAATGAGACTAATTCTGCAAAAATTTGTACAAAAAGTATATATATGGTGATTTATCGGAGAAGATGAAGAGAGTACTTAATTTTGAATCATTTAACAAATATTTTATCATTTATTATTTTAAAGATATGTTTAAATTGATACAATTGGAGGGAAAAAAAAGGGTACAATTTTCATCGTTTGATTCACATACTAATGCTAAAGGATTTAGAGGGGGGATTCTTTTTCCTCATTTAAGACAACACACAAAATCTCTTTAAATAAGGAGAAAATTATTAGGAAATTATTATACATTCTCTCCCCTTCCCTCCCATCCTTTAACCTTCCTTCCATTTCCTTTCATTTTCGATATCGAAACACACCCTAATCAACTGAAACTATGATATGAGGACAATTTTAAAACAATGCATGCAACTAGAAAAGTGTTATGTGGTTTCGATCGGATCAACTTCAAATATGCTTTATACCTAATTGAGACTTCAAAGTAGGTATAATGAGATTACTTTTAGTTCGAACAAATTCAATTTCTTAATTTAACTTATTTAGCCTCATTTTACTTTTTCGTCAATTTCACTCAGTTAGTTTCAACTCTATCTTAGAAAACATTTAACAATGAAAATAACAACTATACCCTTATTAATTTACTCTCTCCATTCAACTCTATTTTGTATTTATCCCATTTGACACTATTTACGAGGTTGGAAATTTTATGAAATTATGTGCAATGTATAAGAGCAATTACAATGGATAAATATAAAATAAAGTTCTTCTATGCCATGTCATATTTCATCGTTTTTCATGTATAAAAACTTTTACTTCCAATGGAATAACTTTTTATAAAGCTCTTAGTAGAAAATATTAATATGTTAATGTCAAATCATCACCATTCATTAAGTTAATCTCACAATTTTTGAGGTAAGAACTAGGTTCTTATTTTAGATCCAAGTTCTTAAAAATAAGAAAAAACTTTTTCACACAATGGAAGAACTTTAATAATAAAGTTCTTATTTACAATCTGTAGAAAAGAACTTACCATTGCTTTTGCCCTAAGTGAAAATATAGTTGTCTGTGAGCTTGTTAAATTCATCTTTCTTAAATACAATATTAAACTCCCTTATTTCTATTTTTTTTCATAGTGTCGAATTATATGTATTGATGTTCTGACATTTGTCTCGACAAATGTGAAACAGCCAACACACAAAATGAAATTAAATGGAGAGAGTACTTGTTGTTTACCAAAAAAAACATGACCCACTTTGTCTCTTAAATTGGGTCCAACTTAACTAAATACCAAAACTAACCTTACCTTTCTTAACTTTCTTAATATTTATCCAAAAGTTAACGGGACTTTTCCATTGAAATAAATCGAGTATTATTTCATTAATTTTTTTGAAATTCTCAGTGCTGAATTATAAATATAAGGTTAATTGAATATAACCTCCTTTTATAACTTTTTTTATTTCAAAATAACCACTTTATATGTTTATTTATTTTATAACATAACCCCATTTTAAGACATTTTTGCTTCAAAATCACCTTTAAAGTCAAATTTTGTTACTTAAAAATGGCAACCAAAGATATTTTAAGCTACACCCCTTTCAAGATACAACCATAAATAACTAAAATATGTCGAAACCTCTTGAGAAAAAATTATTTATGAGTGTGAATATTCATTTTTTACGTAGCATGTTTTAATGTTGGGGGTGATTTTGAAGCAAAAGTATTTTAAAAGGAGGTTATGTTGTATAAAAAAAAAAAATATACACGGGTTATTTTTTTTTTTTTAAAAAAGTGTTATAAAAGAGAGTTATGTTCTACTCCCTCCATTCAACTCCAAATGGTATGTTTCTTTTTCGACACTATTCACAATTAGAAGTTTAATTCTAATTATCTGTTTATACATAAGCGTAAATATATTCATGTATCATCTTATTTGATTCGTCTTTATAAGTACAAAATTAAAAATCTAATTTTCATATTTTTTGAAAAGACGTAGCTAACGATATTTAACGCGCAAAACGCGCATTGGCAAGTGTAAAAAAGTATAAGTGCAATTTGGAGTTGAATGGAGGGAGTATTAACCTATAAATATACTCGTTAAATTGAGCTAAACAGGGTCACATATGTCTGATTAATCTTAAATCGGATTGAATGGTGTTAATATAAATCGGTTTTATGATTTATTTGAACTGGGAATAATTAAGAAATTGGAAATATATAGCATTCAAGTTACAAATAAAGCAAGAAACATGATCTCTGAAACAGGAGCAGGTTCGATAAGATAGAGAAAATAAGGATTAATAATTGAAGCAGATCTTCTTGTTGGGTGACTAATTTTTTAATTGTTGTCTTTCGGCCTTTATCATTCTTCCAACAACACCCTTATCCCTGGACCCCCACGTTACTTGTGACTTCTATTAGTAATTGTTTCATATTAGTCCAACCAACTAGGTTTTAAATACTTGTATAAACCTGTCCAAAATAACCTACAAAAAACTACCTACCCAAAAATAATTTTAACATTGTCAATACTATAGTCTATATTCCAGAAAATACTCGGCATGTAATAAATTAAATTTGTCATTTTTCAGGCGAAATTTCATCACATGATTACTCAAATAATAATTATAAAAAGAGGTGATCATTAATTTATAGAAAAGCATATCAGATATATATATTTTATTTATAATATATTTGAAGAATTAGTTATTATAACTCACATATGAAACTTCCACATTGTTCATGCAGAAGAGAATTGTTTACCTTACAAAATCTAGGGGTATTCCCCCTATTACCAATTGATTTTAAGAATGAAACATTTGGGCCTATTAATTTGGTATTCTCTCCTCTATTTATGAGCTTACCTGGACTCGTTTCTTTTCTCATTTGGTTATATTCGGGGTCTTATATTATAAAACCAGGCCATTTATGTCGCCATATAAAACCAAGCCTTAAATTATAAAACCAAGTCATTCATGTTATTAAAACCACCTGTTCGATTCAGCTTATGCCAATGAGAATAATTCCATGGTTATAGGCTTACATTGATCATGGAGAAGAGATTTGTCTACCTTATAAACTCTAGAGGCTATTGATTATATTGGCAATTGATTTTAGGATGAAACATTTTAAGCCTATAGATTGAGCATTCTCTCCTCCATTAATAACTGTGACCCAGGCTCAATCTTGATCTCAAATCATATTTATCTTCACCAGTAGTATTGTAAATAAAGAAAATAAATATTCATAAAAATGCACTAGCTTGATGCCTTGATCCGTAGTTTGACCCCAACCTAATATGTCACCCGCAAAAACCCGTTAAGTTCTTACCTAAGCTCTAAATTACTCACAGAATCTATTAAACAGGTCTACTGAAGTGCAACTATAGTAAATGAATGACAAATGTCTTTATTTATAACTTTTTTTTAACATATACTCTTTCCGTTTCAATTGAAAATCCCATTAACCAATTTTTTGTGAGAAGAAAAATATAATCATGGGGCTAAATGAATGAAACTAAAATTATTATATTAGCCATGATATTCAAGGGTATGTGTTGGAGTAGTTTGTGAAAAATAAACCTCCCACATTGAAAGATTAAGAGTGGGTGTGTATGTATATATATCTTAACTATTCGAATTAATTAAATATATGGAATTGGGCTAATTACTAGTGACTATTGGACCACTAGTGAAAAACTCCTAAATATTATTCTAATCTTGACAAGGGCACTTGGGCACTTGGGGCGTTGGGCGGATTCGTTCCCGACCCAAATAATTTCGATCCCATTAATTCATTTTGGTGCCAATCAACAAATACATCGTACACATGAAACACATCATCCTTTCATGTTCGTGACTTTTCGTGCTTGTCGGTTCGCCTCTATAAATGCTATACCCCGCAATCATTTTCGATCATCAAAAAATCGTTTTAAGGCCTATAAACGCGGTATTGTATCCCAAAGAGAATTGCCTTAATAGTGGGAGCATAATTTCCTTTAGGAAAATATAACCAACGCCTTAATCCGATTTCGTTATTTACCAATTGTTCTAACAGTATAATTATAATTTTCGTTGTATGTTTTCCTACAATATTATACAGTGATTTATTTAGATAAGGTTCCAACGTCATGTTTTGTAATTTAAAGAAGTATTAATATATTACTAATATTTATGCAATTTAAAGGTATCCCGTAAGAATTTCTTAAAAGATCTAATCTACATGAGAGTTTAAAGAGAAATAAAATCCATTCGTAAAGGAGAAGCTGCTACTCGTAACGTTTTAATCGTTAGTTTTATTTTAAAATTTATGACTATTTGTTTACTCGACCTTGTCGTTTAGTTTTGATGATGTCTTTGATTTTTGTTTGCTATGCTATAATCCGTATGTTAGTGTTTATGATGCTTAGTAGGTTGTGAAGCATTCAAGTAAGAATCAAGTTTTTGCCATTGGGAAACGCGAATCAAATCAAGGCTATATAGCGTCTTATGAAGCACTAGTTTTTAATGCATACGTATAGTCCTTGTAATGACAAGGGTAATAGTAAAACAACAAGACAAATATGTGTTTCTCTCCACGGTTGTAGTATCAGACTGGAAACGCACGTTTCCAATGCGTTTCCCTAGTCTAGACACTAGAACCATGGAATACACTCTGCGTTTCCTGAACCTCTGTGAGAAACGCAGAATGTAACTCTCAAGGCCTGATTTCGAAAATCTGATTTGAAAAGATATTTTGGTGAAATATGTTTCTCACAAATCTTTATCCTTCAAAATATCTTTTAAAATATTTGAGAATGATTTTGTGCTTGGATAAGAAGTAAAAATATTTTAAGAATATTGCTTTATCTTTTTAGGAAACAAAACCTTATCAAATTATACTTCCTACCACTACAAAAAAACAGACGTTTTGCGACGGACGAATTCCGTCGCAAAACGCCTAAATCCGTCGCAAAAAGGCCATTAGCGACGGGTTCTGCGACTAAACAGGCCCGTCGCAAATCGTCGCATAAATTTGCGGCGTAAATCGTCATGAATGATTTCTGACGGTCAAAGCGATCGCCAAAACAATCCGTCGCAAACCAACAGACTTGCGACGGAAATAATGTCCGTCGCAAAACTTGCGACGGAAATTCCGTCGCAAGTCTATTGGTTTGCGACGGAGAGTCCATCAAATACATAAATTGTTTGCAATTAATATTTATACATAAACATCACATATCAAAATATTTAAATCTAAGCTAATCACTATCATCTGAACTAATAGCCTCTACACTATCATCATCAGGAAAGAGTTCTCCGACTTCTACTCCATCCTCATCCGAATCATCTTCGAACTCATCACTTTGCTCATCTTCTGTTGACTCTTCCTCAATGCTCTCATTGTCTTCTACAATGAAATCGTCACCTTGTTCATTCTCGATCTCATCATTTGATTATGACTAATAGGAATACTAATCCCCTCATCTTCTTCATCATGTAAGGGTGATAATTGTGGTGGAGTGCAGAATAACGGCCTCCTGATAAGCATTATCCTCCGCAGAGGCATCAATGATAACCTTCGCTCCACGGGTTTTTTGTCGTCCATAATTGTGTTAATTGTCTGCTCAAAGAAGTTCTTCTCAATGTGCATGACATCTAAGTTATGACGAATTAACAACGTTTTCCAATAAGGAAGGTCCCACAATATACTCCGTTTCCACCAACCCAACTTTCTAGCTTTCAACGCCTTGATTCGACTTCACTAGCATCAACAACAGTGGGTAGAGGTTCCACAATTTTGCAAACTTCGTCTCCAGACAACAATTGTGGTCGGGCATCAAGTTCCACGGGTTTTTTCTTCAAAAAACTTTTATCCTTACGATACGGGTGGTCAGCTTTCAAAAACTTTCTATGACAATCGAACCAACTCCACTTCCCACTATGCTTAAGCCAGAAATACTTATTATTATCACCACAATAAGGACAGGCCTTTCCTCCTTGAGTTGACCAACCAGAGAGCATGCCATAGGCGGGGAAGTCGTTAATCGTCCATAATAGTGCAGCTCTAAGTTGGAAATTCTCTTTCCTCGAAACATCGTGAGTAAATACTCCATTTTCCCACAACTCTTTTAATTCTTTCACCAACTACCGCGGTATACATCTAAATTTTTCTTTGGATTGTTTGGACCGGGAACAATTAAAGAAAGAAAAATGAATTGTCTTTTCAAACAAAGTGAAGGAGGAAGATTGTATGGTGTTAACATTACTGGCCAAGTCGAATAGGGTTTACCGAATTGATTAAATGGTGCAAATCCATCCGTACAAAGGCCTAATCGAACATTTCTAGTCTCGCTTGCAAAATCGGGATATGTAGCATCTAAATGTTTCCAAGACTCACAGTCAGCCGGATGAACCATAGTACCACCTATTCGAGGGTTCTCCGCATGCCATCGCATTTGTTCGGCTATATGTTTAGTAGCATACAACCTTTGAAGACGAGGTCCAAGTGGAAAGTAGAGGAGCGACTGTTGTGCCACACGTTTCCCCCGTTCATCTGTGTTTGGTTTATATCTTTCAAGACCACATTTTCGGCATGCATCTAAATTCTCGTCTTCCTCCCAAAACAACATACACCCATCATCACATGCATCTATCTTCTCGACTGGTAATTGAAGACCTTTTAGCAATTTTTTAGCAGCATAAAAATCTTTGGTCATTTTGTTATTTTTAGGGAAAGCGTCTCCAAACAAACTACTAATCGCGTCAACAACCCTATGAGACAGATTATGGTCACACTTTAACGTGACTATTCTAGATGCAGCTTCCAACACTGACATTGGACTTCCTTCATACAAAGGTTCATCGGCGTTGTTTAACATGTCAAAAAAAGCTTTCACTTGAGGGTTTGGGGCCTCGTTTATTTCATCTGCATTCAACGCTTCCTCCCTAATTGTGTCTACTTCATCTCGTAAAGCGTCATTTATCATTTCTCGATAAGGATTATCATCAACCGGTACCACCGTGTATCTAGGTCTATCATCTACGGGAAAATCCTCTCCGTGACAAAACCAACTGAAGTAATTTCTCAGAAAACCTCTTTTAATCAAATGAGTTTTGACATCAGACTCATTCAACCATTCTGAGTTGCAACAATTCACACATGGACACCTAATCTTTTCACCATTCTTTGTTGAAATCAAGAAAGTTTAGCATGTTCGATAAATGAGATCACCCCATTAGCATATCCAACTTTCACTCGCTTATTATCATCCAAACGGTCGTACATCCAACTACGTTCTACTCTCTTCATGGTCAATCAGTCTACAAAAATAGAGTTTCAGCAACATAGTTAAATTTGTAGTGATTTCTTTTTTTTTGGAAAAAAACGTGTAGTCATAGGTAACTTCTTATCTCTCCAACCTAAACCCATCATTTCAATAAAATACTTTATGTTAACAAAACACACAATCAACCTAACAAAGGCTCTACAATTCTCTACAATAACCTGACAATAATGGCTCTATAATTCTCTAAATTAACCTAACAATGGCTCTACAATTCTCTACATTAACATAACAATAATGGCTCTATAATAATTCTTATCATTAACCTAACAAAGGCTCTACAATTCTCTAAATTAGCAAATGTTAAAGTGATTCAACTCAAACATAATAAACAAATTCAATTAACTCATTATTTATAACTAATTCAATTATTTATAATCAACTTAAAACTTAACAATTAATCAACTCAAACTAATCAACTTAACATAATATATTAACATCATAAACTAATCAAATTAACTTAACAAAACTTAAAACTAATCAACTCAAACATAATAAACTAATCAACTTAACTCATTATTTATAACTAATTCAATTATTTATAATAACTTAAAACTTAACATAATCAACTCAAACTAATCAACTTAACATACATTAACATCTAATCAACTTAACAAAACTAATCAAACTTAACCCAATCAACTTAACTTAACAAAACTAATCAACTCAAACATAATAAACTAATCAACTTAACATAATCAACTCAAACTAATCAACTTAACATACATTAACATTTAATCAACTTAACAAAACTAATCAACTTAACCCATTCAAATTAACTTAACAAAACTAATCAACTCAAACATAATAAACTAATCAACTTAACATATATTAACCCTAATATCAAACTTAATCAAATTAACTAATTAAATGAAAACTTAACATAATAAACTTAAATTAACCTAAATTAACATAATAAACTAATTAAATCAAATCATTTGGGGAGTCGCCGGAGTGTCGCCGGAGTAGGGAGTGTCGCCGGAGTAGGGAGTGTCGCCGGAGTACTAAATCAAAACTAAAATAACATAATAAACTAATTAAAGAAAAATTGAAAAAACCATACTCTAATTAATTTGGGGAAAGTGTCGCCGGAGTAGGGAGGTCGCCGGAGGAGATAGTGTCGCCGGAGTGAGAAGCTCGCCGGAGTAATGGGACGACGGTCGACTTTTGGGCGATTTGGGGGCGATTTTAGGTTTTTTTTTTTTAAGTCTGAAACAATGAGGAAGGAAAGAAAACTCGCGCATTATTTATTTTGGTTTGCGACGGATTTTTGCGACGGACTACTTTATCCGTCGCAAATTTTGCGACGGATTGCTTTATCCGTCGCAAATCTCTGACACAAAGAATATGCCAGCGAATATTCGCTGGCATCTTTTATGATTTGCGACGGACCACAAATTCCGTCGCAAATTTTGCGACGGATATTTGCGTCCGTCGCAAATTCCCGTCGCATCACCTTAATTTTTTCGCACCAAATTTTGGCGGGAGTGCTTTGCGACGGGTTTGCGACGTCTCGCCGTCGCAAAACCTAGTTCCGTCGCAAAATATTTTGTCCGTCGCAAAATTCTGTTGTTTACGACGGAATTTTTTTTCCGTCGCAAAGTCCCTCGCATTTCGACTGTTTTTTTGTAGTGTACTTTTAATTGATTTTGGTTTTGGAAAATATCTTTTGTAATATACCCTACTTCTATTTAACATCAGCTTTTGGAAAATCATTCTCACCTTTTCGAGCTATCAAGTTTTTAACTAAGTAATTTTGCAAACAAATCTTTAAGCTTTATTGTCTTTATTTTGCAAAACTTTTGAAAGGCCTTTGAAACTAATCTCTTGTTGTTTAATTGTTACTCAAGTCAATTGTGCTAGCATCGTCTCGTATCCGTTCTCTTGTGAACAATTGTTGAGACACAAACTAGCTTTCTTTTGCTTGAGAGAAAGAGTGCAACTTGAAAGAGTTGTAGAGAGATTAATATATTGTAATCCGGAGTAGGTACTAATATATTAATAAGAGAATAGTGGACGTAGGTCTCGGAGTGTGAGACTGAACCACTTCAAAACCCGCTGCGTACTTACTTTCGTTTTTACTTTTTCGTTTACGTTTCAAGTTTCATTTACTGCGTTTCCACTACGTTTCCAAACAACAGTTCTACGTTTCTAATAGATTTCTCAGTAATCATTTTGCGTTTCCAGCAGACTTGAATTAAACGTAATTAATTCTAAGTCTTAGAAACGTGATAAATTATTTAGTCTTGAAAACTAGAAAAAGTTTTCAAGCACCCATTTCACCCCCCCTCTTGGGTACTTTTTCCTTAAACTCGGATCCATAGACTCTTCAATTGGTATCAGAGCCTCGTGCTCTTGATTGCCACACCGCAAAGAGGCTGATCCTTTCGTCTTTTTGTTACTTTATTTTAATTCTCTATGGATTCCAGACATCCAAAATGTCCCGTCTTTGACGGTTCTGACTACGGATCTTGGAAAAAATTGGCTTCCCAATATATCCAAGGATATGATTGGGATTGTTGGAAAATTATCCTCGCTGGACCACATGTTATAACAACTACTGATAAAGAGGGTACCACGGTCGCAAAGAGTCCTTTAAAATATACTGAGGAAGAGGGTAGAAAAGCAGAAAAGAATGCGAAAGCCTTGTCTTTCCTTCAAAACTGCATTTCTCCCAATGAGTTCCACCGCTTTTCCGCTTGTGTTAATGCCAAAGAACTTTGGGAATCCCTAGAAGTTGCCTATGAGGGAAATTCCCAAGTTAAGAATCAACGAATAGACATGCTCACTCAACAATATGAATCCTTTACTATGTCTAAGGATGAGAGTATCAATAGCATGTCTGCGAGATTCTCCAAATTGACAAATGAGCTGCGAAACTTAGGCAACGAGATTGAAACTGAGAAAAGGATTCGTAAAGTCCTTAGGAGCCTAAGTGATAAATGGCAACCTACTAAAGTAACTGCTATCGAGGAGGCAAAAGTCTTGTCAACCCTAACTTACTAAGATTTGATGGGCTCACTCATGGCACATGAGTTAATCCTCAATAAACGCACGAGTGAGCCTAGTAAAAACAAGGGTATAGTCTTGAAAGCCGCCTCTAGTGATAGTGACGATGATTCGGATGAGATGGCTGCGTTTGCGCGCCGGTTTAAGAAAATGTTGAATAAACCACAGCAAGATAAATCCAGTTTTTCAAAGAAATCATATAGCTCGAAAAACTTCTCTTCAAATCGAAACTGTTATTAGTGTGGGGCCTCTGGTCACGTCATAAAAGAGTGCCCCTCATGGAAGGACATCAAGTCCAAAAACCAACGAGAAAAGAAACAAGATAATTACCGAAAGGTTATGATGGCGTCTTGTTGGGGTGAACTTGATCCTTCGGATTTTGAAGACGACGAGGAAGATGAGGAAGCGAATTTGTGTTTGAGTAGCCTAAGTATCGACATGATAAATCGAAAGGCTCCTGGAGAAACGGATCTCTGCTTAATGGGAAGTGCTGGGTTTCCCGACATTGAAGATCTAACCGGCGATGCTGAGGTAAGTTGTCTTGAACTTAAAAAGGATCTTCCTAGTCTTAAACGCAATGTTCTTATTAAGTACTTTGAACAAACTCTTGACACGTGTCATGAACAAGGTCTAGAGTTAACTGATGTTAAAGAACAAATCATGGAGATTGCCGAAGAGAATGCGTTTCTAAAAGAAAAATAAGATAGAATCGCTAAATTTGAAAGTCAAAGGGAATCCAACGGTAAAGATTTAAGAACTGAAAATGAATCCTTAAAGACTGAAAATGAATCCTTAAAGACTGAAAATGAATCCTTAAGTGAAAGAATTTTCGCCTTAACGGATGAGTTACATGTCCTTAATGAACGAAATCTTGATGCTTGTGTGTTAGAAACGGTAAAAAATTCTGACGATTCCCTGGAAACGTGTGATTTAGATCACGAGTTGATTTTCAAACAACATTCGGATGAACTAGAACGACTAAAGATTAATCACAACATCGAAATCAGTAAACTCACTACGAAACTTCAGTCTTCTTTTAACAAAGTTAACATTGAGTTGGATCATTCGACCACAAATTGTGAAATTCTTTCAAAAGAAGATGTGTCTTTGAATGAAAAGTTAAACCATGCCTTGAAATTCAGTAGCAAATGGGAAACTAGCTCCCATGTGAGTAAATTCTTGACTAAACAGACGGATAATAACTTAAAATTGGGTCTAGGTTACGATTTGTATAGTCGTAGGGATCACTCTAAATGCAATCCTAAACCTTGGGAACGAGACTTTAGGAAACGCAAGTATGTAGACCTTCCTGAGTATATTATTTGTCACTATTGTGGAAAAACCGGTCATTTCAAACAGGCTTGTGAAAAATTCGATGAAGATGTCACCAGAAACGTGAATTTTGTTAAGAATATGAGTGAACCTTCTAAAGAACTAAAAGTGAACCCCACCAGAAACGCAAAACCTGTTAAGGAAACGTGTAGTTCTTCCACTAAAACTGTTGAGAAACGTCAAGAAACACATGTTGCTGTCAAGAGTATGGTCAAAGGAAAAGTCACTAAAATGTTTTGGGTTCGAAAGGACCAAGTTTTTTGTGTGACTAACAAAAGAGGACCCAACCTAGCTTGGGTACCTAAAACTCAAGAATAATGCGTTTACAGGTCAAGGTGAAAAGAAACAGCTATTGGTACTTAGACAGTGGCTGCTCGCGACATATGACTGGAGACAAGAATCAATTCCTTTCACTAGAGGCCTACGATGGAGGAAACGTAACCTTTGGAGACAACAAGACAGGTAAGATCATTGGTGTCGGCACAATTGGTATGTCTCCCTCTCTCTCTCCATCGAGAATGTGTATTTAGTCGACGGACTAAAACACAATCTTCTAAGTATATCCCAATTTTGTGACCGTGGCAACAAAGTCGTTTTTCACTCAAATATTTGCCGGGTCATAATTGAGGGATCTAGTAAAGTCATCTTGGAAGGACATCGCCTTAAAAACGTGTATGTCCTTGATGTTAAGTCTTTATCTAAAGATTCTTTTACTTGTTTGAGCGTTACCCTTAATGATCCCGATCTTTGGCACAAAAGACTCAGACATGCTTGCAGTTCTTTGTTGAATATGTTGAGATCTAAGAATCTTGTGGAAGGATTACCCTCCATCAAGTTTGATCGTGAAAAGGTTTGTGATACATGCATTCGGTGCAAGCAAGTAAGAGCTTCGTTCAAACCAAAGAAAGTGGTAAGTACCAAACGACCTCTTGAGCTGATTCACATGGATCTTTGTGGTCCCATGAAGGTAAGAAGTAGAGGAGGTGCAAGGTACGTTTTTGTTATCGTTGATGATTATTCAAGATATGTTTGGCCAATCTTTTTGAGCACCAAAACTGAAACTTTTGATGAATTCGAGTGCTTAATAAAATTGGTTGAAAATAGGCTTGATGTTAAGCTCGTGTCCATAAGGACTGACCACGGTACTGAGTTCGATAACCATGCTTTTATAAACTATTGTAGAGGTAGAGGAGTGGGGCATAACTTCTCCGCTCCTAGGACACCTCAACAAAACGGTGTTGTCGAACGCATGAACCGTACTTTAGAGGACATGGCTCCACCATGCTCTTATGTAGTGGACTTCCCCGTAGCTTTTGGGCCGAAGCCGTTAATACGGTATGCTATATTCATAACCGTGTTACGATTAGAGCTATTCTTAAGAAAACGCCATATGAATTACTTTGTGGTCGAAAACCTAACATTTCTCACTTACGCGTTTTTGGAAGCAAATGTTTTGTTCATAATAATGGAAAAAATCAATTGTCAAAATTCGATCCAAGAAGTGATGAGGCTATTTTTCTTGGATACTCTAATCATAGCAAGACATATAAAGTCTACAACAAAAGAACTATGGTTGTCGAGGAAAGTGTCCATGTGGTTTTTGACGAAACTGACATCTTTGAAAAGAATGTGCAGGATGATGAGAATGAAGATGATCCAGATTTTCGCTTGACTCGTCGGGATCCACCAGAAATCGTGGATGATGAAGGCAATCTTGAAGGGATAGATGATGAGGTTATAGTTCATGGAAACGCAGAAGTTGCTGCGATTTCAGAGGTCAACAACCAGAATGATGCTGGAAACGTGCTTGTTCCAGAAGAAAATGACCAGAATGAAGCTGATAACCATGTGCCCTTGGATTTTGCTGAGCCTCCTAATGAAGAAACGCATCCAGAAACGCAGGAACCAGTAGTACAGACTACGGTTCCACAGGAAACAGGTGACCCAGGGTCAGATTTAGGGGAAAACGCAAGCGTTTCCAGGAGCACAGAGGCCACAACGACAGAAACAGAAACAGAAACTGCGGTTCCAGATGAAACCACAGAAGAGAATCAGAATACTCATGGATTACCATTTGTCCCTAAGAAGTGGAAACACCAAAGCTCACATCCACTTGATTATATTATTTCTGATATACAAAAGGGAGTACAAACTCGACGTTCTCTAAATAATTTCTGTTCTTTTCATTCATTTCTCTCGGCCATTGAGCCGAGTAATATCAAAGTTGCTCTTAGTGATGGAGATTGGCTAGGTGCTACGCAAGAAGAACTAGAGCAGTTTGAGAGAAACAAAGTTTGGCATCTTGTGCCACGTCCAAATGATCGCACCGTCATTGGTACGCGATGGGTTTATAGGAATAAACTTGACGATTCCGGTGTCATAGTCAGAAACAAAGCTAGATTGGTGGTGCAAGGATACAACCAACAAGAAGGAATTGACTATGAGGAAACGTTTGCCCCCGTAGCACGCTTGGAAGCAATCAGGTTATTAATTGCTTTTGCTGCTCATAAAGGACTTAAACTGTTTCAAATGGATGTTAAGACCGCGTTTCTTAACGGCTATTTGAAAGAGGAAGTCTATGTAGAGCAACCTCCCGGCTTTTTAAATAAGGACTTTCCAAAACATGTTTTCAAACTTGACAAAGCTTTATATGGTTTGAAGCAAGCACCTCGTGCTTGGTATGATCGTTTATCAACGCATTTAATTGAAAATGGTTTTAAAAGGGGTTCCGTTGATAAAACCTTATTCTTAAAAAACGAGGGGGTTGATCTTTTAATCGTACAAATTTATGTTGATGACATTATCTTTGGATCCACTAACAATGATCTTTGTGTTTACTTTTCCGAGTTGATGACCTCGGCGTTTGAGATGAGCATGATGAGAGAGTTGAAGTTCTTCTTGGGACTTCAAATCTAGCAAACACAAGAAGGGATCAAGATTCATCAACAAAAGTACGTTAAAGAGCTTCTTACGCGTTTCTCCATGATTAATGCCAAACCATTGGCTACCCCAATGTCCACAACCACGAAACTTGGACTAGATGAGGATGGTAAGTCAGTAGACGCTACTGTTTATCGAGGTATGATTGGTTCTGTACTCTATTTAACTGCTAGTAGGCCAGATATCATGTTTAGTGTGTGTGCATGTGCGCGTTTCCAGTCAAATCCTAAGAAAACACACCTTTCTGCCGTGAAACGCATATTACGCTACTTGGTTGGTACTCAAAACTTGTTTTTATGGTATCCTATGGAGTCTAACTTTGATCTCAAAGGATATTGAGATCTGGAATTACGCAGGATGTATGATAGATAGAAAGAGTACCTCGGGAATCGCGACGTTCGTGGGTCCGTGCATAATTTCGTGGGCTTCAAAGAAGCAAAACACCGTCGCACTTTCCACCGCGGAGAGTGAGTACATTGCCGCTGCTCTTGCATGCTCCCAACTACTATGGTTGAAACAACAACTACGTGATTATGGGGTAAGTTTCTCGTGTGTTCCAATTTTTTGTGATAATACGAGTGCAATTATTATTTCTAAAAACCCCGCTCAACACTCCCGGACTAAACACATTGAAATTAAGCACCATTTTTTGAGGGATAACGTGGAAAAGGGAAACATAAAGTTGGAATTTTGTAAGACCGAGAACCAATGGGCCGATATTTTAACTAAACCGTTAGCTAGAGAACGTTTTGAGATGCTACGGTTAGAAATTGGTTTGCTTGGTAGTATCTAAGTTGTGTTCGCACCTTCGTTATTATCTCATATGATTGACTAGAAAGGGATTCGTAGACTGTGTATGCACCCTCGCTTGCACTATGACATTACTTTTTGATATTATGCATTATTTTGTGGGATTGATACTTAACATATTTTGGCATGATTGTGTTCATATGTTTCACACTTGGTAAAATTTTTCACATTGATTATTTTCTTTCCAAAAAATTTTCCCACAATATTTCCCCAAATATTTTCCTCAATATTCTTCCTCCAAATAATATCCCAAATATCAAAACCCTGCCTTTTACCCAACTTCCCTTACACGCTAACCGTTTCCCACACCTTCCCATAAAATCCACAAAATCCACAACACGTCACCCCTTTCACTTACCTAAAACCGTGATCTACATCATTTTCCATACTTTCCCACCAATTTCTAAACCCATGGTTCCTATCTATAGCAAATATTCTCATATCCATGTTGCATATAACCTTCCATAACTTGCATGGCTCCACTTACCTTTTCCTTTTGTGTGTCAATCAAGGTCAAATTTCATATTCTCTTTTAGATGATGAATCAAGTGTTATTCAAGTTACCTTCTTTCCAAAAAAAAAAAAAAAGTTCTATTTCAAAGCTAGAATCTAAAAAAAAAAACAAACAAAAAAAAAAAAAAAAAAAAATGAAAGAGGTGACCAAAATCTTCATTTTGGAGAAAATTATTCATCATTGTTCCCCTGCTTTTTACCACAAAAGATAAATTTCGATTGACATACATTTTTGTGTGGTTATGCCTTCAAGTTTCCCCTATAAATTCATGTTTCTTGGCAGATTCCATCAGATTCCAGAAAACTCTTCACAAACCAATCTCGTTTCCCACACCAGCCCTCCCGTTTCCTCCTTATTTCCAGCCCAAACTAATCCTTCCCTCCACTTAACTAATTAATGTTTTTTTGTTTTATTTTGTGTGAATCGTCTAAACTTCTTATGCTTTAGTATGTTAACGAAGATGATGTCTCTTAATTTCATGTGATGCTAATGATGAATGTTTTGTCTTAAGGTATGCGATGGTGTTACCCTAGTCCATTCCTTTTTAATGATGTCAAGAGGGGGAAAACGATATCGCGACACACATTTACACCTTCTTAACCCTTTGACGATTACGCTTATCATTGACCTTCTTGATGCTATTGTTTAGTTTTAATACCGACTACTGTTTCTTTCTTTTACAAACGGCTAATCTTATGTTTCTCGTTTCTTGTTAAACTTTTATATGGTGACTAATGGGTTGAGGGGGAACTTCCCATAGAAACAAAAATAGGAGACTTGCCATCATCAAAAAGGGGGAATTTGTTGACTCGACCTTGTCGTTTAGTTTTGATGATGTCTTTGATTTTTGTTTGCTATGCTATAATCCGTATGTTAGTGTTTATGATGTTGGAGTTAGTGTCCTCCACAGTTAGTGCAATAACATAAATAAATCTCTAAAGGTACACAGGGTACATTTTGTATTTAATCAGTTGATTAACGTTTATCGATAACGGTTGGCTTGCTAGATAAGTTTGACGTTATTGTCATACAGATGGCGGTGATCAACTGGTCCCTAAAAAGTCACACCTAAAGGATGTGTTTAAGAAATGTGATTATTTGAGAAATTAATCATATTGATGCCTTACTAAAAGACTAAAAGGTTAGTCGGTGTTTTTGACTAAAATGTTAGTCAAGTGTGATAATGATACGGTCATTTAATAATGATTAAATGATATTAGCTAAGACGAATTAAAAGTAATTCGTAAATTGAATATAAAATGTTATATTTAATTATTGAATATAATATAAGCTAATTGGTTATAAACTGTTATAATTAATTAGAAAATTATAAATATATGGATATTAATAATTTAATGATATATTATAGTGGATCATATTTATGACACTAGTAATATTATATTATATTATAAAGCTAAAGGAAACCTCTAGGAAAGAAATTTTATTGTTCTTTGACTCCTTGGTCAACAAGGAATTGATTTTTGGAAAGTGATTTTTGGAAAGAAAAATTACTCCCCATAATTAATTAAGAGGGCCGAAAATTAGAGTATATTAGGGAGAGTTTTGACTCAACTTAATTTACTAATTCATTCATTATAATTCACACACACAAGATTAGAAAATCAGTTTTCTTCTCTCTAAAGTTTTCTAGCAAGAACTAACGGCATATCTTAAGCAATCTTGGGTGCAACTTTTAGGAGATATCAAGCTTCTTGATATTTGATCTTAGGCCATTAAGCAAGGACAAAAGGTTGTTTTTCTTAAATCTTAAACTTTTATGCAATTTCTTTTATGACCTTTAAATCTTATAAAGTTTTTCATTATAATCCTGTGGATTTTAAAGGTCTATATACGGATATAAACCTACAAGTGGTATCAGAGCCTTAGGGCACATGAAATTTTTATAAGGTTTTCATAAAAATCAATTTTGTATAAATTTTTAAACAAAGTTTAATGATGGCCGAATTGTTTTCAGTTGGCCGTGTGTTTTGTGTTGTTTTTTGGCTTGTTTTTGGTCTTTTTGATTCATATTTATCGATGTTTTAAGATGTTAAAATTATCTCATATGAATTTGCATTAGTTTTGATTTAATACCGATTGAATTAAAATATAAAAGGATCAATTCTTGTATGTTAATGAACATATTGTTTTGCTAATCATTAGATCTATCAGTTTAAGATGTTTAATTTAAAAAGTTAATTTGAACCTCTTAAATCAATGTTTAATACGGATTAAAATTGAGTTAGTATCGATCTAATTAGCATAATTGAATTAAATCAGTTTAATTCATTTTTATTATGTTTTTGGTAAATTTTTTTTTTTTTGGCCGTATATTTCTATTTAAAAAATAAAAATAAAAAAAAAAATAAAAAAAAAATTTAATTTTGGTAAATTTTTTTTTTTTATTTGGCCGAAAGTTTTTTTTTTTTTTTGGAAATTATTGTTTTTACAATGTTTTTGGTAATATTTGTTATAAAGATAATGAATATTATGTTATTATGAAAAGGTTCATAATATTTGATACCAAATATTTTAAAGCAGTTTAAAATATTTTTGTGATCTAATTTATGTTATACTGATAATATAAATTAATTTTGGATTATTCTTTTGATTATTAGATATTATGAACAATTAAGGAATTGTTGCATAATGATAATCTTTTAAAAGAGGAGGTTTGGATTTAATCAATATGTATGCATTGGTTTTATTATGTTTAGTTGATGCTTTATTTTTGTGAATGAATGTTTTGAATGGTTTATTATTACGCATTTATTATGTACAAAAGGTTGTAATTTACTAGTGTGGCCTTAGAAGATTATGTTTTCGTAATGAAAGGAAACATAATTATTGGTTGTATTTTTTTGAGATCTCGAATCTCCCATCTTGTAATATTTTTAATTTTGGCATATTTTGAATTAGAATGTAAATAGGTTTATTTTGTAATTCAATAATGTAATTTTGAGAAGATCCAAGATGAAGATTCAAGATGGACTCCCGCTTAAAGCCCAAGATGAAGAATGAAGACAAGCTTAGGGTCCATGGATGGATTCCACTTTGTATTTGTCTTTATTTTCATAGGGATAGGCCACACTAGGTGTTTTCTTTTTGCGTTTTACTTTACCGTTTTATTGCATTCACGTTAGATAGTAGCATCATATTCCGCCTAAACTAAACCAAACCACCTAATATGCATGAAAATGGATCATATAGTTGCTTTTTCATTGACATACGGATGTCATTCGTTTTAGGGCTATCACCTCTATTTAATCATTCTCGTAAATGCTAGATATTTGTTCACTTAAAATGAATTAAAATGAGTTGATGGGACCTTCCTCTATTCTAAAATTGAGATTAGTCTTTATAGGAATAACATGCTATGAGCCCCTTCTTCGTCGGTAGGCATGTAGGACCTTACTCTCCACATGACCCCTTCTACGTTGGGTAAGTAGTATGTGTAGACCTATTTTACCTCAACACTATAGTTCGAGTAATATCTCGTAGTTATAGTGGACTATTAGATAGGATTTACTGAAATCTATCGACCGAGAATTCTAATGAGAATTAGCCAAGAGGTTGGCTTATCAATTTAAAGAAATTGAGTCTTGGGATCGCTTATGTAATTCTCGAGGGAGGTCGATTATATGAGTGCACGAGTCATTGCATTAAATCGTTATTGTTTTTCGACTTAAACCTTTAAAAACGATGTTCTCTCTTCTTCTTCTTTCTTTTCACAGTTTCGAATTCGTTATATACAGATATAACTACTATGGCTGGACGTACTGACGACCCAATGCCAAGTGTCACACTAGAACGCGAATCATGGCTTATAATTTTTCATGGACATCATGAATCAGTCCACTCGACTGAAGAGTGATGGATCCATTTTTTGATGGGGGGGCCGCATTACGGAATGCCGCCATAGCTGACGGTAAGCTCAAGTACTTGACTGAGCCATTGCCGACTAAACCAGCTCCCGATGCAGGAGCAGATGAACTCTATCTTTATAATGATTTCATGATGGAGGCGGGTGCGATACAGAACGTACTCATCTATGCAATGGAATCCAATTTGCAAAGAAGGTTCATAACCCAAAGTGCAAACAAGGTTTTCACCACCCTAATAAAAGAGTTCTCGAAAGCTCCGAGAATCAAAAGTTACGAGTATACCACTCGTTTCTTTGAAGCTAGACTCCAGAAGGGCCAACCGGTTGGTCCACACCTTCTCGACATGATCGAGAATGTTGAAAAACTGGAGGAGCTTGGTTGCAAGATCGATGAGAAAATCATCATTGTTCGAGTGCTCCACTCCCTTCATGATAGGTATGACCTCTTTAGGGCAAACTATTACATGAATGACATGCATAGAAGTCTGCATGAGCTTCACTCACTCCTCGTACAGACGGAGAGTGATCTGAAGTTGAGTGGGAGCATGAAACAAGATGTTCTCATGATAGGCAACAAGCATAAGGGTAAGGGTAAGGCTCCGGCTAACCTAACTGTAGGAAAGCCAAAGTTTAAGAAGCCAGTGATTGCGAAGAGTGGGCCTGGTGAGTCTAGCGGTAGCTCACAAGGCAAGGCAAAAGCGAAGCAAAGCATGGAGTGCAACCATTGCCACAAGTCTGGGCATTGGAGGCAGAACTGTCCCGTGTATGCTGAGGACATAAAAGCAGGCCACGTCATTCCTGTTGGTATGTCTTCTTTTATTCATATGATTGAGTTTAACCATGCAAGTTTCGGAACTTGGGTACTTGATACTGGTTATGGTTCTCATCTGTGCGAGTTAGGAATGGAGCAAGAGTTGCTGCCGTTTCAGTAGGAACATATGTAATCCTATCCCGAGCGGATTTGAGTTGTTACTGAATAATCATACTATGTACCTAGTTTATCCAAAACATTATTTCTGTATCCGTACTTGATAAACACGGATTTTCGTTTTAAAGAATAATAGCTGTATTTTCTCTTTAAACGATATGATTTATGGTAAAACAGTTTCCATGAACGGAATTTATGTTTTAGACCAAACCACAGATATAATGCATGTGAGTAACAAGAAAGCAAAGGTTTGTAACAAGATCAAACATATCTATGGCAAAATGTCTCGAATTTCCTTCAAAGGTGTTGGAATGCGCGCTGCTGACCTATTAGGACTCATGCATACTGATGTGAGTGGACCTATGTCAATCAATGCTAGAGATGGCTATAGGTATTTTATCACTTTCACGGACGATTTGAGTAGATATGGACATGTCTACTTAATGAAGCATAAAAGTGAGTCCTTTGACAAATTCAAGGAATTCCAGAATAAGGTTGAGAACCAACTGGATAGAAAGATAAAAGCACTACGTTCAGATCGTGGTGGCGAATATCTTTCAACTGAGTTTGATCAACACCTGAAAAAACCGCGGGATAGTACTACAGTTAACTCCACCCGGAACACCACAACTGAATGGTGTGTCCGAACGCAGGAATCGAAATTACATGATATGGTTCGATCCATGATGAGTCACACGGTTATACCTGACTCATTATGGGGCTATGCACTTTTGTCAGCTGCTCTTATACTTAACCGAAGTCCGTCTAAAGCTGTTGGCAAGACTCCATACGAGTTATGGAAGGGAACGGTCCCTAACTTGTCCTTTATTCGGGTTTGGGGTGCGAGGCTTATGTCAAGTAGTTGACACGTGGATAAGCTCGACGCGAACGGCCAAGACGTACTTTATTGGTTATCCAAAAGGAATGTTTGGTCATTACTTCTATTCGCCAACCGAACACCGAGTTTTGTTGCGGCTAGTGCGAAGTCCTTAGAGAAAGAGTTACTCGAAGACAAGAGAGGTAATAGAACTTTCGATCTGTCGGAGATTCCTGAACCAACAACCGAGCAACCAATGGAGGAAGTCGCTCCTTCCACGTCTGCTGCGGTTAATGTCCCTTTGGAACCCAGAAGGTCGGGTAGACTCTCCATTCCTCCAAATCGATATATCGGTATAGTCGAGGAGAATGGGAGAGACGACGTTTTACTCCTTGAGAGTAACGAACCCGTAACCTATAAAGGTGCCATGACGTGTTCTGACTCAAAGCTTTGGCAAGAAGCCATGCAATCCGAGATGGACTCTATGTACGAGAACGATGTATAGGATCTGGTTGACTTACCTGATAAGGCTCGGCCTCATCAGTGCAGATGGCTTTATGAGATAAAGCGATTTGTAGAAGGACAACCAGATATATACAAGGCACAACTAGTGGCAAAGGGTTTCACTCAAGTGTAAGGGTTGCACTATGATGAGATCTTTGCACCCGTAGTCATGCTTCGTTCCATTCGGATTCTCTTAGCGATTGCCGCATTTCATGACTATGAAATTTGGCAAATGGATGTGAAAACCGCCTTCTTAAACGGTTATTTGGAGGAGGAGTTGTACATGGTACAACCCGAAGGTTATACAGATCCTGAAAATCCTAAGAAGGTTTGCAAGCTTAAGCTTTCCATATATGGACTTAAGCAAGCTTCACGGAGTTGGAATCATCGCTTCGACCATGTGATAAAGGAGAATGGATTCACTCGATCGGTCGAGGAACCATATCTATATATCAAGTCGAGTGGGAGCAAGATTGTCTTCCTAATACTGTATGTAGATAACATACTCTTGATTGGGAATGACATACCTCTCTTAACATCGGTAAAAGTATGGTTAAAGAACCATTTCCAGATGAAAGATCTGGGTGAGGCACAACGGATTTTGGGGCTCCGTATCTATAGAGATAGATCACGACGGCTGTTATCCCTCAGTCAGGAGTCTTATATAGATAAGATTCTTGAGAGATTCAGTATGACCAAGTCGTGTTCCTTATGCTTGGCGATAGGATCGATCATGTATGCCATAATATGCTCACGTGCAGACGTGGCATCTGAAATGGGTATTGACTTATGGAGGTGCTATAAGGCTATGCGCAATCAGTTGCGCAGACGCTAACTTCTACACGAATCGAGATGACTCGATATTTCAACTCGGATTCGTCTTTACTCTTTATGGTGATACGGTCAGCTGAAAAGTTCCAAAATATAGTGTTATAGTAGATTCTACAACTGTGTCCGAGTACTATGCTATTTAGTTGTAAGGGAAGCTGTATGGATGCGTCAGTTCTTACAAGGACTATCTGTAGCTCCTAGTTCGAATGACACTATCACCGTCTGTTATGTTAATAGAGGTGCCATCTTCCAGGCTGAAGAGCCTCAAGTCCGGCAACTAGTCTAGATTTGTACGTCGGTATATGATAAGCATGACGGGCATGTTATATTAATGAGAATTAAACGTGTTCCTGGTTATACTAGTACTTGACGTGGATGAGATAAATGTATCTTTTTCATATACTATTTATAACATCATCGTTTTGTTTTATATATTTTGTTTTTCCATGTGGATTGTACGGACAACTTTGAACACCACAAAGTGAACTGGATAACATTATATTTGTATTGGTCCGTAATCGCCTACATGAGCTGATAACTCAGGCGCTTATTTTGTGACGTCGATTGATGGTGGGTTCAACGAGCCATAAGTCAAACTGTTGACTGATCGATCACAGATGCGGGTTTACTGAAATCGCGCAGGACATTTTTGTGACGACAACATGGAGTCCTAAATGTTTCAGAACATTAGGTGCCTGGTCGTGGATAGGACATCCATAGTGTTCCTAGAGTCGATTCTTTTGACTATCGACTGTCTCTTGAGATTAAGGCAGATTTTGGGTGACTTTGGTTTCTTTCTCACGGTCGACCGTAACAGGAGGCCAAGCAGATTTTCACTGGGTCATTTCATGCTGCGCTTACATCTGCAGGATTCGAGTTGAGGGAAATATCCAAACTTCTATCGAGTTATAATATTTATTCTCAGGGCCACTCGAGGAGCTGTAACTGAAAATGCATGGCCATGCTCGAATATTGATTCGTTTATCAGTTAAGTTACACTCTAGTCGGGGAAGCCACTCTTGATTCTGATCACTTGTGAACTACGACCTTTGAAAGTACGGACTTTGCAAATTGGTTTACATTGAGTGGGAGAAATTTATTATGGATATGAGAATCGGTTATCGCACATACACTTGTACGGACAAGTGGGAGATTGTTGGAGTTAGTGTCCTCCACAGTTAGTGCAATAACATAAATAAATCTCTAAAGGTACACAGGTACATTTTGTATTTAATCGATTGATTAACGTTTATCGATAACGGTTGGCTTGCTAGATAAGTTTGACGTTATTGTCATACAGATGGCGGTGATCAACTGGTCCCTAAAAAGTCACACCTAAAGGATGTGTTTAAGAAATGTGATTATTTGAGAAATTAATCATATTGATGCCTTACTAAAAGACTAAAAGGTTAGTCGGTGTTTTTGACTAAAATGTTAGTCAAGTGTGATAATGATACGGTCATTTAATAATGATTAAATGATATTAGCTAAGACGAATTAAAAGTAATTCGTAAATTGAATATAAAATGTTATATTTAATTATTGAATATAATATAAGCTAATTGGTTATAAACTGTTATAATTAATTAGAAAATTATAAATATATGGATATTAATAATTTAATGATATATTATAGTGGATCATATTTATGACACTAGTAATATTATATTATATTATAAAGCTAAAGGAAACCTCTAGGAAAGAGCCTTATTGTTCTTTGACTCCTTGGTCAACAAGGAATTGATTTTTGGAAAGTGATTTTTGGAAAGAAAAATTACTCCCCATAATTAATTAAGAGGGCCGAAAATTAGAGTATATTAGGGAGAGTTTTGACTCAACTTAATTTACTAATTCATTCATTATAATTCACACACACAAGATTAGAAAATCAGTTTTCTTCTCTCTAAAGTTTTCTAGCAAGAACTAACGGCATATCTTAAGCAATCTTGGGTGCAACTTTTAGGAGATATCAAGCTTCTTGATATTTGATCTTAGGCCATTAAGCAAGGACAAAAGGTTGTTTTTCTTAAATCTTAAACTTTTATGCAATTTCTTTTATGACCTTTAAATCTTATAAAGTTTTTCATTATAATCCTGTGGATTTTAAAGGTCTATATACGGATATAAACCTACATATGATGCTTAGTAGGTTGTGAAGCATTCAAGTAAGAATCAAGTTTTTGCCATTGGGAAACGCAAATCAAATCAAGGCTATATAGCGTCTTATGAAGCACTAGTTTTTAATGCATACGTATAGTCCTTGTAATGACAAGGGTAATGGTAAAACAACAAGACAAATATGTGTTTCTCTCCACGGTTGTAGTATCAGACTAGAAACGCACGTTTCCAATGCGTTTCCCTAGTCTAGACACTAGAACCTTGGAATACACTCTGCGTTTCCTGAACCTCTGTGAGAAACGCAGAATGTAACTCTCAAGGCCTTATTTCGAAAATCTGATTTGAAAAGATATTTTGGTAAAATATGTTTCTCACAAATCTTTATCCTTCAAAATATCTTTTAAAATATTTGAGAATGATTTTGTGCTTGGATAAGAAGTAAAAATATTTTAAGAATATATTGCTTTTATCTTTTTAGGAAACAAAACCTTATCAAACTATACTTCCTACTTTTAATTGATTTTGGTTTTGGAAAATATCTTTTGCAATATACCCTACTTCTATTTAACATCAGCTTTTGGAAAATCATTCTCACCTTTTCGAGCTATCAAGTTTTTAACTAAGTAATTTTGCAAACAAATCTTTAACCTTTATTGTCTTTATTTTGCAAAACTTTTGAAAGGCCTTTGAAACTAATCTCTTGTTGTTTAATTGTTACTCAAGTCAATTGTGCTAGCATCGTCTCGTATCCGTTCTCTTGTGAACAATTGTTGAGACACAAACTATCTTTTTTTTGCTTGAGAGAAAGAGTGCAACTTGAAAGAGTTGTAGAGAGATTAATATATTGTAATCCGGAGTAGGTACTAATATATTAATAAGAGAATAGTGGACGTAGGTCTCGGAGTGTGAGACTGAACCACTTCAAAACCCGCCAAGCATTTACTTTCGTTTTTACTTTTTCGTTTACGTTTCAAGTTTCATTTACTGCGTTTCCACTACGTTTCCAAACAACAGTTCTACGTTTCTAATAGATTTCTCAGTAATCATTTTGCGTTTCCAGCAGACTTGAATTAAACGTAATTAATTCTAAGTCTTAGAAACGTGATAAATCATTTAGTCTTGAAAACTATAAAAAGTTTTCAAGCACCCAATTCACCTCCCTCTTGGGTACTTTTTCCTTAAACTCGGATCCATAGACTCTTCACTATTAATTCACCTTAATGTATTCATGTATGAACTCCCATTTATCCTTGATACTTCCTCAATTTCATTCAATTCTATACATTTACTTTTTGTACACTATTCAAAAGTGAGGAGAATCTTCGATATATCGTCTAATATATGAAATAAAAATAGTCATGTGAGATCTTATTTTAATTGCCTTTTCGAGAGCATTATTAATATTCATATTTCATATTTTTCATAATTATGTAACTAAAGATATAAACAAAAAAAAACGTGTATCGACATACGTGCAAAAAGTAAATGTATAGAATTGAAACAAATGGAGGAAGTATATGTTATACTGGACCAAAGACGTAAAAACAAATGGGTGTGTGAAAGGTCAAACAAAAAGTAGTAATCAAATTAGAATAAATAGATGTATCTAGGGAAAATTCACCTCGAAGCGACAATTCCCCAGATACACATGGCGTGCAATTTCACAATTCAATCAATTTAAAAAAATACCTAAAGTTATAGGGATTTATCAATAGGTAATGTTGCTTCAATACCTAACCAAAGGGCCACTGCGGTCTCAACCAAAAAGACCGTTGTAATTACTGGACGACTAAATAGCTTTGGAATTTATTAACATTCTTTAGAAAAGGAACTGTTAATAATCGCGCAAGTACTAAAACCATTAAAAGAACGCCTAATAACTATTCACTTGTTGCATCAATTTACTATTATTTATTAAAAAAAATTATGATGATGTAATAATAATAATAATAATAATAATAATAATAATAATAATAATAATAATAATAATAATAATAATAATAATAATAATAATAATAATAATAATAATAATAATAATAATAATAATAATAATAAGAACACAACAATAATTATAATAATAACAAAGGTAATTGGGTACATCATATTTATAAATAAATATAAATTAGGGTTTTTTCGTAACTCCCACTTCCTCAAAACAAAAACAAAAACGCATACTCTACCCTATCTATATGTTTTACAATAAGACATTATAGAGGTTGGTCGGATTCTCGGCCCAACTAGCGAGCCACCCGAGGACAAGAAGTCGACATAGTGGGACAAGAATGCATATTGTGCTTTCTACCACGGCAAAGACCACGATACTGAAAACTGCTTTATCTTGAAAAACACTATTCAGGATATGATCGACTCCGAACAACGCCATCTTTATGGGATTCTACCTTATCATAGATTACTAAAACCTCATAGCTCCTAGCAACATAACGATCAACGATGTCTGGGATATTGACAAGGACGACAAATGGCCCGCGACTAACAAAGTTGTAGCTCAATTAAGCAAAACCACGTAATCGGCCGTACTAACCAAATATGGCAAAAATAACAAAATGAGACCCAATAAGAAGGACAAAGTGTTGGAGTATGTGTCCTCCACAATAGTGCGATTACTTAATAAATCTCAATTAAGGAATACATGGGGATAATCCTGAATTATTATCAATTGATTAACGTAAATCAATAACGGTTGGCTGACTAGAGTTTGACGTTATTGTCGTGAGAACGGCGGTGATCAATTGATCCCTTTAAGTCACACCTATAGGAACGTACTCCAAATATTTAAGCTAATTAATTGTATGAGATACGATTAGATTAGTGACTTGATAATTTGACTAACGGTTAGTCGGTGAATTAATTTAGAGAGAAATCGAGTTGTGAACTCGGATGATTGAATTTTATATCGATAAAATTACAAGAGGAGATGAGAATTAGTGATTAACTGTTAATTCACTAATCATGTATATTTTACTAATGAGATTAGTAAAAGTACATTTTAATACATGTAAGTGTACATGTATTTTAGAGAAGAGATTAATTAATTTATACTTTGTCATATTAGATGATTTAAGTAATAAATTATAAGTATTTGTGGGACAAATGTTGAAAAACAAATTGGACCCATATGAGGTCTTGTGGACCGCCCAAAGCAAGGAGGAAGAAGGTTCCTCTTGTTTTTATTTGTTTTGTCAACTAGTGTCTTGCTTTTCTTTGCATGTAAAACATCATCATGTGCATGCAACAAAATACTCTTCTCAAGAGAGAAACTTTCTCTCTTTTCTTGTCCTCTTGGTCGCCCCCTAGTAGTGTGTCTAACACACTTGTTTTCTTTATTCTCTTAGATTAAAAAGAAGGCAAATAGAGAGAGAATGCATGCAAGTATCTTTGATAAACTTCTTCTCTCTCAAAACTCTCTAAAAATAAGAAACTAGTTCTTATATTCTCTACTATATTACTAAGTGTTAGTAATAATAATATTCACATATTATCAAGTGTTTATTAGTGATTTCTAGATCAAAATCACTAGTAAATTTGGAGTGCTTCTTGGGTGCAACAAGAAGGAGGTTTCCTCTTTTGGAAACTCGGTTTTGGAGGATCATCCTAACTCATAGCTCAAGAAACAAAACAAGAAAGGAGTTCTTGTTTTGTGCCCATCTTCCTTTGAGAAAGGTATATATTTCTATGAACTTGTAACAAAGTACATTTGTAACTACATAGATCTTGCTAAATCAAATTAGAGTAATTTGATTTACACTAATATTTGATTAGTGAATGGGATCCGATCCCTACAAGTGGTATCAGAGCCATGGCTTGTTGTTACAAATTTATTTTGTTTTTTTTTGGAGTTTTATGTATTTATTGAGAATAAATGACATAAAATCCGAAAATAGTGTTAAAAATGGTTTTAACACGAGATTTTTATAGCATGCAAAGTTTCTGGTCTCATGAACTTACTGGTCAAATTTCGTAATTTTTGAAATTTGTTTGCTAATTTAAATGATTTTTATACAAAACCGAGTCAAAAAGTGTGTTTTTGGCTAAAATAATTACTATAAATAGTTATAGTTCGAATCTGGTCACGAAATTTTTACACAGTGATATTTCATATTTATACATTCTGCATGTAAATTTTCAAAGTCAGATTTTGAGTTTTGAATATTTATTCATATTTTTGTTTAAAATCGGTATGGTTTGCATTTTATGTCCAAAAATATAGTAAATATTGTTTTCTGGACATGAAATTTATACCAATATTTTTACACATTATGAGGATACTCTCGTATAAATTTGGGATTTTACCTCACTGTTTTAGACGTTTTCTTGATTTTATGAGTTAAAATCGATGAAATCGTATGTTATTTTATATAAAATAATTCGTAAATATTTTCTGGCCAAACTGTTCTTTTCTGATATTTTGGAAGTGTTCCAGAATATACAAAATTTTTTCAAAATAAAAATAATTTTATTTTATTTTATTTTGATTTTATAAAGCTTTATTCATAAAAGGGTTATGATTAAAGTACTTCTAATTAGCAAATGACCAAGTTTATGAACTAATATCACCTTAAGTTAGTATAAACTAATGTTGGGGTTCTAAAATCAGTTTAGAAGTTTTAGTTCAAGCTTAAAAGGTGTTTTAAGCATTATTGATTAATATAAGATTAATCGATTAAAATGAGATCGGTTTGAAACGAATTAATGCGATTATTGTTTAGGGCGATTTTGGCATGTTTCTATTCATAAGCTTTACATTATGCATGTTTGGATGAATGTTTATTATTTGAATGAATGTTTATTCTTACTAGTATGGCCATAGTTTGTTATATTTTTACCGATATTGCCCGTAATGAAAGGGAATATCGTGTGGTTTGTAATTAAATGCGATCTCAGACGCGGTTTGTAATTTTTAATAGTTTATTTCATTTATAAATGTATAATAGGATTGCTATGTATTCATTTGTAAATCATACTTGTAACTTTTTGTAAATCGAAGACCGGAGGTGGAGATCGACTTGGAGCCTTAGAAGAGTTCTAAAGCTTGCAAGGAGGAGCCTTGGATGAGATCCATTATGAAGAGGGACCAAAGGAGTTGGTTTCCAATTTGTAACTCCTTGTATTTTAATTATTTTAGGTGGCCATACTAGGTTTATGCTTGCTTGCTTGGTTTTGCTTGTTTGTTTGCTTATATTTTCCGCACACATGCCAAAATCGCCATGCATGCCACGATATCCCACTATGATTGTCGATTTAAGTCACGATTCCTAAATTAGTTCACTTATAAAGAATTTTATGACTAAAATTGACAAGATCACCCACATATTTATCAAAATGAATTGAGATTAAGCCTTTCCAAATGTAGCAACTATGAACCCCATGTTCGTGAGGACCTCCGCGACGTGGAACCTTGTTACCATGGGTAAGTAGTGGGAGGAAGTCCCATGCTAATTTGGTTTGAACTCAACCAAATAAGAGTTATTTGGGGCTTAAGGATGTATTTTATAGAAAAATCATCAACCAAGCATTCTAGTGTAGAATTAGTCAAGTGTTGACTTATCGTTTTTATATAAAAGGAAACATGAGATGTCTAATTTTATATGAAAAACGAGTCTTGGAATCATTTATATAATTTCGTGGGAGATCATTATATAAATGGACATTTGTTTTAAAAGGGTTTTAGCAAATGTCATTAATGAACTATGAATGTTAATATATTTCCTCATATTTGTTGTAGAATTATTTATTTGAAATCGCAATGACAACTTTAACTCCCGCACCCATTTTGGGTATATGTTCATGGTTGAGAACCGTGATGGATAAGTGTATCCAAAAGGATGACGGAAGCAACTTTGTCGAATGAGATTCGACTATAAGGGGCGCCGCTCAATCCGACAATGTGCTTAAATACCTTACCGAATAACCTCCCACCGAACCCGGACTTGGGGCCACCGTGGCGGCGCAAGCCCCGTACGATGAGCACCTAAAGGCTGACAATGACGTTAAAAGTGTTTTGATTTGGTCAATGTCACCTTCTCTCAAACTTCGCTTCGTTACTCATAAAAGTGCATATGAGATATTCACTAGAGTGACGACGATGTGCTTTAAACACAAAGAGCATGAAAATGAATGAGATTGAGGGAAAAGATGTTCTTTCAATAAGATTGAAGAGCATAAACATTAGGGTCATGAAAGGGAAGGGAGCTTATAAAGCTCGGTTCAAGGAAGATAAGGGTAAGGGAAGGCTATTGAGAATAGCAAGCCCAAACCCTGGCCGTTAAAAGCTAATTGTCCCAAATTCTTGAAGGAAAGAACGATGGATGTGCGACATCCAAAGATATTGTTCCTTCTAGACTTTATATGATTGACATAAATCATGCTTGCATTTCTACATGGGTATGAGATACCGGATGTGGATCTCACCTTTGCAATCACTTGCAAGGGATGAGAATCGTCAAGAGCACCAGCCAAGGGTGATGTAGATCTCAAGATGGGCAATGGAGCTAGAGTAGCGGCCATTTCCGTGGGAATTTTTGTACTCACTCTAGCTAGTGGTTTAGAGTTGTACTTGAATAAGCGTTATTTTGTACCAACTCTAACCAAAAACATTATCTCCGCCTCCGTGTTTGATACTAAGGCTTTTAATGATTAAGAACAATCGACGATTTTTTTCATTTAATGAAATGGTTTATGGTGAAACCATTTCAATCGGAGGTATTTATGTTTTGAATGATGCCAATGATGTTTATCATATAGAGACCAAGAAGTTCAAAACAAATGAATCAAACAAATCCTACCTTTGGCATTGTCGTTTAAATGATATAAACGATAGACGCATAAAGAGACTTGTTGAGACCAATGTTCTCAAACCATTTGATTGCGAATCATATGGTACGTGCGAGGCTTGCCTTTTAAGGCAAAATGACTCGTGCACCCTTTAGTGGTAAAGGGACACGAGCAAATGAAGTTTTTAGGACTTATACATATTGATGTGTGTGATCCATTTAACATCACCGCTAAAGGAGGACATCATTACATCATTACTTTTACCGATGACTTAAGTAGATATGGTTATGTCTACTTAATAAGGTATAAGAGTGATGCTTTGAGAAATTTAAAGAATTTCAAAATGAGGTTGAGAACCAGTTGGATAAGAAGATAGAAGCACTATGATCGGATCGTGGTGGCGAATATCTAAGTAATGAGTTTGATTCACATCTTAAGAATTGTGATAGAGTATCACAAATTGATTCCTCCGCACACCACTCGTTGAATGGTGTTGCAGAAAGGAGAAACCGAACCTTGCTAGATATGGTTCGGTCTATGATGAGTCAAAGTGAGCTTCTGGATCGATTTGGGGCTTTACGCTATCGCTTGTCGCTTTCTCACTAAATCAAGTCCGACTAAAGCGGCTCCATATGTGATATGGACTGAAAGGTTCCCTATTTGTAGGTTTTCCTAAGGAAACGCGTGTGGATTTTACTTCTACAACCCTCACGAGAACAAAGAGTTTGTGGCTCGTGATGTCGCTCTTTCTAGAAAATGAGTACATTTCTAGTAGATGAGTGGGAGAAAATTTGAACTTAATGGAGTTCAAGAGCCACAAACCGGCGTAAAATGGGGAAACGGTTCCCTCATCTTCTAACACGGTTGTAATCCCTAGGAGGTCAGGTATAATTAGTCATCAACCTGATCGCTACCTCGGTAACATCGAGGAGGAGGGTGATTTGTTGTTATTCGAAAGCAACGAACCCTCAACCTACAAGGCGGCTATTAGTAGTCCTAACTCCGAACAATGGCTTGGGGCCATGAAATCCGAAATGGATTCTATGTACGAGAACCAAGTTAGGGACTTGGTAGATTTACCTGAAGGAGTGAGACCTCTTCAGTGTAAATGGATATTCAAAATCAAACTCGGCATAGATAAACATATTGATGTTTACAAAGCTAGATTGGTGGCAAAGGGCTTTTCACAAGTCCAAGGTATTCATTATGATGAAACCTTTGCACCGGTTGCGATGCTTCGATCCATAAGGATAATCTTAGCGGTTGCCGCATTTCATGACTATGAAGTATGGCAAATGGATGTAAAAACCGCCTTCTTGAATGGGATTCTAGAAGAGGAAGTGTTTATGACACAACCTGAAGGTTTTATAGACACATCCAACCCTAAGAAAGTATGCAAGCTTAAGAGATCTATTTATGGTCTTAAGCAAGCATCGAGGAGTTGGAATCACAGATTCGATCATGTTATCAAACAACATGGATTCGCTCGAAGTGCCGAGGAACCTTGTTTGTACATGAAGTTTAGTGGGAGTAAAGTAACCTTCCTTGTTTTGTATGTGGATGACATTCTACTAATTGGAAATGATGTTCCAAGTCTAAACTTCGTAAAGGTGGAATTGGAAACCATTTCCAAATGAAGGACTTGGGAGAGGCACAACGCATCTTGGGTATCCGGATCTATAGAGATAGATCCAAAAGGATACTAGCATTAAGTCAAGAAACTTATATCGATAAGATTCTTGATAGGTTCAATATGAAAGACTCCAAGAGAGGCTTTCTTCCGATGAGTGTAGGAATAACATTGAAGAAATCTCAATGTCCTACGACTCCTGCGGAAATTGAACGCATCAAATTGATCCCTTTTGCTTCCGCTGTTGGATCAATCATGTATGCTATGATGTGCACTCGTCCCGATGTCGCTTTCGCTTTGAGCATGACGAGCCAGTATCAAGCTAATCCCGGTGAGAGTCACTGGATAGCTGTAAAGAACATCCTTAAGTACTTGAGAAGAACTAAGGATTCGTTTCTAGTGTTTGGAGGAGAACTTGAGCTACGTGTAAAGGGTTACACGAATGCAAGTTTCCAAACAGATGGGGATTATCTGAAATCCCAATCCGGCTATGTCTTTATGGGGGTGCTGTTTGCTGAAAAGGTTTCAAGCAAAGTGTCACTGTGGATTCTACAATGTAAGTCGAATATTTGGCGCCTTCTAAGTCGCTAAAAGCTGTGTGGATTCGGCAATTCTTGTATGGACTAAGAGTAGTCCCTAGTGCCGCAGATCCAATCACTATTTATTGTGATAATAGTGGGGCTATCTTTCAAGCAAAGGAGCCCAAGTCTAGTAATAAGTCTAGACACGTTTTGAGGAAATACCACGTTATTAGAGATAATGTGGAAATGAAGGAAATAGATATTTGTAAGGTTGGGACAGACGATAATATCGCTGATCCTTTAACCAAGCCTCTTTCGAGGGCTAAGCATGACGCGCACACCGCCTCCATGGGGTTGCGGCGTATGCCAGATTTCCTTTAGTTTCGTAATATGTAATTGAATGATGTATCCTATTACATATATGAAAATAACATTCATTGTTTAGAGTATATATTTACTCTTTTAAGTCATTATGAATGCATACTTTGTTTATCCGAATAGTTGTGTGACAACATTGAACATATTCAAGTGAACGGTATAAACTAAGTATTTGGTCCCTAGTCTCTCATATGAGGTGACGTCTCGGAGAGACTAGATTGCAAGTCGTTCGATGGTGGGTTCAACACCATGGGGTCATATGTGATGACTGCTCGTTTGCATAGACAGACTGTGAAACACTCGCTTGACAAAGGACGCTTATAGAATTCTTTTTCAATGAGATTGAAACCTGGTCGTGGGAATTCTATAGTATTCCTTTGAGTCGATTCTTTGACCTGAACTGATTGTCGAAGCCTGCGCTTCCGAGTGACTTTCATTTTTGTCCTAAGCCATGCCGTGAAAGGGGTTATAAGGGCATCTTTGGGGTCATGGTGATCCGTGATTATACAAAGATAATCGAGTGGAAGGAAATGTCCACCTCGTCAGGGTAAAACATCTTTGGGCCACTCGAGGAGTAGTCTGAAAATGCGTGGCCACGCTCGGTAAGAATCTACGGTAGATTCCCCTGGCCGACATTACTCTCCATATCGAGAAAACCACTCATGATTTTTATCTCAGGATGCAAGTACGACCTGTAAGACACCTTGCATCGAGTGGGAGATGTGAAACGGACATGAGAATTGGTAATGCACAACTTGTCTCGGACAAGTGGGAGATTGTTGGAGTATGTGTCCTCCACAATAGTGCGATTACTTAATAAATCTCAATTAAGGAATACATGGGGATAATCCTGAATTATTATCAATTGATTAACGTAAATCAATAACGGTTGGCTGACTAGAGTTTGACGTTATTGTCGTGAGAATCCAAGTGATCAATTGATCCCTTTAAGTCACACCTATAGGAACGTACTCCAAATATTTAAGCTAATTAATTGTATGAGATACGATTAGATTAGTGACTTGATAATTTGACTAACGGTTAGTCGGTGAATTAATTTAGAGAGAAATCGAGTTGTGAACTCGGATGATTGAATTTTATATCGATAAAATTACAAGAGGAGATGAGAATTAGTGATTAACTGTTAATTCACTAATCATGTATATTTTACTAATGAGATTAGTAAAAGTACATTTTAATACATGTAAGTGTACATGTATTTTAGAGAAGAGATTAATTAATTTATACTTTGTCATATTAGATGATTTAAGTAATAAATTATAAGTATTTGTGGGACAAATGTTGAAAAACAAATTGGACCCATATGAGGTCTTGTGGACCGTCCAAAGCAAGGAGGAAGAAGGTTCCTCTTGTTTTTATTTGTTTTGTCAACTAGTGTCTTGTTTTCTTTGCATGTAAAACATCATCACGAAGCATGCAACAAAATACTCTTCTCAAGAGAGAAACTTTCTCTTTTCTTGTCCTCTTGGCCCCCCTAGTAGTGTGTCTAACACACTTGTTTTCTTTTATTCTCTTAGATTAAAAAGAAGGCAAATAGAGAGAGAATGCATGCAAGTATCTTTGATAAACTTCTTCTCTCTCAAAACTCTCTAAAAATAAGAAACTAGTTCTTATATTCTCTACTATATTACTAAGTGTTAGTAATAATAATATTCACATATTATCAAGTGTTTATTAGTGATTTCTAGATCAAAATCACTAGTAAATTTGGAGTGCTTCTTGGGTGCAACAAGAAGGAGGTTTCCTCTTTTGGAAACTCGGTTTTGGAGGATCATCCTAACTCATAGCTCAAGAAACAAAACAAGAAAGGAGTTCTTGTTTTGTGCCCATCTTCCTTTGAGAAAGGTATATATTTCTATGAACTTGTAACAAAGTACATTTGTAACTACATAGATCTTGCTAAATCAAATTAGAGTAATTTGATTTACACTAATATTTGATTAGTGAATGGGATCCGATCCCTACACAAAGGTCAGAAATAACCCCGAAAAAAAAAATCAGAGGTTGACGTATCACACCTCCCCAGTTTAGTTGCCTATACCAGAACATACTCAAACTCGGAGAAGCCGCTGACCCTTAAGCAAAAAACCCTACATTGGCAAAAAAAGGGAACTCTAATGCTTAGTGCCACACTTTCAAGCTCACCACTGGAGAAACATATGCCTTCAACGATTTCTATGCAGAGGAAAAGGAAGACAAAGAATAAAATATTAGAGAGTGTAGGGTCCGACCTAGTGATTCATCAGTCGACCCAAGACCTTCGATCCTTCTACAATTACGGATCTAAGAATCTAGAGTCTTTAATGAGTGTTTCGGATAATAATTCCAAACAACTTTCAAATTTTTTAAATGCTGTTGCAAACATGAATGATAAGATTAATTTTGCTACATTAGTAAAAAGTTACAGGAGTACGAAACTCGATACACCCCCGGCGAGAAAAATTATCTCGTGCTGTTTTGGGCTTCCAGAAAGCATAGACGCTACATGCTTGCACATTTGATATATTTTTATCCAACAATGGACTTGCTCAAGTATGTATCTCTTTGAACATCCGGTACTAATTGGGCGCATTGTTAGGGGAACATTATTACTCCTAGCCGAATTTGACCTCAAATACATCCCACTTAAGGTAACTCAGGGCCGATCGATCTCAAACTTTCTGGACAACAACACATTTGTCGAGAAACCGATCGTTGACACTTCATCAGTAGCTACCCTACTATAGGATATGCTACAAACAATATGAACAATGGGAGCTGTACTTTAGTGGCGCATCAAACTATAGAGTTTGTGGAGTAGACATCCTGCTTATATCCATAAATGGTGAACATTCACCCTTATCAATTAAACTTGATCTTATGTCACCAACAATACTGTAGAGTACAAAGCATATCTCATACTTAATGCTCAAAACTTAAGTGCACACAATGACTAGTCACGAATAATCAACCAGGTTTTCGTAGTGTGAAAAATATCGAACGAAAACCTCGCCTAATATCAAAGAAAAGTTCAATAGCTCATCACAAAATTCAATCGAGACGTGTTCATAATCCTTTCACGAGTGGATAATTAGTTCGCCGTTGCACTTTCTGAACTAGCTTCTCCGATCAGCATCCCTCTCGGCATGGATACACTACTAGTTGTCGTAGAAAGGGAGAAATGACTCCTCTTACATATGCGCTCTTAAGGATGAGGAAGATCAAAATGAATCATGGTACCAAGCCATCCTTAACTTCAAAATAAACAGTGAATACCCACCTAACACGGATAAGCGTGCTTGAAGGTACCGGGAATGAGATCGGGATCCCTCCTCGACGCCCCGCTCGCGCCCGCCCTCGCAAGAATGCGTCATGGGGCGGAATGCACGGCGCGGGAAAATCTGCATGCTCGCTCGCTGAGCTGATTGCTCGAGCGTTCTTTTGCTATGGGGGAATGTCATTGCATGTATTTGTGACAAAAAGAAATATAAAAATCCTTTTGAAATGTATTTTCGGAGTCACCACCAAATATTAAAGGAATTTGGAACCTCTTCAGCGCGTCTTAAATCATAAGACACGGGGGTCTCAGATTTCAAGGTGCGTCGATACCTATCCTTCTGAGGTTATTGTGAAACCAGAGAGGATTTGGAGTGAGGTTACTTTTCGAAAGTTTTGACAAAATGTATTATGAAAACTGTAATAAAAAAGCCTACGTAAAAGTAGTCTTTACTAATTTGAAAACAAATGCTTTAATTCCGATATTTGGGCTAATAGGACGCTACGTACAAATGCAAATATGTGACTCGACAAATTTGTAAAATGAATGTAAGTCGTCAAAACTATGACGATTTGATATAGGAAATATACGTAAGATTAATAATTCATTATATTTGAATTACTAAATAAACGTTATTCTCCGACTTGTTTTCAATTCTAAGATTTTGTAAAACCCTCGGTTTTGCATGTTTAAAGAGACTAATTGAAACGGTACAGTTGAATGTCGAATCCGTGTTTTAGTCGTAATTTAATGCATGAATCAAGAATTTGCATTATGTAAAAGTGGTGTTTAATTTAATGATTTTGAGTTGTTTATTTATGCGATATTGGCGAGGTTTAGACGAATTTTTTAATTTGAATTACTACAACCGTATTGCGAATACGGGTTCGTTAATGCCAATATCGAGGTGGGTTAGAGTAACCCTTTGTGTCCAAGTCTCCAACGTCCAATCCGAAGGTAAAGTTTCTTTACCTTGAAATGCAAAGACGGTTTTTAGAGTGGAAATTTATAAGTGCGAGAGGCTTTATGTGTGTGTATTAGTATTGTATGTGAATTGATAAGTTGTTGTGTTAATTGATAACGTTTTGAGTCGAATAAGGGCTGCTATTTATTGCAATTGCTTCGTGTTTTATGTATAGTTGCTCAGAAAATCGCCAGTGAACCAGCGATTTTAAAAAAAATCGCCAGTGTGCAGAACAGGGAGGGGAAAATCACAGGCGATTTTCCAAAAAATCGCTTGTGGACAGGCGATTTTTGGTGTGTTTTCTGACAAATTTCGTAGCGCCGTATTTCGTATGACAATGTCTCCGTAGGTGTTCATGATTGTGCTTTGTAATTGTTGACTTTTGAGGGCCGGGAATCAACTTGATACAAGTTGATTTCTCAGCTCCGTTTTCGTGTTTCGTGTTTCGGTTTTTCGTTGTGTTTTTCGATTTTGGCTCGAAATAAAATAATATCGTAATATATTATTTTACGACGTTGTGAAACTTTGTTTTGTAAGAATGTGACCCGGGACGCGTTTTGGTCCGTTTCGGGTGCTTGGGCCTTTTTGCGTGTTCTGGGTCGTTTTTTTTGTTCTTGGGCCATTTTTGTGTTCTTGGGCCATTTTTGTGAGGCGTTATTGTGTCGTGTTTTTGCGTATTGCGTCGACTTAAGACAAAATGACTAAATTAATATTCACTTTTACGAAGTATGCAAATTCAAATTAATACGTTAAAAATGACTAAAATGTTTTAGACACTTTTGTACCGTTTCGTCTAATTTTAAAACATGCATGAAAAGTCCTTTTCGTCATCGGATTTGCTTTTGGGGGGTACGGATACGGGTATCTACAGAGCCCCCACTTTGGCTGAGTTTGGACTAAAGCGCTAGTCAAACTTAAAAGATAGTATCCGGACCATTACAGTCTCGATACTACCCGGCGACGCTAAGTATGTGTCTCGGGGAGAGACGAGGACTTATTGTCGGGAATGCGGGGCGGGACGGCATGTTTAAGGGCATGACGGTCCTGCATATTTAAGGGCCTGCTAGCCTGCTGTTGTTTGAATGTCGTCTGATGGCGTTTTGTAACTTGGCCATCTCCTGCGTCTTGAGTGCTTGTGTGTATTTGCTTCTGCGTTTGTTTTTTGATTTTCTTCCCTGTAGCGAGCGCAAGTGTTTGTGCCTTTGATTTGCGAAAGAAATTCGTGTTTCTGCGTCTTGACTTGCATAAGCAGTGCGTATTTTGTATGTATTTGAAAAGTATACGTATTTAACTCGTGAGGAGTATACGCATTCTTTGTTTCTTGACTCGTAAAGAGTGTCTGTGTTTTGAGAAATATACGTGTTTGGTTCGTGAGGAGTATACGTATTTTTTGATTTTTGACTCGTAAAGAGTGTATTGTGTTTTGAGAAATATACGTTTTTGACTCGTGAGGAGTATACGTATTTTTGATTTTTGACTCGTAAAGAGTGTGTGTTTGAAAAATATACGTGTTTGACTCGTGAGGAGTATACGTATTTTTGATTTTTGGCTCGTAAAGAGTGTATGTGTTTGAAAAATATACGTATTTGACTCGTGAGGAGTATACGTATTTTTGATTTTTGACTCGTAAAGAGTGTATGTATTATTGTGTTTAACTCGTAAAAGAGTGTAAAAAGAGTGCATTAGTAGCGTAATGGGCTACGGAAATCAGCCCAAACTAAAAAAGAACCCTGTGACTAAACTAAAAATCGCCAGTGTACTGGCGATTCAATGTGTGTTGTGAGTTTTTGTTTCAAAAACACGGGTGAGGGGGGTTTGTTTCATTCATCGGAGAAACAAAATACAAACATATTTCAATTGAAAAACTTGGTCTCGGCGATTTTTTTAACCAAATTTCGTGATTCCGCCTCCTACGATTCGCAATGGATCAAGGTATGTACTCAATCAAGTTGCTTTTTCGTGTTTTGAAGTCGGTTTTAACCCGAAATTCGTTTTTTAGGGTTTATGTTGAACCGCTTTGTTTGATTTGAATTTTGCCATTATCGTTGCTTGAAATTGATGCTTGAGAGTGCTATGAGGCTTGTCTTGCTATTGTTGGTGATTGCTTGCGAAAAACCCGAGCTTTTGGGGTTGTTTTTCGTGTGACAGAGAAGGGGTATTTTGGTCGTTTTTCGTTTTTCGTCTCGAAACACATTCAAAATTTTAATGTAGGTTACCCATTAGTAGTATAATGCATGGGTAAATTTGTTTCGTTGAAATAGGCGCGAAAAATGGGTCTTTCGAGGAAAAACGCACGTTTTCATGTGTAGGTCGATTTTGGGTCGAAAATTTTCGGTTCCGAAACTTGTCGAAAACTTCCGTCTTGGGTTGTTATGACTTGTATGGTGTATGGCTGGCTTAATTTCGTTGAGAATGCGTCATTTGGAGACGTTTTGGAGCGTTTTTGTGTAGTTGGCTAAGCCTCTTGAAACCGTTTTTCTTGTTTTTTGTGCCTCGAGTCTTGAATGTATTGTCATGCATGTTGCTTAGGTTGACTAGGGTGTTGTTTCGTGGCAAGTTAGGGCTTCTTTGGCCAAGGAAAGGCCAAGAAAAGGTCGTTTTTGTAGTTTGTGCGCGTTTTATAAAACCTATTCAGTCAAGGTTTTCGGGATATGATTTTTATGCGAACCTTTTTGTGGGTGCTTATTATGACTTATATATCGTATATGTATCATAAATTATGCATTTCTGTGTCTCTGCGTCGTTTTGGCCTTATCTGTCAAAAATAGGCCTAAAGTGCGACTTCTGTCGTTCTGCTTGATGTTTTGTTGTTTTTGTACCTTCTTGCTCCTTGGATTGGTCGTGTATGACGTATATATTGTATACATGTCGTAAAATATGCATTTCGGCGCTTCTGCTTTGTTTTAGCCTCATCTGTCAAAAATAGGCCTAAAGCTTGCTTTTTGCTGTTTCGTTTGCTTTTTCTTTGCCTTTGTGCATCCTTGTTCTTTAGATCAGATGTGTATGACGTATATATTGTATACGTGTCATAAAATATGCATTTCTGTGCTTCTGCTTTATCTTGGCCTTATCTGTCGAAAATAGGCCTAAAGCTTGCCTTTTGCTGTTTTTGTGTATTTTTATTCTTTTGTTGGTCGTGAGTTTGCTTTGACGGGATACATTTTTGTTGTATTGTACTACTGTTGTTGCTAAAAAGGGTTTCTTGAATCTCCGCAGGCGATCCTGAGATCGTGATACCTACGACCAGTACTATGGAGAAGATCCTCCATAGTACTGATTTCAGTGTTGTAGGGGAGGAGCGTACTCCGATGTCCGAGTTTCTTCCGCATATAGAGGTTTCTGAGGGCCCGTCTCAGTCCGACTTTTTTAAGACTCCTCCTACTTTGACGCCAGGGAGTGAGGTACAGGGAGCTGTTCCGAAGTCTCCTAGGCCTTCTATCAATGATCGTAGTACAACTATAGAGCCGACAGGGCCTTCTGTTGCGATGCAGGGCGTGCTGCAGAGGCGATTGGGGTTACTGTGGAGCCTGCTGTGGAGTTGCCTGCGTCTTCCATGGGTGGACGTGGAGTCGGGTCCGTGCCTTCGCGAGGTGCTGTACGCGGACGTGGCGTTGTTGTAGAGTCACCGGCGTTTGCCGGGAGAGGTCGAGGTGGAGGTCGCGGGGGTGGTCGTAGGAACGACAGGCCTAGTAGGAAGCATAAGGTGGGTGATGTTACTAGTAGCGCTGAGGGTGGCATTCGGACGCGTGGTCGTCGTACTGCCGAGACTGGTGGTAGTTGCGAGCGAGATGAGGGCAATGGTGCTGGTGGTTCAGGTGGGGCAGGTCCTGACGAGGTTGAGGCGGGAGGCGATCCTGCTCTTGAGAGGCCGAGGCGTTGTCCTCCTCGTCGGCTTGAGGATGCCTTCGAGAGTGACCCTGAGTCCGAGGAGGTGCAGGGTGATGAGGAGCAGGCGGCGGACGAGGCTGGTGTAGATACCCATATTCGTACCCTCCCAACCAAAACCCTGTGATGTAACTCGGACTTTTGTTATGCATGTTTTAACGTTGACTTAAACGGTTCTAACTATGTCGAATTCATTTTTGAGTCGTTTGAAATGTTAAATGAGTTAGGTCGCTTCACATCACGCTTAAATAAATGTTCATTTTGTCCATTTAGAGTCTAGTCTGGTCCGCGTCCTGCTTCACTTGGCACGAGCTTCGCATTACAATTAGCCCTTTTACATTAACGAGGTCTAATTCAGCATTCCTAAATTTAGGCCCGGTCGCTAAATCCCCCCTTTAGCTCCCTCTCACACAAAATATAGCCTCACGGGTTACTTCATTTCACAAAACACTACAAAATACACCTTTTTCACATTTTCGGGTCTCGGGCCCAGAACCGAGCCCAAACCCACCTTTGGCCCTCACTCCAAAGCCCTCAACTCTCAAAATATCTTGAAGAGCCCCCTCAGCTGTTTTCTTGACGTACAAGCTCGAGATTATACTGTATCTTTTCGAGATATAATCAAACCGGAATTAGGAAACTAGACCTAAAACCAGACCCCCATACCGCATACCTCTATGCGGTTTAGGGGCCAAACCGCATAAGCTTATGCGGTTTACCTGGCCAACCGCATAGTCATGTGCGGTTTGCCTGCCTGGTTCTATCCCGAGATTTCCTATTTTCTCCGCGGTTTGTAGTATATATACCCCCTATACCCAACCTCATAACACACAATTCACAATCAGAAATCACCAGCAACCTCTAAAAGCCTCACGCACTCAAATCCTTGAGTTCAGCACACCATCCCGTGTTGAATTCATCCTTCTTTTTAGTTCAAGAAGCGAAGCTCTGCCGATCTGAAGCGTCAGGACAAGGTAGGTACCGATCAACTTGGATCAAAACGTTTTCTTATTTTCTATGGACTAACAAAGGTGACTACAATTCAGCGCCTCACCCCCCCGGGCTTTGGCACCGAGGCCGCTTGCCTTCTAAGTGGTCTTATTACTTCGGGTACACACCATATTCGATGACACGCCAAAGTCGCATAAGCAACCGACCCTTTTAAAATGAACCAATGGACAATTGAACGTTTATTTTATTTGCATGCATCTTGCACCTTTCTACCTTTTGCATTAAATCAACTTTAACAATGAATTCGACCGTTAACTAAACCGTTTTCTTTAACAAGTTAAACATGCTAAACTGAGGGTTTAAACAATCTTTTTGCATTTCCATTTGCATTCTTTTACAAACTTTTATCGCACTTGTACGTAGCGATAACATTAGCTTAAATATCATCTTACATGGATTGTTCTAGGTCAGTAGAGGCTATTTTCTAAATAGGCTTTTCTAAAAGGTTTTCATAAATCATTAATTGAATTAATCTTTAGTTAAGTACCCTCACCCCGAATCCATCTGGTTTCACAACCTTAGATCTAGGGGTGTCGGCGAGCTCCAGAATCTAGGACGTGCTCTTTGACTTAGGGCATGATAGCAGGTTCCTAATTTCCGCGATAATTAGGTGGCGACTCCAAAACAGTTTTAAAGGTTTTTCTAACTTAGTCTTTTTAACTTAGTACGCCCTTATTCAAGACGCCGAGTTGGGTCCCCCTCGATCCCGGGTTCCACAGTTTGGCGACTCCGCTGGGGAGTTATATTTTTAAAACCAAAAACTAGCGTTTTCTTTTTAAAAATATATATAGAGGTGAAACTTGAAAGCCTTGAACAATCCATTATTGCATATTTGAACTATGCACATTCGTTTAGAGTCCATTCCTTTTAGAATCTAGGCACCCTTTGCACCCTCGAGAGGTGGTTCCAACACGCAGGCTTGTCCACTCGATAAAGCTCGTGCAGGACTAACTTTCCTCTTAGCCCTCCACGGCTTGCCGTAAACGATTATCTCGATCGCCCCAGTGCTCCCTTTAGAAAACCGCACGCTATGGCGTGAGGAAATAAAGGGGTTAAATGTCTGCCAAAGCGTACTCGAGATAGTTGGAGGTGTACCCGACTGACCCTTTCACCCTTCGAGTCATACGTACGGGTACGAGGCTATGCACTCCATGGTCTTTTTCAAATGAGCATTTGCATTCTTATCTTCGAAAACTCGCTTAAAATTTTTCAAAGATAAACGAACCTAACATCTAACAAAGCTAACACTTTCCAAACAAAACTATCGCGAACTTTTGAAATAAACGTTTTTCAAAATCTCCTTTTACAAACAAGCAAAAACCCGAGCAAGGATTAAAACCTAGGCTCGCGGATTCAATCCTCTAGGTCACATGACCTAGACTCCATATTTAACATCCTCGACTCGACTTGTTAACCACTCTCGAGTCGAATCCTTTATCTTTTACACGTCCGAACTCAAGCTCACCACGGCAAATCGCCGATACTAGTTCGACGGGTGCAAACAAAACTTTTAACATCGAGACGAGATGTGCGCACGCATCCACGCCTCAAAAGCTTCCCTTTAGCCAAACTCTTTCGAAAATCCCCTTTCTCAAGCATAAAAGGTCTTTCTAAACAAAGAAATGAGCTAAAAATGAACGCTTAGAATGAACATGAGTCTAGCGGGTCCGGTCGTGTCACTAATATACGAAGTGAAATGCAGGTCTCAGCTGGATACTCGTCGTACTAAGAATCGCGTAATCATCCCACACAAAAAACGAACCTACACCCGCAAAATGGCCGGCAATGATGATGTTAACGCACTCCGTGAACAAGTCACCAAGATGACCGAAGACCTTGATCGCTTACTAAACCACCATAGAACTAAGGTGGAACGTATGGAGCAAAAGATCAAGGAAGAGGCGGACAGGCACGCTAAGAAACTCCAAGCCATGGAGAAAAGGCTCTATGTCTCGAGCACTTACTCCATACACAAGGAGAACGAAAACGTGCCCACAAGCATCAAGGACGAGCTTCCTAACAAACTCGCCCTCAGTGACCTCCCCATCTTCCAAGGACATGAGAGCCCTATCATTCACATCCGAGCTTTCAAGTCTCAAATGGCCATAAAGGGGGTCGACTCCAAACATTGGCTTACTCTTCCTAAGACTCTCTAGCAAATGCGCCAAGACATGGTTCTACTCACTTGACCCACAGCGGGTCCCTACTTTTGAAGAACTCACAGTCGAGTTCGATCGACAATATCGAGACAATGAGGACACCCAAGTCTTGATCCGTACTCTAGAAGTCCTTGCTCAAAAGGACAATGAAGGTTTCACCGACTACCTTACCCGGTGGAAAAAGCTGAGTGCACAAATTCCGAATCGCCCTCGCGAAGACGAACTTGTGCCAAAGTTCATAAATAACCTACGACCCGTGTATCAATTTTACATGAGGTACAGCAACATCCAGAACTTTAAGGAACTAACCAAAGTCGGTACCCAAATTGAAGACGATCTTAGGACCGGCACAATGGCCAAATACACCGGCCATGCCTACCAAGGTAGCTCCTCCAAGTCTACTCGCGCAGTCAAGAGCGAGGAGAATCGTACCGTAGGCAATCTTGACGACGATAGCCTTGACCCCTTCGCAACTACCTTCTCAACGCCTCCTAAGGCCAAGAGAAGCTTTGACCCCCTCTTCATGTCTTACTCCATAGCATTTCAAAGGCTAGTAAAAAAGAACTACCTACAACCGATTGGGCCTACTAGCGAGCCGCCCGAAGACAAGAAGCCCAAATCCTGGAACCCCAACGCCTTATCTGCATACCACCGAGGCAAGGGGTACGACACCGAGAACTGCTTTAGGCTTAAGAACGCTATCCAAGATTTCATTGATCAAGGAAAGCTCAACAAGCCATCTCAACCCACTAAGCCGTCAAACAACGATAACCCACTTGGCAACCACGCAATCTTCGTAGGATCGGTTCCTATAATAGACTGCTCTTATCTTATCACACCCGCTAATGACCAAATCAATGGAGTTTGGTTTAGCGATGACGAAGACGAGGAGTGGCCACCCGCCAACAAAATGGCTGCCCAACTCTCGAGTACTCCTTCCTCAAGTAAAATCAAGAAGAACAAGAAGGGGAAGAAAAAGAAGGGCAAACAGCCCGAGAAGAAAGACCAAGACGAGGTCTCGCACCTCACACGTTCTGGCCATCCTTATCAGAATATCTTTACCGACAAGCACGCTCGAAAAGCGACCGCGGCCGAGAAAGGCAAGGCCGTAGTCCAAGAGGATGTTCCTTCCACAAGCACACCCTCCACATCTACAGTGGTTCCACCACCAAACAAGAGCGAGGTGCTTCAAAAGCAACTTGCTCGCCCAAAAGCCGATGTATCCATCTGGGCTCTTTTACGAGACTCAGCAGAACATAGGAATGCCTTTATCCGCGCCTTACAAATAGCATGCGCTGATTCCGAGATCTCTCCAGACCAAATGGTCAGCCATGTTACAAGGGATTGGCTATCCGGGGCCATCACCTTCTCGAACAATGATCTACCCGCGTTCGGACCAAACCATAACCTTGCTCTCTAAATCAGCATAGAGTGCATGAAGAAAACTCTACCCGTGTCTCTTGTTGACAATGGGTCTGCGGTCAATGTTTTACCATTGGCCACCGCACATCGCCTCGGCCTATCCAATAAAGACTTCACCCCGAGGATGGAGTCAAAGCTTTTGATGGGACCCGACGTCATGTGAAAGGAACCATTTCCCGTCACATACGAAGTGGTCCTATAGAAAGGAAGGTCGAATTCCACGTCATCGATATGACTCCTTCCAATAACATACTCTTGGGACGCCCGTGGATTCACTCCACCAAGGCCGTGACTTCCACCCTCCACCAAAAGGTTAAGATCCCTCTCAACGATGAGGTCATAACCTTGAATGCCTCAAATTTCCGAGCTATCTTTGACACACCAAAGGAGCCCAATATTGCAGAGATCGTCGTTGAACCTACACAAGACTTGTCTGGTTTTGACTTTGAGATTGGCGCCATTACACGCGCACCAATTAAGTCCTATAAACCATTCAAAACAAAGGACAACAATAGTATTTGGCTCACCATGGGTTTAGGCTATAAACCCAAAAACAACGACCAAGAGGAGTGTTCAAGGAAGTCCAAAGACGAAAGTCAACCCACAAGGTCCATATTTCACCTCTGGAGGAAAGGTCGACGCAAGCACCTCCCTTCGAGACATCATCCACTTGTCTGAAGCTTGTTTCTCTAGTGAGGCCGAACCCAACACATCAAAGGCCCCACCGAGCACCAAAAATGAGGAGATCGTCTCCACCATCATGCGCGACCGCCACTTCGACCCTAACCTGCTTATAGTTGATGCCACCGATAAAACCCTAAATGGATGGTATAAAACGCTGGAATGGACTGACGCACAAGGCCACCACTTCCAGCTTATCACCGACGAAGGACCGCTTTTCGACCATATCACCAACCTCAAAGACGAGGACGAAAGCGACACAAGCTCGAGCAGCTCTAGCAACAATGAAGAAGACGAAGACGGAGAAGAGATTCTGTTAACATCTAATGCTCTTAGTGTCGGGTCATCTGTCGACCCACCAAGCCTAGACTCTAGCTTTAGCTTAGATTTTCTCTTTACGGAGGCTAGCTCCAAACAATTTTCTGTTTTGTCGAACAATTCTTCTCAAATTAATGAAATGAACGAATTTGCTTACGTCTTATCTCAAGCTAAAACAAACAACAAACAACAAACAACAAAGATATAAAAATAAACAACAAACATCAAACAAATCACAAAATACAAAAGACACTAACTCATGCGATGAAAAATGAACAAACCAATGAATCTTTAAACAAATACATTGCAAATATTGTCTCTCCAAAAACACAGGACCCAATCATCGAGGAAACCATAAGCATAAACGTGGGAAGCCCCGAAGAACTAAGGGAATTACAACTAGGCGCATCACTAGACGAAGATGAACGTGCCCAATTCACACAACTCCTAACCGAATTCAAGGATGTATTCGCATGGTTGATGAGTCCATATTTTACCTATATTTTATGTATTATCTCCCCCTCATTTTGTATATATTTCGACATTTTTGCTATATTTTATATTATTATTGCTCCTTGTACGGTTTACTACGAATATTTTATATTTATTGCAGGACGGAGTATTTTATGCCGAAAATGCCGACGCGAAATAAAAACGAGCTCGAAGACAAGTCAAAGTGCAACACAAAGCCGGGAATTACTAAAGATTAAACAAGCGGACTCGTGCTCAAATAATTACAAGGCCCGATTTGTAAATAGCCTAAATAAATATAAAACAATTCTACTGCTTCTATTATCATTAGTTTTACGTTTTATTAGTTTTAGTTTAAGGTTTAGGAGTTTTACATGTTTTTACTGCTTCAATCTCAATTTCAAGACATTGTTCATCCTTTTACTTCAATCAAAAGTTAAGTTTCATCTACCTTTTCTCTCTATCTATTTTTATTATGTATCTTAATTTTATTATCGTTGTTATGATTAGTTTTATGATTGAGTAGTAATTTTATTCTAGGGTTTGGTTGAACTTAGATGAATTATTTGTCATATTGACTCCGACTTATTGAATTTTTTGTTGGGTTGTGTGTTATTGTTGATTATGTTGATTGTGGTTTATATGATTGATTAATTGTTTGAGATCGCGTACGAGAGTCGGGTTTTAACTTGTAAGTTTTTGTGTGAACCCAAGTTGGGATTGTGTACGAGAGTCAAATTCCGCCTTTAAAGAACCCCAATATACAATTTGATAAGTTGTTAACGGAGTTAGTGTGTCGACTAATTTATATGGGTTATGATACCTTCGCCCTAGTGTTCTTTATATTTACCGTTTTATTGCGTCTTTATCAGTTTAAATTTATGCTTATACTTATTAGATTAGATAAATCTTTTACGATGATTTGCGTAGATAACTTGTAATCCGAGACAACACTAGTACTTAATTCCTGACCTCCCTGAGACCGACTCGTAAGTGCTACAATTGACTCGTGCGCTTGCGGTAAATTTATAACTCATCAAGTTTTTGGCGCCGTTGCCTGTGGCCGCCTTGTTTGCCGCCTTCTCCTACCACCTTCGTCGAGTTCCACCACCGATCACCACTCTCGCATATGCCCTGATACGACACGTTTATTAGAGGTTAAAGTGCGAGTTTTAAGTGTTGAATTCGGAGTATTTCCGTCTCTTTAGATGGTTTTATGAGCACTTACACGAGTACGAAGATTCAAGCTAAAACCGCATAAAAGTCAACGTCAAAGTCAAAGTCAACTCTCAAAGTCAAAGTCAAGGTCAAAGTCGGAGCCGAGCACAAGTCATGGCCCTAAAGCCGACTCAAGAGGCCACTCAAGTCAAGGAAGTCAAGTCAAGGTTCTAAAAGGAAGCATTGAAGGAAGCATTGAAGAATTTGGCTAAGTATGGAATTAAAGAAAATCGTGAAAAAAATGGTCAGGTGAAAGGCGCCAGGGGCGCCTCAAATGCGCCTGGGGCGTGGGGCGCCTCCCATGCGCCCAGGGCGCAATTCCTCAGTGCGCATCGTTTTGTTTTATTTTGAAACGAGTTTTAAGGGTTTGTAAGAGGGTTTTTCGAGACTTATCTTTTCATATTAGTTTTATGCAGCTTTAGAGAGATAAATTAGGAGAGAGATTAGGTTAAGTTTTCAAATAATTACTCTTTAATTAGTCTTTAATTTCATGTTAATGGATTTTCTCAACAATTTAGTTTATGTTTGGATGATTATGGGTAACTAAACCCTCTAGCTTTTGGTGTAATTCATGGGTGTTCTTCCCAACTCTCTTGATTAAAGTGAGGATCTTTAACTTAATCTATTTTATTTGAGTATTTACTCCTTCTTGTGTTTGTTATTATTTAATCTTTGGTTTTGTATAAAGTGTTGATCTTTTGTGCAAATCCTTTGATTTCATGCTTGAGGATTTGTGAGTTTATGTTGGAATTTCTCAAATTCTTCATGTTTGACACTAATAGCATGTGTTATTGTCTTGAATGTTGATTCATCTTGCTTTAATCATGTTTTAAGGAGTAAAGTATGAATCTTTGATGCGAAACCCTACATGCCGATTCTTGTTTGTGTTTTCATCATAGTTTTCTTGCATTCATCCTATGTTCATTCTTGCATGTGGTGCATGAAACATATTAGTTGCCGATTCATCTTGTGTGGAATGTGTTGTATGCTTTTGTTTGCCGATTCAAGCTTAAGTATCATATATGCGTAGAATGTGTTCGATGAATTGCTCATTTAAAAGAGTTTATATCCTTACACTCACTTGATCAATTGAGAAGGGTAAACCCCTTGTTTTTACACCAAAAGCGCCTTCCTCATCTTAATATCTTTCGTTTTTAATACTTGCAACCTAGTTTCGACTAAATCAATCAATTAAACCCCCCTTTATTCTTACATTTGTGCATTGTGACATTAGCCTTGATTAGTCCTTCCCTTGGGTTCGACCCTATTCTTACCTCTATATTACGTTGTTTTGTGTGAATCGAATAGGTTTATAAATTGTTAATTTGACCCCTTTTATTAACGACGTAAAAGGCGCGTCATGCCCCAATTTATTTAAACCCTAATCCCCAAATCAATTTTGATGGATTTAATGATTGTTCAATGCTTCGATTTTGGGGTTGAATTTCGCACATGGGTCGAGATTTTCGAAAAAAAAGGGTGCAGCTTTGATGATCAATCAGCTCGATTCTCTGAAATTTGGTGATGGGCTGATTTTATTCTTCGACATTTTGAACTCGTGTGCAAATTTTGGGGCTAGTCTACTGTTGCGAATTACAGGTTTTCTTTGCTATCTCTTTTGTAATTTATGGTGGTCGATTTTTCTACAGAGATGGGTCCTAGAATTTCTGCTGAATCGTTGAATTGGAGCTCATATATCTGCGGTTCAATGGTCTTAGCTGTTTTGGTTTGTCGAGCTACATGTTAAGGGGCCGTGTTTTGGCTGATTTCCGATTCAGGCTGCTGAACTTTTTTCGAATTTGGCGTTTCCATTACTCAATTATTGTTGTACGAAGTATCTTATGATAGATTTCGCCATTATGGGTTGATCTTTGCTGCTTTTTGGGGCTGTCATCTCATCATTATGCTCGATTTGCTATGTCAAGTTTTGATTTGAGATATATTGAGTCAATTTTCCTGCTGCCTAGTCGATATTCTGCTGTTCTGAGTTATTGGTTGTTCGAAACGCGTCACATTTGCTGCTTATGACTCGATTATGAGGGATACTTGGGCCTTTAGCTGCTGATTTTCGGTGCCTTCTTCTGCGCATCCGGTTTTTTTTGCTCTAATTCTGCCACATTGAGTTCTTTCGTTATATGGGTCGAGTTCTGCCATGTGTTTGTCTTACTTTGAGGTTGGTGTTGTGCTTATTTGCTGCTGCTATGCCAATGCATCGTACTTGGGGCTGACTGCTGACATCCCATCATTATGTTCGACTTGCTGCTGCCGAAATAATTATTGGCGTATCAACTCACGTATTTTGTTTGCGACTTAAATGTGATGTGATTTTGGGTGAATTTGGTGCTGCGTTTTGGTACCACAAGATTGTTTTCTGTTGCGCGACACTTCATTGCTAGTTTGTTGCTCGTGACTTGATTAAGGGGTCATATTCACTACCTCTTAGCCCACATTATTTGAGACGATATAGGGCCAATTTGCTGCTGCAAGTTCGATGCTCCGTTGTTTAGGATACTATGTAGTTTTCATGTTCGGGAAACTCTTTGCCTTGGTTTTGAGCTTGATTTGGTTTGAACGCTACTGCAATGGAAGGGTTTACAGCAAGCCTTGGCTGAAATTTCTGGTTGTCAACAAAAGGAAGCTTGTATGCTGCTGTAGAAGCTTCATTGGTGTCCTGCGCTATTCAGGATGTTTGTGCCTCGTGTTCGGGTGATTTCTGATGTTCTCGTTTACTGCTCGGGACTTGATTTTGAGACGTATATGTTGCTGCTTTTTTTGGGAACACACGCTTGTTTTATGCTGTACGGAGCTCCTTCGGTGTATATTGTTGCTTCTGATTTGATGATAGGGCTGCTACTGCTCTTATTTGTTGTCGCGTGTGATTTCCTGCTCAACGTCTATCTTCACTCAATCTCGGTGAGCTCATTTCCTTCCCTTAATTTATTTTAGCCCTTTGTTTCATTATTGTTATATTTTCACTACAATGAGGACATTGTCTTGTCTAAGCTTGGGGGAGAAGTGTTTGTCAAGTTTTGGTTTCGAGTTTTGGTTTGTTATGCCTGTTGTTTACTGATATTGCGCTGAACTTTTTAAAAAATTGTTGATTTGTCATGCTTGGAGAAATTATTAGTGTGCTTATTTTGATCTTTAGTATCTTTGAGTTGAATATCTATTGCCTTAGCTTGCACGATTGGTTTGTTTCCTAGAAATAGATTGCGAATCTCAGTTACTAACCCGCTTATATCTGCTCAAATCTTATCGTTTTTCGTTCTTTTACTTTTGATATTGGTATTCTTGCCAGGCAATGGTTTGTGGAATGTTTGGTATGTTGGAATATGGAATGTATGGAAAGATTTTTACATGTTGAAGCAATGCTTCGATGCTTTCGGAGGGGACTCATTGAGTTGAGTAACCACAATGGCCATGAATTTGGTTGTGACCGAGTGTATGAGCAATGACGTAACCCTTAAGGAAATATGTTTACCATGTTTGATTGCAAAAAAAAAAAAATATCAATGGTCGTACAAGGATATGCCCGGAATCGAACGAATCATCGCCGAACACCGCATCCCCATTGATAAGATTAGTCGCACTCTCCTAATCAAAAATAGACCGGACAAACACTAATGGGTAGCAAGGGTAAGTCGGGGTCGAATCCACAGGGAGAAAGTCGCTTATGTTGGTTATTTTGGGTGATTCTAGTCTCGGTTCGAGTGTAGGTTGGTAAACTAGAGCTAGAGCGCAAGGAAAAGGGATTTAAACGATAAGGAAAAAAGTCTAGGGAATCGGGGATAGGCGATGGGTAAGTCAAGGCCAAGGATGATGATCGGAACTAGTAGGTATCGCACATGCTAAGGATAACGCTCGGCCTCTCGGTCTTAAGCTCCTCTAGGTCTCGAATGCGGGCTCATGACTTACAAACGAGGGTCCTAATGTTTAGTCTCGCGCCTACCCTAGAACTAGGCTTTCGTTCTTAAGTTCAAGGGTGCTAGATACTCGCTAAAACGTGATCAAGGAATCAACGAGAGCAAACAAGCAAAGACTAAACAAAGCATGACAAAACCTAACTCAACAAGATCATCAAACTCAAGCAAAACCAACACCCATGCTTCACCCTCTCTCCCTAGATAATAAAACTACTCACACATAGCGAAATTGATAACAAAAGCAAGAGCAATGGATGAAAACATGATCAATAACAATATATAATGAAATGAACAACAAAGGAGAAAAGTATATAGCAAAACCTAATCAGAAATTGCAAGAGAAATCAAAGAACAAAGACAACAATACCGAAATAGGATGATCAAACAACGTACTTGAGTCGGGAATTCAAAATACAAGAAGGAAAATTAATCTAACCCTAAATTTTTGATAGAAAGTAGTTTAAAGTGTTAGGAAGATCCCCTCCAAATTTCGTGCGAAAATAATATGTTTTGCCCCCTCAAATAGACGATCTATTTTAAGCCAACGAAGCGTCTCTCAGCTGTCCCTAGGTGGTCCCGGACGGGACAGGGGCCATCCCGGACGGGACAAGTGCACCCCGGACGGGACAAGGTCATCCCGGAGCCTTCAGTTCAAGTCCTCTTTTGTGCTTCTTTTGTACTTAGTTTTTTTTCTTGTTTTTGCTTCTTTTGGCTTGCAGCAAAGCCAACTTCCTTTCTTCTTGTTGTCCCAAGGCTAATGTACTTTGCTCATGAGTAGGGACGAGGTCTCGGATGATAATGTGAGTTTGAAATCCCGTCCCATGGTCCCGGGACACCTTCATTGGTATAAACGAGGCTCGTGCGCAAGCGAAACGCAACGAAACCAACTCGAATCACCTTCAAACTTCACGAAACTTCACGTAACCTCTCGACAAGCATCCTAAACTCCAAATATGCGCTTGTACCTGCAAAATGGACACAAAAACGCAGCAGTGCCAAAACGGAGAGAAATAGTAGCTGAAACGCGTATAAAAGCACGAGAAACGCGAAGAAACGCAAGCGACAGGGGGCTATAAGAACGAAAATATATGAGATATCAAACTCCCCCAAACCGAACCGTTGCTTGTCCTCAAGCAACAAAGCATGACAGAAAATAGAGGACAAAGCGAGCATAAGAAGACTTCCCCAACAATCACCAAACCGCATGTAGCTCAAGGAAATGGCAATCGATCCCGAAGCAGCATGGGACGTATGGAAATAGCAAGCTAACGGCTGAGAATTACAAGACGGCGCAGAATGAATAGCATGGCTTAGACTATGGCTCTCTAGCAATCAAATCACGGACCTCTCGCGGTTTCCACTCTACTCAAATGATGAACAAGGCGAAGTATATAGTGACACTCACCTACTCAACTGGTGGAAGCACGCCCGCAATCTAATGTGGACCAAATCTCGTATTCCCGTACACAAATAATGTCACAAAAACGAACCAAACATGAGGGCTTACATAGGATATGAGGGTGTAAAGGCCATAGAGAGGTAAAGGGTGATAAGGTGGAACAAATGATTATGGAATCGTGGAGCTAAGCCACTAGAAACCACTAATACTACTCAAGTGCTCGTCCAACCAAAACGGAACCCAAACTCTCATAATAAACGGACCGAAAGCAGCATATCGGTCTCCTTTACACATCAACGCAACATAAGAAAATGATCACAAGTGCTTGCTCATGTAAAACAACAACAACTCTTATTCTTTTGCACACAATTTTCTTCTTTTCTTTTGATTTTGTGTTGTGTTTATTTTTCTGATTTTTGTTTCTTTCTTGAGCAAAGAGCACACTCACATAGTATAGTTGCGGAAAACCTCATAAAAGGTCGGGGAAACAGCAATCCCGACTCATATTCACCAACACTCTCCAAGCATACGACATCAGCAAGTCGTAGCAAAATAATGATCAAAACCCGAAAACGAGCACAAGAGTAAGCAAGAGCGGTCACTAGCTAGGCTAGGGTAGGCTATATGGCAATGTAGCTAGCAAACTCAAGTGGTAAAGGGATAAAGGATCATGTATGAGAGGATAAAAGCAATGCAAGATCAAGGTGAATAAAATAGGATCAACTAATGCCTCATATGCAATAACAAGTGACAAAATCGTGGGAAACACGGGATAGGGGCCACACTTATGCGTGTTGATATTACGTACCCCACGAGGAGAACTACTCTCAATAAAAGCACGGGACCGGATAGATGAGCAAACCTCACGAAAACTAAAAACCTCACAAAATAAGTAGCTATAGTCCATGAATGATAAAGCCAAACAAGTCAAGCACGCCATCATCTGCAAGCACGTCTAAACATCCCCGAAAGCGCTAATCCAACAATATAAATCATGCCAAAGCTCAAAGCTAACAAGGGAAGGGATGTCAGGAAAAATCAAGGTAAAAAGAAGCTCGCAAACAACGCTCGGGATACGTATTTTTGGTATTTTTGACATTTTTTTTCTGATTTTTATGGAATTTTCTGAATTTTTTTGATTTTTTTGGATTTTTGTGATTTTTTGAAAAAGCGAAAAACGAAGAAGAAAATGCAAAAACAAAGCAGAACGAAAAGCAAAGCGTTCCTCCCCCCAAACCAAACGACACATTGTCCCCAATGTGTCCTAAAGCACATCAACACGGGGACCCGTAAAATAAGGGAGAAAAACGAGCAAAGAAAGTCTCAAAAGAAAGCAAAGTACATACAATATATTTACAAATGAAATCGTCCCCCCAAACCAGCATCAAACTGGGGGCGCAGCAGGGTACGGGAAGTACCACCAACCGTGGGCCTCGTCATAAACGACCCCGCTTCCGTCATCCTCATAGTCGTCTCCATCATCATCATCTACTCCTCCTCCAGCTCGGCCATCTTCATCATCAATAGCATCCACTCGGCTAGCAATATGCGCAGCAGCAGCGTCTTTGATCACGTCCTTACCCGCGTCCTTCCTCCCTAGCTCACCTGCAAGCATGTCACAACAAAGCACGGCCTCAAGAGGGTCCCTCTCGAGGACTTGCGGTAAGCACTCGTCCACACAATCATCAATAATGTCCAAAGCAAAGACCGTCTCCTCCAACATGGGACGCTTTAAAGCATTAGAAAGGTTGAAAGTAACTTTATCACCGCCGATATCCAACGTTAACTTCCCATTCTTGACGTCTATAATAGCACCAGCAGTGTGCAAGAAAGGTCGACCCAATATAATAGGAATTTGGGAGCCTTCGACCATGTCAAGAACAATGAAGTCAACGGGAATGAAAAACTTACCAACCTTGACAGGAACGTCCTCCAAAACACCCAAAGGGCGTTTGACAGAACGATCCGCCATCTGCAGCGTGATATTAGTTACTTTCAACTCGCCCATGTTGAGTTTCTCGCATACCGAATAAGGCATGACACTCACACTTGCACCTAAATCACACAAGGCTTTATCAATAAAAGTAGTTCCGATAGTGCAAGGGATGGAGAAGCTACCCGGATCCTTCAGTTTAGGAGGAGACTGGTTTTGTAAAAGTGCGCTGCATTCCGCAGTGAAAGCCACAGTCTCGACCTCACTGAACGACCTCTTCCGGGTGAGGATGTCTTTCAAAAATTTTGCGTAAGCAGGAACTTGCGTGACTAGTTCAGTGAAGGGTACCGTTACCTTCAAGTCTTTCACTACCTCCATGAACTTACCGAATTGACTATCGAGCTTTGATTTTACCACTCGACTCGGGAATGGTAATTTGATTTGAATTGGCGGCTCGACAGGCTTGCTTTGCGTTTTCTCCTTCTCTTTCGCCTTCTCGGCCACCTTGCTTCCTTGACCCTTCTCGGTTACCCTTCCATCACCATCACCATCCACGGCCTGTTCTCCTTGGGGCACGGCTGCCCCATTTCCCTTGCCCGCTCCACTTGTGCTTGCTCCATTGCTCTTCGTACCTGCTCCTGCAAAACCATCACTAGAAGCATGCATATCATTAGGAGAAAGAGGAGGGTCTACCTCACTTACCACCGTAGGCATTGGTGGAGCGTCAAAAGTGGGCATCGGAGGACCGTCATAGCTCGTGCCACTTCGCAAGGAAATAGCATTAACGGTATCATGAGGTTGCGGTTGAGTGCCTTGAGACGGAAGAGAACCCGGCTTCCTTTGAGAACTAGAGGAAGCAAGTTGAGCCATTTGCGTTTCAAGCATCTTAATGGCCGCATCTTTCGCTTGATCGCTCTTTTGCATTTGAGCCATCATCGTTTCTTGAGTTTTGGCCATTTGCATCATCATTGACCTCATTTCGCTCATAGGATCGGGAACCGGAGCGGCTTGCACTTGTGGTGGAGCATTTGGTGGTTGAAAATTGGGGCGATTAAAGCCCGGAGGGTTGTAAGGTCGAGGATTATTGTTGTAAGGGCTGAAATTTTGTGGAGGATTGTATTGTGGTTGTTGTGGTTGAGGAACGCTTTGCTTTTGTAGGAAAGATTCGGATGATTCCTATAGCCTTCATTGTAGTAGTTCGAGTAGGGGCTGTTTTGTGATTGAAAAGCATGCACATGGTGTATATTAGGTTGAGAGTTCATACCTCGGCATTCCATGGATGAGTGCCCATATGCTCCACATGACCCACAAGTCGGGTCATTGGAAGTATGCATAGCCGCTACCGTTTGTCCACTAGCACTCGAGGAACTACTACCCGCTTGCATTTGACTCATAATCATAGCGGTCATAGCATCCATTTTTGCGGAAAGCATGGCTACCATATCACCATCGGTCTTACCTCCAATCCTAGGCACGTTCCGAGAGCTCCCATATTGCGCGTTGTGGATAGCCATGGCCTCAATCGTTTCAATGGCCTCCTCCACATCGATGTTGTCAAACCTACCATTCGCCGCTGAATCGAGCACTTGTCGGGACTCGTTGTAAAGACCGTTGTAAAATTGCATCACAATGAACCATTTGTCCATGCCATGGTGAGGGCATTGACGTTGAAGGTCTTTGTAGCGTTCCCATGCATCGAACAAGGACTCATCTCCTCGTTGTCGGAAGCTCGTGATTTGACTTCGTAGCATGGCGGTCTTCTCCGGTGGGAAATACTTTTGATAGAAGGCCAAGACCAAAGAGTTCCAATCAACAATCGCAAGAGCCACGCGATTCAAGGAGTTAAGCCACAATTTGGCTTTGTCTCGGAGGGAAAACGGGAAGAGCATCTCCCGGATTTGATCTTGAGTGACCCCCGTTTGCTTTATAGTCGAGCAATAATCGCAGAAATTTTGGATGTGCAAGTTAGGGTCCTCACCAGGACTCCCACCGAATTGAGTACGCTCGATGAGGTTGATAAAAGCGGGCTTGACCTCGAAATTGTTGGCCGCTATGGTTGGCATAGCATTTCCCGTTGGAACTTGAGCCGCGGTCGGCCTTGAGTGATCCGATAGCTTCACCATTCTCTTTGTTTCGGGTGTGGCTTGAGCTTCTTTATCGGGTGAAGTAGAAGAGGAAGTAGCTTCCAAGTCTTTCAATAAGTTCTTGCGCCTCAAAAATGTACGCTCCGGTTCCGGGTCAAATTCGATTGCTAAACCTTTTTGAGACGTACGCGTTTGCCTGGGCATGCACAATCACTAGAGTAGACGTAAGTAACGGCCTCAAGGAATTGAGGTTCCTTGAGACAAAAGAGTAACAAGTGAGAAAAGAACCAAATAACAACAAAAAACAAAAGCCGTCTCCCCGGCAACGGCGCCAAAATGTGATAAGATTAGTCGCACTCTCCTAATCAAAAATAGACCGGACAAACACTAATGGGTAGCAAGGGTAAGTCGGGGTCGAATCCACAGGGAGAAAGTCGCTTATGTTGGTTATTTTGGGTGATTCTAGTCTCGGTTTGAGTGTAGGTTGGTAAACTAGAGCTAGAGCGCAAGGAAAAGGGATTTAAACGATAAGGAAAAAAGTCTAGGGAATCGGGGATAGGCGATGGGTAAGTCAAGGCCAAGGATGATGATCGGAACTAGTAGGTATCGCACATGCTAAGGATAACGCTCGGCCTCTCGGTCTTAAGCTCCTCTAGGTCTCGAATGCGGGCTCTCGCAACTTACAAACGAGGGTCCTAATGTTTAGTCTCGCGCCTACCCTAGAACTAGGCTTTCGTTCTTAAGTTCAAGGGTGCTAGATACTCGCTAAAACGTGATCAAGGAATCAACGAGAGCAAACAAGCAAAGACTAAACAAAGCATGACAAAACCTAACTCAACAAGATCATCAAACTCAAGCAAAACCAACACCCATGCTTCACCCTCTCTCCCTAGATAATAAAACTACTCACACATAGCGAAATTGATAACAAAAGCAAGAGCAATGGATGAAAACATGATCAATAACAATATATAATGAAATGAACAACAAAGGAGAAAAGTATATAGCAAAACCTAATCAGAAATTGCAAGAGAAATCAAAGAACAAAGACAACAATACCGAAATAGGATGATCAAACAACGTACTTGAGTCGGGAATTCAAAATACAAGAAGGAAAATTAATCTAACCCTAAATTTTTGATAGAAAGTAGTTTAAAGTGTTAGGAAGATCCCCTCCAAATTTCGTGCGAAAATAATATGTTTTGCCCCCTCAAATAGACGATCTATTTTAAGCCAACGAAGCGTCTCTCAGCTGTCCCTAGGTGGTCCCGGACGGGACAGGGGCCATCCCGGACGGGACAAGTGCACCCCGGACGGGACAAGGTCATCCCGGAGCCTTCAGTTCAAGTCCTCTTTTGTGCTTCTTTTGTACTTAGTTTTTTTTTCTTGTTTTTGCTTCTTTTGGCTTGCAGCAAAGCCAACTTCCTTTCTTCTTGTTGTCCCAAGGCTAATGTACTTTGCTCATGAGTAGGGACGAGGTCTCGGATGATAATGTGAGTTTGAAATCCCGTCCCATGGTCCCGGGACACCTTCATTGGTATAAACGAGGCTCGTGCGCAAGCGAAACGCAACGAAACCAACTCGAATCACCTTCAAACTTCACGAAACTTCACGAAACTTCACGTAACCTCTCGACAAGCATCCTAAACTCCAAATATGCGCTTGTACCTGCAAAATGGACACAAAAACGCAGCAGTGCCAAAACGGAGAGAAATAGGAGCTGAAACGCGTATAAAAGCACGAGAAACGCGAAGAAACACAAGCGACAGGGGGCTATAAGAACGAAAATATATGAGATATCACCCATCAAACCCGATTACAAACCAATCAAAAAAATCTAAGGCGACTACGTCCCGAATGGTCCCTTATGGTGAAGGAAGAAATCGAGAAACAACTACAAGCCGGTTTCATCCAAGTCATCGAGTATCCGGAATTGGTATCGAACATGGTCCCAGTCTTGAAAAAGAATGGCAAGATTCCAGTGTGCGTTGACTTCCGTGACTTGAACAAAGCTAGTCCCAAGGACGACTTTCCGTTACCCCACGTGGACGTCTTAGTCGACAATACCGCCGACCACGCCCTCTTATCCTTCATGGACGGCTACGCAGGCAATAACCAAATCAAAATGGCCTGCGAAGACATGGCAAAAACGGCCTTCATTATACCGTGGGTCACATACTGGTACACGGTTATGCCTTTTGGCCTCATCAATGCCGGTGCCACATACCAACGCACCGCTACAACCCTTTTACATGACATGATGCATAAAGAAGTCGAAGTCTACGACGACGACAAGATCGTGAAGTCAAAGGAGAGGAGTGGTCATATCACTAACCTCCGCAAGTTCTTCACACGTCTACGGCAATACAAAATGCGTCTAAATCCCCAAAAATGTACTTTTGGAGTAAAATCCGGCAAACTACAAGGACACGTAGTGAGCCAAAGAGGCATCGAGGTCGACCCCTCGAAAGTCAAAGCAATTCTCGAAATGTAACCCCCTAAGAATATCGACGAAATTCGAAGTTTCTTAGGACAAATCCAATACATTTCTCGTTTCATCAACAAGCTTACCGTGATATGTGAACCAGTTTTCAAGAAGCTCAAGAAAACCAACCACATCGAATGGGATGAAGAATGTCAGAAGGCACTTGACAAGGCTAAGGAATTGTTGTCAAACCCACCAGTTCTACGACCACCCCAAAAGGATTTGCCGCTATCCTTATACCTAACAACAACCCCTACGGCAATGGGAACCATGCTCGCGCAAGAAGTCAATGGCGAAGAACACGCAATCTACAACATAAGCAAGAAATTCCTCGATTACGAAACTCGATATTCACCTGTCGAGAAAAGTTGTCTAGCCTTAGTGTGGTCATCCAAAAAATTCCGACACTATATGCTAGCACACCAAACGAAGGTCTACTCCAAAATGGACCCCGTAAAGTACCTATTCGAGAAACCTGTGCTTAATGGACGAATGGCCAGATGGACTCTACTCCTAGCCGAGTTCGACCTTACGTACGTACCCCTCAAGGCTATCAAGGGACGAGCAGTCTCTGATTTTCTAGCCGAAAATGCAATCGTCGAGGAACCAATCATCGACACGACGTCCCTTCATGACGACCGGATTTATAACATCGACCAAGAACAGTGGGAGTTATACTTCGATGGCTCATCCAACTATCGAGGTTGTAGAGTAGGAATACTTCTCATATCCCTAAATGGCGAACACACACCCTTATCCATCAAACTAGATTTTGACGTAACAAACAACGCCGCCGAATACGAAGCATGCTTGCACGGTCTCCAAGCAGCGCTTGTATTAAACGCCCGCAACGTACGGGTCTACGGGGACTCCTCCGTTATCATCAACCAAGTATCCGGAATATGGAAGACACTTAATGAAAATCTAGCACTCTACCAAAGCAAGATACAGGAGCTCATCAACGAGTTCTATCGCGTGGAATTTATACATCTTCCACGCGAGGAAAACCAATTCGCCGATGCATTATATATACTCACATCACTAATCAACATACCCCCGGGAATGGAAAGACTACCCATTGTCGTAGAAAGACGAAACGAACCCGCATACATTAGTGACATCGAAACTGAGGAAGAACAGACCGATCCTTGGTACCAAGCCATCATCAACTATAAAACAAACGGCGAATACCCACCTAACACCGACAAACGTGGCAAACGAGCCCTACGCCTATTATCATCACAATTCGTGATGGAAATGGGCAAACTACTCAAGAAGACGCCTCAAGGAACACTACTCTTGTGCGTCAACCGCAAAAAAGGACAAGAAATCATGTCCGAAGTACACGATGGCGAGTGCGGGCCACACATGAACGCACGAGCCATGTGCAAACAAATCATAAGGCTAGGATGGTATTGGACCAATGTAACACCCCGGCCACAACTGAAGGCCGGAAGGTCACTCACGGTAGCTCGCCAGGCTGCGTACATCGCCCACAAACCAACACGAGTCCTTTCCAGCGCACTTTGTCCTCACTCGTGCGCATCGTGAGAACTTCCCAGGAGGTCACCCATCCCAAGACTACTCTCCAGCAAGCACGCTTAACCAAAGAGTTCTTAAGATGAGCCACCAGAAAAGAGGATGCATCTTGTTGATATGAGTAGCACTTACAATCCTTTTAAGCACTATGTCACTTGAGCCAACACATGAACCAATTAAAGGGGGAACCTGTGGAACCCGGGAACAGCATCGAGGGACCCAACTCGGCGTCTTGCTTAAGGGCGGATTTTAAAGTTAAAAAAGATTATTAAATTGGAAAAACCTTTAAGAACTGTTATGGAGTCGCCACCTAATTATCGCGGAAATTAGGAACCTGCTACCATGTTCTAAGTTAAAAACATGTCCTAGATTTTGGAGCACGCCGACACCCCTAGATCTAAGGTTGTGAGACCAGATTGGATTCGGGGTGAGGGTACTTTAGAAAAAGAGTTAATTCAAATAATGATTTATGAAAACCTTTTAAAAAAGCCTATGTAAAAATAGCCTCTACTAACCTAGAACAATCCTTGTAAGATGATATTTGAGCTAATGTTATCGCTACGTACAAGTGCGATAAGTTTGTAAAAGAATGCAGATGCAGATGCAAAAAGATTGATTAAAACCCTCAGTTTAGCATGTTTAACTTGTTAACGAATACGGTTCAGTTAAAGGTCGAATTCATTGTTTAAGTTGATTTAATGTAAAATAAGAAGGTGCAAGATGCATGCAAATAAAATAAAGTTCAATTGTCCATTGGTTTATTTTATTAGGGTCGGTTGCTTATGCGACTTTGGCGTGTCATCGGATATGGAGTGTACCCGAAGTAAATAGAACACTTGGAGTGCAACCGCGCTGGGTGCCAAAGCCGGCGCTAGAGTGTAGTCCCCTTTGTTAGTCCATAGAAAATAAGAAAAGCTTTGATCCAAGTGGATCGGTACCTACCTTGTCCTGACGCTTCAGATCTGGGCAGAGCTTCGCTTCTTGAACTTAAAAGGAGGATGAATTCAACACGGGATGGTGTGTTGAACTCAAGGATTTGAGTGCGTGAGGCTTTGTGAGTGTTGAAGTGTGTATCTTTGTGATTTACGGGTGAAAAATTTACATTTTGAGGTGCAGTATAGGGGAGTATATATACTAAAAACCTCGGAGAAATTAGGAAACCCGGGGATAGAAACAGGCCAGAAAACCGCATAGCTTTATGCGGTTGCCAGGGCAAACCGCATAGGCTTATGCGGTTGCCCACCCAAACCGCATAGGCTTATGCGGTTGCCCACCCTAACCGCATAAGCTTATGCGGTTTGAAGGTGTGGTTTTTAGCGTGGTTTCCTAGTTCCGGTTTGATTAAATCTCTAAAAGATACGGGATAATCCTTGCTTGCTCGCCAAGAAAAAGGCTAGGATATTTCTGAGATATTTTGATGTTTAGGGCTTTGGAGTGCGGGCCAAAGGCTGGGTTTGGGCTCGGTTTCGGGCCCGAGACCCGGAAAAATGAAAGAGGTGTATTTGCGTAGTTTTTGTGAAATAAGGTAAGACGTGAAGCCGTATTTTGTGTAAGAGGGGGCTAAAGCGGAGATTTAGCCACCGGGCCTAAATTTAGGAATTTAGGAATGCTGAATTAGACCTTGTTAATGTAAAAGGACTAATTGTAGTGCAAATGCGAAGCTCATGCCAAATGAAGCAGGACGAGGACCTATCTAGACTCCAAATGGACAAAATGAACGTTTATTTAAGTGTGATGTGAAGCGACCTAAATCATTTTAACATTTAAAACGACTCAAAATGAATTCGACATTAGTTAGAACCGTTTAGTTAGCGTTAAACATGCGTAATAAAAGTCCGTGTTACATCACAGGGTTTTGTTTGGGAGGGTACGGATATGGGTATCCACAGAGCCCCCAGTTTGACTGAGCTCGGACTAGAGCGCTAGTCAAACTCCACGACCATATCCGGACCATTACAGTCTCGATATGATCAGCGGAACGAAGCATGTGTCCATGGGTGAGACGAGGACTTCGAACCGGGCTATGCGGGGCGGGACGTGCGCATTTTAAGGACTTGGCGGTCCGTGCATGTTATAAGGGTCTGCCGGCCTGCTGAATGTCTTCGTCGTGCTTGTTGTAATGCTGTGTAATGCCGTTGTATAGGCTTGGTGTCGTCGGATGCCTGGTGCTGGTGCTTGTAATGTCTTTGTATTGCATGTGTAAAAGGGGCTAAAGTGCAGGGGTGCATGTACTTGTAAGATGTTTGGGTATGCGTGAGGTGTATAATTGAATAGGGGTGTTTATGTAGGTGTTAGTGCAGGTCTCGTGAAAGAGCGTCCGTGTAATGCTTGTGCTTGAACTCGCCGAGGAGCGTCTATGCTTGGAGTGAAATGCTTGGAGTTAGGTGTATATCGAGAGTGCTTATGCTTGGGCTCGCCGAGGAGTGTCTATGTAGTCGTAATTGCATATGATTGCGTTCCGTTGAGGAGAAAATGATGTAATGCTCGTGAAGAGCGTTCGTGCTTCTACTTCTGTACCGTACATTAAATGCTTAATATACGCGTATGGCGGACTGTAGGTGACGCCTTAACCCAAGCACGGGACGTACTTGGAGTTGTATTAGGGCCAAGATGAATTAGGAATTCAAAAGTAGGCGTAAAACGAGAAAAATCCGAGAAAAACCACAGGCAGAAACCGCTTAGCCTTATGCGGTTCGTGGTGCAAACCGCATAAGGTTATGCGGTTTGCCTTAGTGGCTGTAGGGGGTTTATATAACACGAGGTCAGCCGTGTTATGCCTCATTATACTCATTTCGGTTTCTTGCTCATAAAAACACCATTTTTCGATTTCTCAACCGTTTTTGCTCGTTTTTCTTGCGTTGTCTTGCTATGGAACCAGGTAATGCTCCATTTTAACTTGCTCTTACGTTATTTGTTGTTGTAATTAGCTAGTTTTGCCTTGAAATGTTGAAAAGACGGGTTTTGAATGAAAACCCGATTTTTGCTTGAAATTTGCCGTTTGAATGCTTGAAATCGACGTCATTGTGTTGCATTGTGCCATGTGAACGTGTATGTGCGAATTGATTGTGATTTGGACCGTCTTTGTGTGAAAAACGTCCAAATTAGGTTTCGGGCCCGAAAACGAACCCGGATTTTCCGACCCAGAATTTCAATTAAACTTCGGTGTAGGATGCCCATAGTGTGTATAGCATGCCTATAGCGTTAGTTTTGCGAAAATGTCGAGTTAAGGCTTTCAAATCGCCGTCTTAAGTCGTAGTTATACGGAGTAATTAAGGCGAATTGGGGGTTTTTGATCGGAGAGACCAAAATGCAATTGCTTGTAATGGTTTGTTGTTGGGGACTATTATGGCGCATAGAAACCATAAAGTTGTAATTTTGAGGTGTAGAGAACGGTTTTCGGCTTAATTATGAATTAGGCCTAAAAATGCTCTGCAGGGCGTATAGTGTAATGTGTTAAGGGATGTATATGTATTATGTGCGTATTATTTGTGTGTATTTGTGTATGTGTATGCCAAGTTGTATGCTTGCATGTATTATAGCTGTATGTATTGGTTGTGTTTGGTTGCAGGGGAAGATTCTAGTCGTGTTACGAGATCGAAATCTCGTAGGAGTGCTAGCTCGAGGACTGAGGGAGCCTCTAGCTCGAGTGGTTTGAGGCGTCTGGCGTAGTGAGAGGAGGTGACCCTCGTGACTTGCGCCGCGAGGCGTGGTCGATCCACGAGGTAGAGGTCGTGGGAGGAATGTCCCCTGTGCACTGTTCTGAGGAGGAGGAGGCGGATCGCTTGCTTTAGTTGGCGAGATAGAAATTTGGGATGGGCGTCGAGGAGGAGGCCGAGGAGGCCGAGGAGGCGTGCCTGAGCCGATAGCTCTAGGCCGCGAAGGTCGCGTGTGAACAGGGCCTTTGCCAAGGGTTGGGATGGCCATAACCTTCTACTTGCTCCGGAGAGACACGTTTCTTATCGAGCGACGATGGGTTGGCAGAAAGGCTCGATGAGGACTTTCTCGGGCGTCTCGTCCGTGATGGGTGCTGAGGAGAAGCTTTCGCCGAGCGCAAGCAGGTCTTTGCGTAGTGCTTTTGGCCGTTAATTCGGCCATTGGAGGGAGATTGCAAGGAAGAAGCGGGCAGCAAATCGATGTTGATCGTGGCCTTCCTAGGCAGTCTTGGGACACCACGACGACGTTCCATATGCCCGCCGAGGCCAGATTTCCTTGTCTGAGTATGCGGTCATGACGGGGCTGCCGTTCGGAGACCGTGACATGAGCTTTGAGTTTGCGCCGTCCGTTGTGGACGAGGTTGTGACTGCCGCGATTGGCGGTGGTTTGGAGGTGGTTTGTGAGGGTGCACCACCTTACACTTTCAAGACGAGCTACATCTTGGAGTACTTTGAGGAAGGCGAGCATGGCCCCTCGTAGTAGAGTGGCAGCGTAATGCTCGTATGTGGCTGTGGTGGTTTGTCAGCGCCGTGTACTTCGGCGATAAGGGTGAGCGGGCGTCGACGTCGGTGCTTATGCATCTCCTGGATTGGAATGGAATTGGGACGTTTGATTGGGTGACGCCGTCTTTGGGTTTGTGCATTCGTTTCTGCATGGATGCCGTGAGACCACGGGTCATGGATCGAGGATCGCGACTATCCTTAGTCTCGCCTGGATTCTTGATGGAGGTACGTGTTGATTCTGTTTTTGTTTTAGGTGCACTGTTGTTTGTTTTTTGTTGTCTTTGTAACGTGTTCTTGTTTCTTGTGTGTGCAGTCGTGGATTCTTAGCCATTTTCCTTTCCTACTCCCCCCGCATGCTACGAGGATCGTGAGAGAGTACCCGTGATGCGTGCTTAGAATGCGATGTAACCGTCTTTGCGTTTAACTGGTCGTATGATGAGGTTCGAGTGCGTCTGAACCTTATGGAGTTTAAACAGGTTCGTGTTTGAACTGTTTTAAGTAGAGTGTACTTAAAATGATTGCATGTGCTCTTGATGATGTTGTTGTTGTTTTTCGTCTGCAGTTCGAGTCCTTCCCGTGGCGTCGATATCACGGGTATTCAAAGGGCCTTGGAGCTAGGTTTGCGGTCGTGATACCTGGCGCTTTGTACTTGGCGACGCAAATGCGGCCGGTTTGGTACCTTGGGGAGCGTTTGGTTTATCAGGCCGGGTGGCCGGCTCCGGTGGTGCCTAGGGACCCGCCGAGGGTCCTGTTTGAGCGAGGGGTTTCCGCTCAGGATCGGATGGCGTTGTACGGGGAAGGAGAGTTGGTGAGTCTTCTCTGTCTTAGGGAAGACTATGGCGGTTGCTCGATCTCGGCTTGCTTGTGGGCGGATTGAGGTATGCTTGCTTCTTTTGAGGGTGCGTAAGGTAATTTTTGCGAAAAATTTCCCTGACGTGTGCGTTTTGTACTTGTTTTGTAGGAATTTGATCCCGAGATGGCGGAGCAGCCTGGTGACTTTCCTACCACCGTTGAGTATGATGACTCGGGTGTCCGTCGTACCTTTGCTTTCTTGACGTACTTGCGGTGACTCTTGTGTGAGCATGGGCAATTTGGGCCAGGCAGGGTGAAGAAGGTATGTATCTTTGTCTTTGTATATGTGAGTGAGCCCCCAGTTTGATCGAGGTATGAAACATAGCGATGATCAAACTAGTGAGATGCGTGTTTTTGTGGTTATCCCCTCGAGTTTGTCTTAATTTGAGTGAAATTAAGGCAAAGTGGGGTTGACTGCTTTTGTTTTGAAATTCCCCCCCGAAGTTTGGCTTAATTTGAGTGAAATTAAGGCAAAATGGTGAAAATGCGTTTTGTTTTTGAAATTTCCCCCTAAGTTTGACTAAGTTTGAGTGAAATTAAGGCAAAATGGAGAAGAATGTGAGGTGTTTATGTGTTGTGTATCGCAGGTGGCAAAGGAGGCGCATAAGAAGCTATGGCGGATAGCTAACAGGTGGAGGATGGCTTGAGGTGGCAGTCGCTCGGTTGTGTCAGTCAGTGAGGCAGCTCGGTCAGCGTGAATTTGACGAAATCTGTCGTCGTCATCCTGAGTGAACTTGTGTAATAAAGATTGTATGAACCTTTGTTTACATGTCTTGGTAGCTTGAACTTGAACTTGATTGTAGTTGTGAACCTGTTTAGTAAGCTTGTTCGAAAAACGGATGATTCCCGAGCGGGATGCTTTGATGTTTGATTAAATTGTGAAAATGTTTTTGCAAAAAGTTCATTTTAAATGCGAAATGAGCTTGCATGAATGTCGAAAATGTTTGTGTTTTGACTCGTGGTATGAATCGTATTTGCTAAAGCGAAGTGCAATGTTGCTGTGTGGGGAATGACAAAAGAGTGTCGTAGCTTAGTGTTAGATGTCGTGTTTAGGAGAGACGAAATTAGGAAAGTGTGAGAAAAAACCAGCCCCCGAAACCGCATAGCCTTATGCGGTTTGAGGTTCAAACCGCATAGATTCATGCGGTTTGTCAGCGTGGCTGGTAGCGCTGTATTTCCATATTTGGGACGCGTTTTTCCTATATAAGGAGGGGGGGTGCGTGCCATAATCCTCATTCACAACCACTTCTCTTCTTTTCTTTTAGTACAAGTTTTTGCTCTCATAAATATAGTAGGTGTATTTACAAAAGTTTTTTTTTTTTTGTTTTTTTTGTTTTGTAGTCAAGAAAAATGGTTGAGCATTTTGATGCTCTTTTGAAGAGGTGGACTTCCTCATTAAGTCCGGCGATGAAGAGGGCGGTGTATGACGATGGTGCCGGTGTTTTTATTGGCTTTCGCCAAATGAAAGTCGATCTAGACTTCCTGGATGCGTGTTTAGATTATTGGGATCCTAGCTTGCATGTGTTTAGGTTTCCCGGGGGAGAGGTGTGTCCTTTGGTAGAGGAGTTTGCGGCCATTGCTGGGTGGTCGAAACGGACTACTCCGGTGGTTGTAAGGAGTGAGCTTTGTTATAACGGAATGTTGCGAAACTTCCATGGGATGACGAATGCTCATGCTGCAGGTTTGTTTGAGGGAGGCAAGGTAAACATGCTTCTCTTGTGTCAACGATACATGAATAAGGTTGATACTAGTATTTCGGACCGTTCTAGGCGGAGGGCCCTTGCTTTTTGTTTGGTTCATCGTTATGCTTTTGCGGGGTCCATGCCAGATGGAGTGTTCGGAAACGCGAGGTATGCTCGTGTTGTCGAAGAGATGGAAAGGGGATATGATCCTTCTGCGTTGATCCTAGCGGAGACCATACTGGGTTTAGACGACTGTTGTGCTAATCGTCTGAGCTCGTACCGGGGTTGTGCTAGGATTCTCAACATTTGGCTCATGGAGAGGATAAGTGTGTATAAAGCTCTTCCCCTTGGAAGTGTCTTCAAGGCTGCGGCGACGACGTCGCGAAAGATGGAGTGGGCTAACCCTCGGGAGCGTTCACTCAACTACTATCGAGGGTTTGTCAAAGAGAGCTCCATTCGTTGGTATGTGTCTTGGTTGGGTATTACGGCGATTACGGCGCCGTCTGTTGCGAATGCGTCGTGTGGGTTGATGTTGTGCGGGTTTGAACGAGGAGTGTGGATTCATCCTCTTCGCTTGAAGAGGCAAATCGGGCTTGCTCAGACCATACCCGAGCAGGATACTCAGGTTGGAGGGGTTGTTGTGCTAAACAACCAAATGATCGATGCTTGGATCCGAGGATGGTCGGATCGTATTACTTGGGCTGTTCCGGAGCATATAGAGTCTAGTCGTGTTACGGACTTCTATACACGGTGGTACCGTTCCAATGATCCTCAGGAACGGGAGAATCAAAGGAGGAGGGAAAAGAATGGGCCAAGACCCTCCTTGGCGTATGAGGTTGTTCGCGAAAGGAGGGACTATGGTGATCTTTGTGCTGTTAGTGTGGATGCTTCTACTTCGAGACCGGCGCGGGAAAGGCTTGGACCGAAGGTGACTGTTAAAGATCGTCTAGGGTCAAGGATCGAGGAGCCCCCAGTCGAGCAGGACGAGGATCCGATCGAGCCCCCAGGTTTTGAGAGATCTATTCCCGTTCTTAGTTCGAAAATTGTGGCGGATCGGCCTCTTGAAGATGAAGGGGCTAATCCGAAGTGTCAGAAGATGACTTGAGTAGTTTGCTTTGTTTTGTTTAGAAAATTTCCTTTATTTAAATACATGTTTTAGATTTGAATAAAGGGCTAAAGAGGCTTGTTCCTAGCTCATTTCTAAAATGCGAAAAATTCTAAATAAAGTAATAAAATAGAATTAATTTGCTTTTGTCTTGTCTCGTTGCTTTCTTTTGTTTTGCTTTGGAATGTTCTCGATCTTTTTAAGCTTCGAACATTCGTATTTGTTTTTAAATCGTCGACTTTTTTTTTTTTAAGCTTCGGATTTGTCTGTTTGATTTGTCTTGTCCTTAAGTCCTCGACCTTTTTAAGCTTTGGACTTGGATTTTTGTTTTGTTTTGTGTTGACTGTGCTCTCGACTTTTTTAAGCTTTGAGCGTGTCTTTTTGTGAGTGCATCGCCCTTGACCTTTTTAAGCTTCGGGCGCGCGTGCTAGGAAGTTCGGTTGTGCTTTTGACAAGCTGCCTACGTATCCGCGTTTTACGGAATCAAACCGGCGTAGTTCGTGTGATTCGGTTGAGCTCTTTGCAAAGTTGCCTACGTATCCACAGTGCGTGGAATCAAACCGAGCGTAGTTCACCCATGCGAGAGTGAGTTTTGTTTTTGAAATACATTGCAAAATTGTTTGTGTTTAGGGGTAGTATTTCTTGAGTTGATCAAGATTTGTTGGTAATCGGAAGTCCTGACCGTCGAGGTCAATTAGTTTCACGGCTCCTCCGGGAAGGATTTCCTTGACCAAGTACGGTCCGGCCCAATTGGGTTTGAATTTTCCTCTTGGGTCGACTGGTAATGGTGCTCGGACTGATTTGAGTACTAGGTCACCCACTTTGATGTTTCGTGGCTTGACCCGTTTGTTGTAGGCGCGTTGTAGGCGAGATTGGTACATTCGGACTGTACTTAGTGAATGTAACCGTCTTTCGTCTAACAGGATGAGTTGTTCGTATCGTTCGCGTGCCCATTCGGCTTCAGGAATGTCTGCTTCCATGAGAATTCGAAGGGATTGCATCTCGATTTTTACAGGTTGAACGGCTTCCATCCCGTAGGTTAGGAAATAGGGTGTCATGCCTGTGGGTGTGCGGATGGTTGTGCGATATCCCCATAATGCAAATGGGATTTTGTTGGGCCAGTCGTGGCAGGTGTCGATCATCTTTTTGAGGATTGATACGACGGTTTTGTTCTTTGCCTCGACCGCTTGGGTTAGTTTGTGGTCGGTAGGGTGATGATTTGTGTCGTTGTATCTTGTATTTGAGGAGAAGTGATTCGACCTCTCCTTGGAAGTGTGTGCCTTGGTCGCTTATGAATTCGTGGGGTATGTCATAGCGACAAATGATGTTGTTTTGTATGAATTTTGCAACCTCTTTTGTGCCTAGTTTGCGGTATGATGCGGCTTCGACCCATTTGGTGAAAGAGTCGATGGCCACGAGGATGAAGCAGTGTCCTCCTGCTCCTACGGGTTGAACTTTGCCTATGACGTCAATTCCCCAGTTTGAGAAAGGCCATGGCGAGGTCAAACTGTATAGTGGTGAAGGAGGGATGTGTTGTACGTTTGCAAAAATTTGACAATTATGGCAATGTTTGACATACTTTCTTGTGATCGGCTTCCATGGTTGTCCAGTACCATCCTAGCCTTATGATTTGTTTGCACATGGCTCGTGCGTTCATGTGGGGTCCGCACTCGCCATCGTGTACTTGGGACATGATCTCGTGTCCCTTTTTGTGGTCGACGCACAAGAGTAGTATGCCTTGAGGCGTCTTTTTGAGTAGTTTGTCCATTTCCATCACGAATTGTGATGATAATAGGCGTAGGGCTCGCTTGGCCCGTTTGTCAATGTTTGGTGGGTATTCACCGTTTGTTTTGTAGTTGATGATTGCTTGGTACCAAGGGTCGGTTTGTTCTTCCTCGGTTTCAATGTCACAGATGTAAGCGGGTTCATTCCGTCGTTCCACGACAATGGGTAGCGTTTCCATTCCTGGGGGTATATTGATTAGTGACGCGAGTTTGGATAACGCGTCGGCGAATTGGTTTTCATCGCGTGGGAGGTGTATGAATTCTACGTGATAGAATTCGTTTATGAGCTCTTGTATTTTGTTTTGGTATAATGCCAGGTTTTCATTAAGTATCTTCCATGCTCCGGATACTTGGTTGATTATGAGGGAGGAGTCCCCATAGACTCTTATGTTGCGGGCGTTGAGTACAGGCGCTGCTTGGAGACCGTGCAAGCACGCTTCGTATTCTGCGGCGTTGTTTGTTACGTCAAAATCCAGTTTGATGGATAAGGGGGTGTGTTTGCCATTCGGGGATATGAGAAGTATTCCTACTCCACATCCTCGATAGTTGGAGGAGCCATCGAAGTATAACTCCCATTGTTCTTGGTTGATGTTATAAATCCCATCGTCTGGAAGGCATGTTGTGTCGATGATTGGTTCTTCGTTGATTGCATTTTCAGCTAGGAAATCGGAGACTGCTCGTCCCTTGATTGCTTTGAGGGGTACGTACTTAAGGTCGAATTCGGCTAGGAGCAATGTCCATCTGGCCATTCGTCCGTTAAGCACATGTTTCTCGAAAAGGTACTTTACGGGGTCCATTTTTGAGTAGACCTTCGTTTGGTGTGCTAGCATGTAGTGACGGAGTTTTTTGGATGACCATACCAATGCTAGACAGCTCTTCTCGACGGGTGAATATCGAGTTTCGTAATCGAGAAATTTCTTGCTAATGTAATAGATTGCGTGTTCTTCGCCGTTTATTTCTTGAGCGAGCATGGCGCCCATGGCGGTAGGGGTTGTTGTAAGGTACAAGGATAATGGTAAATCTTTTTGGGGTGGTCGTAGAACTGGCGGGTTGGTTAGTAATTCCTTGACCTTGTCAAATGCTTTTTGACATTGTTCGTCCCATTCAACGTGGTCGGTTTTCTTGAGTTTCTTGAAAACTGGTTCACATATCATGGTGAGTTTGCTAATGAAGCGTGAGATGTATTGGATTTGGCCCAAGAAACTTCGAATTTCATCGAGGTTCTCCGGGGGTCGCATTTCGAGAATTGCTTTGACTTTCGAGGGGTCGACCTCGATGCCTCTTTGGCTCACTACGTGTCCTAGTAGTTTACCGGATTTAACTCCAAAGGTACACTTTTGGGGATTGAGGCGCATTTTGTATTGTCGTAGGCGCGTGAAGAACTTGCGGAGGTTAGTGATATGACCACTTCTCTCCTTTGACTTCACGATCATATCGTCGACGTAAACTTCGACTTCTTTGTGCATCATGTCATGTAAAAGGGTTGTGGCGGTGCGTTGGTATGTTGCACCAGCGTTGATTAGGCCGAAAGGCATGACCGTGTAGCAGTATGTGCCCCACGGTGTAATGAAGGCCGTCTTTGCCATGTCTTCGAGTGACATTTTGATTTGATTGTAGCCTGCGTAGCCGTCCATGAAGGATAGGAGGGCGTGATCGGCGGTGTTGTCGACTAGGACGTCCACATGGGGTAATGGAAAGTCATCTTTGGGACTAGCTTTGTTCAAGTCGCGAAAGTCAACGCATACTCGAATTTTGCCATTCTTTTTCAAGACTGGGACCATGTTTGAGACCCATTCAGGATATTCGATGACTTGGATGAAACCGGCTTGTAGTTGTTTTTCGATTTCTTCCTTAACCATAAGGGACCATTCGGGACGTAATCTTCTTAGCTTTTGCTTGATGGGTTTGTAACCGGGTTTAATGGGGATGCGGTGCTCGGCTATGCTTCGTTCGATTCCGGGCATATCCTTGTATGACCAAGCGAATACGTCCTTGAATTCGCTTAGGAGTTGTGTGAATTGGGCGCGCTCGTCTTTGTCTAGTGAGGCTCCTAGTTGTAGTTCCCTTGGTTCTTCGGGGGTTCCCACGTTTATGGTTATGGTTTCCTCGATGATAGGGTCCTGTGTTTTGGGAGAGACAAGGTTTGCAATGTATTTGTTTAATGATTGATTTGTTTGTTCATTTTCGCATGAGTTAGTGTCTTTCGTATTTTGTGTTTGGTTTGTTGTTTGTTGATTTTTGATTGTTTGTATTTTGTTGTTTGTTTTAGCTTGAGACAAGACGTAAGCAAATTTATTCATTTCATTATTTTGAAGAGAATTATTCGACAAATCAGAAAATTGCTTGGAGCTAGCCTCCGTAAAAAGGAAATCTAAACTAAAGCTAGAGTCTAGGATAGATGGGTCGACAGATCACCCAACACTAAGAGCATTAGAATCTAAATGAATTTCTTCTTCTTCTTCTTCATCGTCTTCTGTGCCGCTGGAGGAGCTGCTGGAGTTGTCTGAGTTGCTTGAGTTGCTCGAGTTGCTTGAGTTGTGAGGTAAATCGTGTCGTTGCTGGAGGAAAGTGTAGTTTTCCTTCGAGGTTTCTTGATTCTTCCTTGATCGATAAGATCTTGGATGACATGTTTGAGTTTAAGACAACTCTCAGTGCTATGCCCCATCCCCCGATGGTATGCACAGAAGGCGTTGGGGTCCCATGACTTTGATTTCTTTCTCATGGGTGGCTCGTTAATAGGTCCAATGGGTGTAAGGTAGTCTTTTGCGACTAGTTTTTGTAATGCTACGGCGTAAGGCATATAGAGTTTGTCAAAGTTCCTTGTAGAGCCATGCGGGTTGTATATTTTTCGTCCCGTAAAGGTGCGTTGTTGAAGAGTACTTCGGTAGGCAGGATCCTCGTAGCTAGATGTGAGATCCTTTTCAATGCGGGTGCCGATTTCGATGAGATGTTCGAAGTTCTGAACGTTGCAGAAATGAAAGTAATATCGCCAGGCGGGTTGCAAACTGAAAAGGAAAGTGGATACGAGTTCGTCTTCATGTGGATGATTTGGAACTCGGGAAAGTAGTTTCCTCCACCGGACGCAATGTTTGACGAACCCTTCGTCGTCCTTTTGATGGAGGGCTTCGAGGGTATCGAGCGAGACGGGATTGTCGAGCTCTTTTTTTATGCGTCGTTCCAAACGTTCTACTTCGGTCCGATGTAAAGCTTTCAGGTGATTGATGTCTTTTGCGAGTTGATTGACGTGGCTTATCACCTCGTCGGTGGGCAGCCAGTATTCGTCGTCTTCATTATCACTAGACCAAACGGCGTTGATTTGGTCGTCTGAGGGTGTGATGAGGTAAGAGCAGTCTAGTATAGGGATTGACCCCACGAAGATTGCATGATTGCCTAGCGGGTTTTCGTTGTTTGAAGGCTTGGTAGGTTGAGGCGGTTTGCTGAGCTTTCCTAGATCAATGAGATCTTGGATAGCGTTCTTTAGCCTAAAGCAGTTCTCGGTGTCGTGCCCCTTGCCTCGGTGGTATGCACAGAAGGCATTGGGGTTCCAAGATTTAGGCTTTTTGTCTTCGGACGGCTCACTAGTAGGCCCGATCGGTTGTAGGTAGTTCTTTTCGACCAACCTTTGGAATGCCTTGGAGTAAAGACATAAAGAGAGGGTCGAAGTTTCTCTTGGCCTTAGGAGGTGGCGAGAAGGTAGTTGCGAAGGCGTCAAGGGTGTCATCATCGAGGTTGCCGACGGTGCGATTTTAAATCGTTCTTGGTATGCGGGAAGACTTAGAGGAGCTCCCTTGATAAGCATGGCCGGTGTATTTAGCCATGGTGCCGGTCCTAAGGTCATCTTCAATTTGAGTGCCGACCTTAGTTAGTTCTTTGAAGTTCTGAATGTTGCTGTACCTCATGTAGAATTGATACACGGGTCGCAGGTTATTTATGAACTTTGGTACGAGCTCGTCCTCGCGGGGACGGTTAGGGATTTGAGCGCTCAGCTTCTTCCAACGAGTAAGATAGTCGGTGAAGCCTTCATTGTCCTTTTGAGATAGGACTTCTAGGGTGCGAATTGAGACCTGAGTGTCTTCATTGTCTCGGTACTGTCGGTCGAACTCGACTGTGAGTTCTTCGAAGGTAGGGACCTGCTGTGGGTCAAGTGAGTAGAACCATGTCTTGGGTACTGCCGCTAGAGAGTGCGGGAAGAGAGTGAGCCAATGTTTGACGTCGACCCCCTTGATGGCCATTTGGGACTTGAAAGCTCGGATGTGAATGATCGGGTTCTCATGTCCTTGAAAGATAGGAAGATCGCTAAGGGCGAGCTTGTTTGGGAGCTCATCCTTAATGCTAGTAGGTACGTTCTCATTCTCCTTATGGATAGAGTAAGTGCTTGAGACATAGAGCCTCTCCTCCATAGCTTGGAGTTTCTTGGCATGCCTATCAGCTTCTTCCTTAATCTTGAGTTCCATACGTTCCACTTCGACTGTATGGTGGGTCAAAAGACCTTCAAGGTCAGCGGTCAGCTTTCCAACTTGGTCACGGAGTGCGTTGACTTCTTCGTTGTTGCCGGCCATTTTGCGGGTGTAGGTTCGTTTCTTGTAGGGGATTATTACACGTTGTTTAGTGCGTCGAGTATCTAGCTGAGGCCTGCATTTCACTTTGCATCTTAGTGACACGACTCGACCCACTAGACTCACATTCGTTTTTAGGCATTCATTTTAGCTCATTTCTTTGTTTAGGAAGACCTTTTTTGTTTTGAAAAGAGGAGATTTTCGAAAAGGTTTTAGCTAATGGAAGCTTTTGAGGCGAGGATGCGTGCGCACATCTCGTCTCGATGTTAAAAGATTTTGTTTTGCACCCGTTGAACTGATATCGGTAATTTGCCGAGGTGAGCTTGAGTCGGATGTGTAAAAGAAGAAGGATTCGGCTCGAGCAAGTCGAGTCGAGGATGTCAAAACAGAGTCTAGGCCGTGTGACCTAGAGGATTGAAATCCACGAGCTCGGGTTTTAATCCTTGCTCGGGTTTTTGCTTGTTAGTGAAAAAGGAGAATTTCGAGAAAGCTTGTTTCAAAAATTCGCGATAGTTTTGTTTGAAAAGTGCTAGTTTGTTAGATGTTAGGTTCGTTTATCTTTGAAACGTTTAAGCGAGTTTTCGAAGATATGAATGCAAATGCTCGTTTTGAAAAAGACCATGGAGTGCATAGCCTCGAACTTGTACGTATGACTCAAAAGGGGTGAAAATGAGTCAGTCGGGTACACCTCCAACTACCTCGATGCGCTTTGGCAGATACTTAACCCCTTCATTTCCGCCGGGCGATAGGTTTCTGAAGAGAACCTTTGGGGCGGTCGAGATAGTCGTTCTGACAAGCCGTGGAGGGGCGAGAGGAAAGTTAGTCCGGCATGTGCTTTATCGAGTGGACAAGCCTGCATGTGGGAACCACCTCTCGAGGGTGCAAAGGGTGCCTAGATTCCAAAAGGAATGGACTCTAAACGAATGTGCATAGCTCAAATATGTATACTTGGATTGTTCAAGGCTTTCAAGTTTCACCTCTTTATTTTTAAAAAGAAAATGCTAGTTTTAAGTTTTAAAAATAAAATTTCCCCAGCGGAGTCGCCAAACTGTGGAACCCGGGAACCGCGTCGAGGGACCCAACTCGGCGTCTTGCTTAAGGGCGGATTTTAAAGTTACAAAAGATTATTAAATTGGAAAAACCTTTAAGAACTGTTATGGAGTCGCCACCTAATTATCGCGGAAATTAGGAACCTGCTACCATGTTCTAAGTTAAAAACATGTCCTACATTTTGGAGCACGCCGACACCCCTAGATCTAAGGTTGTGAGACCAGATTGGATTCGGGGTGAGGGTACTTTAGAAAAAGAGTTAATTCAAATAATGATTTATGAAAACCTTTTAGAAAAGCCTATGTAAAAATAGCCTCTACTGACCTAGAACAATCCTTGTAAGATGATATTTGAGCTAATGTTATCGCTACGTACAAGTGCGATAAGTTTGTAAAAGAATACAGATGCAGATGCAAAAAGATTGATTAAAACCCTCAGTTTAGCATGTTTAACTTGTTAACGAATACGGTTCAGTTAAAGGTCGAATTCATTTTTTAAGTTGATTTAATGCAAAATAAGAAGGTGCAAGATGCATGCAAATAAAATAAAGTTCAATTGTCCATTGGTTTATTTTATTAGGGTCGGTTGCTTATGCGACGTTGGCGTGTCATCGGATATGGAGTGTACCCGAAGTAAATAGAACACTTGGAGTGCAAGCGCGCTGGGTGCCAAAGCCGGGGGGTGGGCGCTAGAGTGTAGTCCCCTTTGTTAGTCCATAGAAAATAAGAAAAGCTTTGATCCAAGTGGATCGGTACCTACCTTGTCCTGACGCTTCAGATCTGGGCAGAGCTTCGCTTCTTGAAGTTAAAAGAAGGATGAATTCAACACGGGATGGTGTGTTGAACTCAAGGATTTGAGTGCGTGAGGCTTTGTGAGTGTTGAAGTGTGTATCTTTGTGATTTACGGGTGAAAAAGTTACATTTGAGGTCTGCTATAGGGGAGTATATATACTAAAAACCTCGGAGAAATTAGGAAACCCGGGGATAGAAACAGGCCAGGAAACCGCATAGCTTTATGCGGTTGCCAGGGCAAACCGCATAGGCTTATGCGGTTGCCCACCCAAACCGCATAAGCTTATGCGGTTTGAAGGTGTGGTTTTTAGCGTAATTTCCTAGTTCCGGTTTAATTAAATCTCTAAAAGATACGGGATAATCCTTTCTTGCTCGCCAAGAAAAAGGCTAGGATATTTCTGAGATATTTTGATGTTTAGGGCTTTGGAGTGCGGGCCAAAGGCTGGGTTTGGGCTCGGTTTCGGGCCCGAGACCCGGAAAAATGAAAGAGGTGTATTTGCGTAGTTTTTGTGAAATAAGGTAAGACGTGAAGCCGTAATTTGTGTAAGAGGGGACTAAAGGGGAGATTTAGCCACCGGGCCTAAATTTAGGAATTTAGGAATGCTGAATTAGACCTTGTTAATGTAAAAGGACTAATTGTAGTGCAAATGCGAAGCTCATGCCAAATGAAGCAGGACGAGGACCTAGCTAGACTCCAAATGGACAAAATGAACGTTTATGTAAGTGTGATGTGAAGCGACCTAAATCATTTTAACATTTAAAACGACTCAAAATGAATTCGACATTAATTAGAACCGTTTAGTTAGCGTTAAACATGCGTAATAAAAGTCCGTGTTACATCACAGGGTTTTGTTTGGGAGGGTACGGATATGGGTATCCACAGAACCCGGCCCGAATAACCTCGGACAACACCGGGTGTTACACACCCCCACTTGAAGAACGCAACGTCCTCGTTGCGCCTGGTCGCTACTTACAATATAGCATTCCAGACTCCTCCCCAGCTAGGTGCGTACCTGGCCAACTAGACACAGGATTCGACCACACGGTCGCCGGGTTGCTCTGATACCAACTGTAACAACCCGGATTTTCCAATAAATTAAAATAAAGAAATAAAAGGATTTTAAAGAGGAAATGAAAATGTAATGAAGACCACGGTGGCGGAAACACCGCGTAATCCGAGTCATCACTCACTAAACAAACATAAAACAAAGAGTAGGCCTTGAGGCCTAACAAACGGGAGGTAAATACCCCTTACAATCCAAAATGAAATATAGGTATGCAAAATAATAAAGTCTAAATGAACAAGTCTAGTCCAAGTTCCTCAACAAAAGCTAGCTACGGGGTCAATCCTCACGGCTTCTCACACTTCAAATCCCGAACCCGCGCTAACCTGCCACAAAGAAAGTAACAGCCACAATCAGTGGGGAGTAACTAGGTGCTCCCCAGTCATATTTCAACATAATCAACGTGAACAACAATACAACCCAAATGCACGACCAACATAGATAATCCTCAAGCTAACTCAATAGTTAACCAACTCAACCTGTGACCTATAACCAAAGTATGACAACCAACCATCTTACAAATCATACAAGCTAATCCTGTCATCAACAAAGTAACAGTCAACAACCAACCTAAATGTCATCAACAAAGTGACAAAACAATAACAATCAACAATCAATCAATCGCAAGAGTAAGCACGGAGTACTGGGCGCTACAAAACACCCCGGACCCTACAAAAGATCCAGACCCTATGGCGGCACTACAAAATGCCTCGAACAATAGTCTAAACTTGGCCAAGCACACCCCTACAAAAGAGTGTGGACATACAATAACCACCCCTACAAAAGAGTGGCGCCCCTACAAAAGGACTTTCGATAACCATAGTCTAAGAGCCACTACAAAATGGATGAGAACCCACGACAGGCGGCACCGTCCTACAAAAGACGTCGTAACTCCTCACGTACGTGCCAGAACAGTACCCGTACGCACACTCAACTCAAGCATACAAACAATTCAATTCAACCTCAAGCCAATTCATAAACAATATCAATTCAATCAACCGCTAGCTCAAAATCATCTCAACATCCATCATAAACTCAACGGCAGCATAGTTAACCATTTAAAACCATCCCATAATCATCCTGAACATTATAGTGACCCAACAGTACAATAAACAACTTAATACGGAGTAATATTCATAAGAACTCATAAATAGCCATAATAAACCATCATAATCCCCAAAGTTATCATCTTTATTCGACCTAATAACAATATAATCAATCTCAAAACATGCAAACATCCCAAGTCACATGATTAGACTCAATAGTGTGAGACCGACTCCAAAACATCCCAATTTCATAGCTTTACATCACATACGTCCCAAAGATTATATTTTAGCAACCATACAAACAATCAAAGCATCCATAATCAATACTATGGTCTCACACATGTCAAAATATAGCTAGGGCTACACCTAGTCACCTTTTACCGCTCCAAAACCAAGTTAGCCTTCCTCCTCGTCGATAAGAATGGTGTCCTCCTTGTAGAATTGGCCTCCTCCAAGATCAACACATACAACAACACATACAATATAAGCATACAAGATAAATCACATAAAATAATATAAAAACTATGAAAACTAAACCTAGAACGATAGAGAATTGGAGGATTACCGAAAGAGATTGAATAGAAAAGAAATTAGGGCATCAAATAAGAAAGCTTGAATGATTTTAATGGAGTTTTGAGAGAATTTTGACGATGATTAAGGAGAGAAGAGAGGGCTTTGATGTTTAGGCTATTGAATTATGAGAATAGTGAAGCAATTAGGGCTTAGGAGGAGTTATAATACGTATAATATAGGTTAGAATAAGTCACGGATCGAAGAACAAACGACGCGCACAGAACAGTGCTGCCCGCGGGTCCCACGCGGCCCGAACGCGGGTCACTCGCGGATCACTCGCGGGTCACTCGCCAGTTTCTTCTGCGTTTTTGGCAGTTGCGACGGCGTCGAAAAAATACGCAGTTTAGCCTTTTGAATCGCCTGAATCGGAGTCCGTATGAGGAAATGACATTGTTTTTAAGTTTTGACTACGGTTTCGCTTATTCCACGAGCCAAAAATAACAAAATCAAGAGAAATGAAATACGAATTTAACAAAATGAATTATTTAAATAAAAGGGGAAAAGTCGGGGTGTTACAATCTCACCACCTAAAAAGAAGTTTCGTCCTCGAAACTTCAAAACAAAACGACACCCAAAACAAGTGAGGGAAAGACTACTCCCTACGATTCCTACTCTAAGAATGACCAACTCCACTCACCTTATTAACGAAAGGGTAGCTCTCCTAGCCTATGTCAACTCCACCAAACCACACATACCCCCAAGACAAGTGCACACTCGGACAACTAGTACTCACAAGATAAGCAACTAGGACGGATCTCCCCAAAAGAAGTATGGACACCCAAGAATAGGAATGAACTTGGAACAGCGTTCTCCTGTGGAAGAGTAATAAGTGTATCCATGGAAGTAGAGGAAGTGAACTAAACTTTCTCGATCAATGAAGCGGAAATGAATGACAAAGAGACACCAGTATCACTATAGCATCTTTTAGTCGGCGGATGCGTTGCAAGTCGTTGTTGGCTTCTCCTCCGTTTCTGGTCATCTGCAACACAGAAGCATAGGTGATAGGGACATTTTACTAAGTATGCCACTTCCAGAAACTACTCAAACGCATACAACGCAAACCCCTTAGTGTGTCTACCCAACGCTCTCACTCGGTGTTCTAAGTCAAATCCTACTCACTCGACTAAGAGAGTTCGGAGCGTATTCGCTCTGATACCAACTGTAACACCCCGGCCCCAACTGAAGGCCGGAAGGTCACTCACGGTAGCTCGCCAGGCTACGTACATCGCCCATAAACCAACACGAGTCCTTTCCAGCGCACTTTGTCCTCACTCGTGCGCATCCTGAGAACTTCCCAGGAGGTCACCCATCCCAAGACTACTCTCCAGCAAGCACACTTAACCAAAGAGTTCTTAAGATGAGCCACCAGAAAAGAAGATGCATCTTGTTGATATGAGTAGCACTTACAATCCTTTTAAGCACTATGTCACTTGAGCCAACACATGAACCAATTCAAGGGGGAACCCGGCCCGAATAACCTCGGACAACACCGGGTGTTACACACCCCCACTTGAAGAACACAACGTCCTCGTTGCGCCTGGTCGCTACCTACAAAATAGCATTCCAGAATCCTCCCCAGCTAGGTGCGTACCTGGCCAACAAGACACAGGATTCGACCACACGGTCGCTGGGTTGCTCTGATACCATTTGTAACACCCCGGCCCCAACTGAAGGCCGGAAGGTCACTCACGGTAGCTCGCCAGGCAGCGTACATCACCCACAAACCAACACAAGTCCTTTCCAGCACACTTTGTCCTCACTTGTGCGCATCCTGAGAACTTCCCAGGAGGTCACCCATCCCAAGACTACTCTCCAGCAAGCACGCTTAACCAAAGAGTTCTTAAGATGAGCCACCAGAAAAGAGGATGCATCTTGTTGATATGAGTAGCACTTACAATCCTTTTAAGCACTATGTCACTTGAGCCAAAACATGAACCAATTCAAGGGGGAACCCGGCCCGAATAACCTCAGACAACACCGGGTGTTACAACCACCATGGAAGCCGATTGCGCAAAATACGTCAAGCATTGCCACAATTGCCAAATCTTTTCAAACGTCCAACACATACCTCCTTCACCATTATACAGCCTAACTTCGCCATGGCCATTCTCGACGTGGGGAATCGACGTCATCGGCAAAGTACAACCCGTGGGAGCAGGAGGACACTGCTTCATCCTCGTGGCTATCGACTATTTCACCAAATGGGTCGAAGCCACATCATACCATAAGCTGGGCACAAAAAAAGTTGCAAAATTCATACAAAACAACATCATTTGTCGCTACGGCATACCCCACGAGTTCATAAGTGACCAAGGCACACATTTTAGAGGGGAAGTCGAACCATTTCTTCTCAAATACAAGATACAACGGCATAAATCATCACCCTATCGACCACAAACCAACGGCGCGGTCGAGGCAGCAAACAAAACCGTCGTATGAAGCTAACCGACTTTGACGGTCAGGAATTCAGCCTGCCAACAAATCTTGATCAACTCAAGAAATACTACCCTTAAGCTTAAACAAATTTGCAATGTATTTCACCAAAAGAAAAAACTCACTCTCGCATGGGTGAACTACGCTCGATTTGATTCCACGCACTGTGGATACGTAGGCAGCTTTGCAAAGAGCTCAACCGAATCACACGAACTACGCCGGTTTGATTCCGTATAAAACACGGATACGTAGGCAGCTTTTCAAAGCACAACCGAACTTCTTTACATATGCCCAAAGCTTAAAAAGGTCGAGGGCTTTGCACTCACAAAATGACATGCTCAAAGCTTAAAAAGGTCGAGAGCACAGTCAACACAATAATTTAAGTCCAAAGCTTAAAAAAGTCGAGGATTTAACACAAAATAAATGAAACAAATAAATCCAAAGCTTAAAAAGGTCGAGGATTTAAGACAAAATCAGAAGTGTTCCAAGCTCAAAAAGGTCGAGAATTCTTCAAAAGCAGAAACAAACATAAATAAAGCAATGAGGCAAGACAAAGGCAAATCAATTCTATTTTATTACTTTAACTTAGAATTATCGAACAATTTAGGAATGGGTTAGGAACAAACCTCCTTATCCATTTATTCGAAACTAAATACATGTATTTTATTGAATAAAGAAAATTTCTAAGCAAAAGCAAACTACTGGGTCTTCTTCTGCCGCTTCGGATTAGTTTCTTCATCTTCAAGAGACCGGTCCGCAACAATCTCCGAAAAAATTATAGGAGCACTCCTCTCAAATCCCGGGGGCTCGATGAGATCCATGTCCTGCTCGACTGGGGGCTCCTCGATCCTTGGCCCTAGACGATCCCTGACGGTCACTCTCGGTCCAAGCCTCTCCCGCGCCGGCCTCGAAGTGGAAGCATCCGAACTTGAAGCACCAAGATCACCATAGTCCCTCCTTCCGCGCACCGCGTCATGCGCCACAGAGGGGTCTTGGCCCACTCTTCTCCCTTCTCCTTTGATTTTCCCGCTCCCGAGAAACCTTTGAAAGATACCATCGCCTATAGAAGTCCGAGATACGAGTAGACTCTATATGCGACGGCACCGCCCAAGTAACACGATACGACCATCCTCGGATCCAAGCATCAACAGTTTGGTTGTATAGTACAACAACCCCTCAACTTGAGTATCCTTCTCAGGAATGGTTTGAGCAAGCCCGATTTGCCTCTTTAAACGAAGATGATGGATCCACACTCCTCGCTCAAAGCCACACAACATCAACCCATGAGCCGCGTTCGCCACCGACGGCGCCGTAATCGCCGTAATACGCCACCATGGCACGAACCAACGGATAATACTTTCCTTCACAAACCCCCGGAAGTAGTTGAGTGAACGCTCCCGAGGATCAAACCACTCCGTCTTCCGTGACGTAGCCGCAGCTGCCTTAAAGACACCGTCACGGGGGAAAGCAATATACACACTCAACCTCTCCATAAGCCAAACGTGGAGAATCCTAGCGCAGCCACAGTACGAGCTCCGACGATTAACACAACGGTCGTCTAAGCCCAGTATGGTTTCCGCTCAGATCAATGCAGAAGGGTCGTGCCCTTGCTCCATCTCTTCCACGACGCGAGGATACCTTGCGTTCCCGAAAACCCCATCCGGCATTGACCCCGCAAAGGCATAACGGTGAATTAGGCAAAAAGTAAGGGCTCTTCGCCTAGAACGGTCCGAAATGCTAGTATCGGCCCGGTTCATGTATCGCTGATACAGACGTAGCATGTTCACCATACCTCCTTCAAACAAACCCACAGCATGAGCATTCGACATCTCAAGGAAGTTTTGCAACATCCCATTGAAGCAAAGCTCACTTCGCACCACCACAGGAGTAGTACGTTTCGACCATCCCCCAATGGCCGCGAATTCCTCCATCAAAGGGCACACCTCTCCTCCCGGAAACCGAAAAACGTGCAAGCTAGGATCCCAGTAGTCCAAGCATGCATCCAGGAAGTCCAGCTCGACCTTTATTTGGCGAAAGCCAATAAAAACACCCGCTCCATCATCATAGATCGCCTTCTTCTCGCTGGACGTAGCGAAGAAGTCCACCTCTTCAAGAGAGCATCAAAATGCTCAACCATTTTTCTTGAATACAAAAATAACTTTTGTAAATATACCTAATATGTTTATGAGAGCAAAGCTTGTAATAAGAAAAGAAGTAATTTTGAATGAGGATTATGGCATGCACCCCCTCTCCTTATATAGGAAAAGATAATCGGAATTTGGAAACTCAACGCCACCAGCCAGGAGGTGAAACCGCAACACTTCATGCGGTTTGCAGTCCAAACCGCATATGCCTATGCGGTTTAGCCCACAAACCGCATAGGGCCTTGCGGTTTCAGGGGTTGTTTTCTCCTACGATTTTCCTAAATTCGTCTTTCCTAAAACAAGACATTCCATATTACATAGTGACGATAACTTTGTTGTTCCCCTATACGCATAGGGCCTTGCGGTTTCAGGGGTTGTTTTCTCCTACGATTTTCCTAAATTCGTCTTTCCTAAAACAAGACATTCCATATTACATAGTGACGATAACTTTGTTGTTCCCCTATACAGCAATGTTACAATTCACACTAGCAAACACGATTCACAGCGCACGTCGATTCACAACATTTCAAACGTTCATTTAGGCTCATTTCAACATTTAAAATGAACATTTTACGGAATCATTTTTTTTCAAAAACTAGTTCACTCCTAACATCCCACTCGGGAATCATTTCGTTTTTAAAACCAAACTTACTAACACTATAGGTCTCCAATTCACGAAATGACTACAAGTTCAAGCTACAATACATACAATCATCGTTATATTTCATACCTCGATCAAACTGGGGGCTCACACATATACAAAGAATCAGATCCCATACCTTCTTCACCTTGCCGCCCCAGCTGTCCATCCCAGCGTCAATGATCACCGGCAAATACGACTGCACCTCGAAAGTACGACGGACGCCTGAGTCATCCCACTCAACTGTAGTCGGGAAATCACTAGGCTGCTCCGCCGTATCAGGATCAAACAGCTGCAGAAACAAGACAAATATACATATGTCCGTCAGGGGAATTTTTCGCCTAAATTCACCCTACGCACGATCAAGACGACCAAGAACATACCTCAACCGGCCCACAAGCAAGCCGGTACCAGGCAAACTGGCCGTAATCTTCGCCAGGGCAAAGAAGACCTCTAGACTCTCTGTGGATACCCATATCCGTACCCTCCCAAACAAAACCCTGTGATGTAACACGGACTTTTATTAAGCATGCTTTAACGTTGACTTTAACGGTTCTAAATATGTCGAATTCATTTTGAGTCATTTTGAAATGTTAAATGATTTAGGTCGCTTCACATCACACTTAAATAAATGTTCATTTTGTCCATTTAGGGTCTAGCTTGGTCCATGTCCTGCTTCATCTGGCATGAGCTTCGCATTTGCGTTACAATTAGCCCTTTTACATTAACAAGGTCTAATTCAGCACTCCTAAATTCCTAAATTTACGCCCGGTGGCTAAATCCCCTCCTTAGCCTCCTCTCACACAAAATATAGCCTCACGGGTTACCTTATTTCACAAAACTCTACAAAATACACATTATTCACATTTTCGGGTCTCGGGCCCAGAACCGAGCCCAAACCCACCTTTGGCCCTCACTCCAAAGCCCTCAATCTCTCAAAATATCTTAGGAAGCCCTCTCAGCTGTTTTCTTGACGTACAAGCTCGAGATTATACTGTATCTTTCCAAGATATTATCAAACCGAAACTTGGAAACTAGGCCTGAAACCACACCCTCAAACCGCATCGCCTTATGCGGTTTAGGGGCCAAACCGCGTAAGCCTATGCGGTTTGCCTGCCTGGTTTTATCCCGAGATTTCCTAATTTCGTCGAGGTTTTTAGTATATATACCCCCCTATACCCGACCTCATAACACACAATTCCTTCATACAATTTTCTCACAGAATTTACAGCATACACAACTCACAACTTCCTCAAAGCCTCAAGCACTCAAATCCTTGAGTTCAACACACCATCCCGTGTTGAATTCATCCTTCTTTTTAGTTCAAGAAGCGAAGCTCTGCCGATCTGAAGCGTCAGGACAAGGTAGGTACCGATCCACTTGGATCAAAGCTTTTTCTTATTTTCTATGGACTAACAAAGGGGACTACACTTTAGCGCCCCCCGGCTTTGGCACCGAGGGCGCTAGCATTCCAAGTGTTCTTATTACTTCGGGTACACTCCATATCCGATGACACGCCAAAGTCGCATAAGCAACCGACCCTTTTAAAATAAACCAATGGACAATTGAACGTTTATTTTATTTGCATGCATCTAGCACCCTTCTTATTTTGCATTAAAATCAACTTAAACAATGAATTCGACCTTTAACTGAACCGTTTTCGTTAACAAGTTAAACATGCTAAACTGAGGGTTTTAATCAATCTTTTTGCATCTGCATTCTTTTACAAACTTATCGCACTTGTACGTAGCGATAACATTAGCTCAAATATCATCTTACAAGGATTGTTCTAGGTCAGTAGAGGCTATTTTTACATAGGCTTTTCTAAAAGGTTTTCATAAATCATTATTTGAATTAACTCTTTTTCTAAAGTACCCTCACCCCGAATCCAATCTGGTTTCACAACCTTAGATCTAGGGGTGTCGGCGTGCTCCGAAATCTAAGACATGTCTTTAGGCTTAGGACATGATAGCAGGTTCCTAATTTCCGCGATAATTAGGTGGCGACTCCAAACAGTTTTCAAAGGTTTTTCTAACTCAATCTTTTTAACTTAGTACGCCCTTATGCAAGACGCCGAGTTGGGTCCCTCTCGATCCTGGGTTCTACAGTTTGACGACTCCGCTGGGGAGATCTTATTTTTAAAACTTAAAACTAGCTTTTTCTTTTTAAAAATAACGAGGTGAAACTTGAAAGCCTTGAACAATCCATGTATACATATTTGAGCTATGCACATTCGTTTAGACTCCATTCTTTTTGGAATATAGGCACCCTTTGCACCCTCGAGAGGTGGTTCCAACACGCAGGCTTGTCCACTCGATAAAGCACGTGCATGACTAACTTTTCTCTCGCCCCTCCACGGCTTGCCGTAAACAACTATCTTGACCGCCCCAGTGCTCCCTTTAGAAAACCTATCGCCCCGGCGTAAGAAAATTAAGGGGTTAAGTATCTGCCAAAGCGTACTCAAGATAGTTGGAGGTGTACCCGACTTGACCCTACCCTTTGAGTCGAGTCATACGTACAAGTTCGAGGCTATACACTCCATGGTCTTTTTCAAATGAGCATTTGCATTCATATCTTCCAAAACTCGCTTAAACGTTTCAAAGATAAACGATTTTAACATCTAACAAAGCTAACGCTTTTCGAACAAAAGTGTCGCGAATTTTTGAAACAAGCTTTCTCAAAATTTCCTTTTTTACTAACAAGCAAAAACCCGAGCGAGGATTAAAACCCAAGCTCGTGGATTTGATCCTCTAGGTCATACGGCCTAGACTCCGCCTTTAACATCCTCGACTCGACTTGCTCGAGCCGAATCCCTTCTCTTTTACACATCCGATCTCGAGCTCGCCTCGGCAAATTACCGATATCAGTTCGACGGATGCAAATCAAAATCTTTTAACATCGAGACGAGATGTGCGCACGCATCCTCGCCTCAAAAGCTTTCCTTTAGCTAAAACCTTTTCGAAAATCTCCTCTTTTTCAAGCATAAAAGGTCTTTCTAAACAAAATAATGAGCTAAAATGAACGCTTAGAACGAATGTGAGTCTAGTGGGTCGAGTCGTGTCACTAATATACGAAGTGAAATGCAGGTCTCAACTGGATACTCGTCGTACTAAGAATCGCATCGTCATCCCACATAAGAAACGAACCAACACCCGCAAAATGGCCGTCAATGACGAAGTTAACGCACTCCTTGAACAAGTCACAAAGCTGACCGCAGACCTCGAACGCCTCTTGACCCACCACACGACTGAGGTGGAACGTATGGACCTAAAGATTAAGGAGGAAGCGGATAGACATGCAAAGAAACTCCAAGCCATGGTGTAACAACCCGGATTTTCCAACAAAATAAAATAAAGAAAGAAAAAGGATTTATAAAATAAAAGAAAATAAAAGCGAGCCACGGGGGCGGAAACACCGTGGAATCCGGATCATTACTCACTAAACCAACTAAACAACGATAGCAAGGTAGGCCTTGGGGCCTAGAAGTGGGGAGTAAATACCCCTTACAAAACCAGCTCCAAAATGAAAGTTCAAGCCCGAAAGAAAATCTAAAACAAAACCAAAATATAAGTCCCAAAAGAGTCTAAACAAAATCACATCTCTTCCAAGGTAATACACGGTCACATCCTCGCATCTACTCACTCAATCCGGCCCGTCTCGCGCATACCTATAAAAAGAGAGGCAACAACCACAATCAGTGGGGGGTAACTAGGTGCTTCCCAGTCATATTTTAACATAACAAAACGTAAACAACAATGCAAGCAAGCTCACCTGGCCTACGGCCTATAATCAAGTACCAAAAACATAATTAATCAACATACAACAATGGTACAATAAAACATATGCAACCAAACCACACGACACAACCCAGTCGTGCCAAAACCAAATGAACACTCATGACGATCCTTCATCCAACCAATTGCGAGAGTAAGCGCGGAGAACTGGGTGAAGCAACAAGAATCACCCCGAGTGAAGCAACAAGAATCACTCTAACCCTATGGCGGAACAGCAACAAGAAGTTCCTCAATCACAAGTCTAAATTTGGCCAAATTCCACCGAGCAACAAGAACGGTGACGACATAAATAACCATAGTCTCTAACCCTTCTAGTTGAGAACCCATGATAGCTCTAGCTAAACAACAAGAATAGCCGAGGGGACCATGAGCGGTATCCGTCCATCCTAGGACGTTGTATCTCCTCACACATGTGCCAGAACAGTACCCATGTGCAAACTTAACTCAAGCACAACCTGTTGACCTGTTAACCTGTCTCCAATACTTCCAACACAACCATACAACCAAAACAACCATACTCATACATACACAAGCCTCATTACAATCATAACCAACCATACATACGGAGTACAATTTGATGAACATATATTACAAGTCATACATTCAATTGACATGCTCATAATTCATTATTTAGTGATCAAACAAAGTATATCTCGATTCAATATAGCGTAGTTAACATCCTAAGACATGCCAACACTCAAACATGTGACAACCAAACCAACACACACACACACACCTCACGGCATGTGTGCTCATCACACGTCCAACACAAACAACACCCAAATTCATGCAACATACTCAATTCTCATGTGATCCATTTACAATTCATGTGATTAACTCAATTAAACATGCATATAAACACTATTAAACATCATGAAATCATCTTAACTCATACTTAACTTTAGGTGATCCATTCAAACATCAAGATTTAACAATATTAAGCCTTAACAAGAAGAAAACAAGAGAAAAACGAGAGCAAGGGGCCACGGCCCCATCACCCTCTTCACGGCATCATCATCACTTCACCACCAATTCGATTTCCAACGTTTTACAAGCATGATTAACGATATGCTATGTGAATTATGCATGAAAACATGAATAAAAGACAACCCTAGTATGAGGCCCTAGATCTAGCATGATTTTATGACAAAACAACAATTGAACAACATGAATTTGCACTCACTCAATAGATCTACAATATAGAATACAAGATCAACAACATATAGCCTCATACATGTTAAAATACAACTAGATCACACCAAGTTACCTTAGTCAAGTCCAACTCCTTGCTATTCTTCTTCTTCCTCCACAAGGATGGTGTCTCCTTCCTCTAGATCTCCTTCTCCTTTGAATATCTAAGCCAAATCACACAAGCAATGAGCACACAACATAAACACACATAAAATAATACATAAACAGAAAATATAAGAACTAAAAGGGCTGATTTACCAAGGAAATCGACTAGGAAAAGGTTAGGGTTCAAGAGATGAGAGAACGGATGAATAACAATGAAGTTTGGATGAGTTTTAAGAGAGTTTTGAGAGAGAAATTATGGTATGAGATGAGGAATGAGATGAGGGAGATGGTAATCTGATATTTAGGGTGCTAGGGTTAGGAGTGAACGAGATATTATAATGTCTTGAGCCAAAGGAAAACACGGGAAAACCCCTAAAACTCAAACCCGCGTAGAGGAGCGGCTCGCTCTGATGCATAGGGCGGCTCGCTCTGATGGAGCGGCTAGCTCCTCTGATGGAGCTGCTAGCTCCTCTGATGGAGCGGCTAGCTCTGACCCATGTTGGAGCGTATTCTCGTTTCTTCCCTTCTTTTCTTCAATCCTCACTTTAACCCTTGCTTACCTACGCTTATAAGACTCTCCTAAGCTTACTCATGTACTCGGGCCTACCTCCATCCGTAACCAAGACCCGACTCACCCATCTAAGAAATGATTTCCCGAGCTAAAAGTGGAAAATCACTCGATTAGGAAATTAACGAATTAGAGAGAGTGAATAAAATAAATTAGAAAAAGTCGGGGTGTTACAATCCTACCCCCTAAAAAGAAGTTTCGTCCTCGAAACTTGGAAATGAAAGAATACCCCCAAAGATTAAGGAAACTACCTACTCCTATGGTCCTCAAGATAAGAGTCGCTAACTCTACTCACCATGATAACAAAGGCATAGACACGCTTAACGACGCTTAAGAAAACCCGACATCACGTATCACTCGAATGATGCTCAACTCATTCATATAACCCTTTAATATTATTGGTGCATCTTATTCTCAACAATCCCCAAATTAGGCATACTAGCCTCACAAGACCATATCGTTCAACCAAGCATCTCACTCACCAAGTCTAACCAAAACCTCGGACGAGTTGTAACCCAAAAGGCACCATTACCCATGTTACCAAGACAACTAAAGCATAAGCTATTCCCCAAGTCAATGCTAATGACAAACCTCATATCCTTAATTATAACGTGATCTAAGCTCAAGTTAATATCGCTTCTCATATAGTTCCACATTTTCCACAATGACATAACCATAAATATGTCATACCATACCATCTCATTCTCAAGTCACACGTATACTAACACGTAGCTATCAAAATGTATCGTTGAAAGCTTACTACTCTCTCCACCCATTATTACCATACACAAGTCTAACCACACCTTTCTCAAACGTCTCTACCTTACTGACCTCGAATTATTTCCTTCCATTAATGATTTTCCCTACACTCAACACATACGCAAAACCACAAGATGCACACTTAGCATTCCTACATTATCCTTTAAAGTACAAACCCCAAAGTTTCATCGTGCTCACTATAACCTTTAAGTTTTCCTCAAAGCCGATTATTATTGCTCACCACAATATCACTTCCCAATTCTCACTATCTCATGATTATCACACCCCATATACCATCATAATCGAATCCTCAAAAATACTACCTACATAGATACCATCACTTTCTTTACCTCTACTCATCGCATATTAAGCTTTTACTCACGAAGGCTATAACTCACAAACATTGTCTCGCAACGATTAAGCTACCTCGCAAAGCTCTAGCTAGAAGTCACAAAACTAGGAATCCACTCAGGCCACCACGACCAACCATGTGCGCCACCTAACCGAACATCCATACCATTAGCTACTAATCCACTAAGCTCCAACATCTAAGATTCTCATAACAGCGACAACCTAGGAATCAAGTCTCGAGCTGGAGAAGGATAAATCACCCTACGGCCGCTAGTTGACAAGCAAGTGATCAGGGGAACTTAACGGGGACAAGATTGATATTAAGACACCAAGAGTTCTTACAAAATTAGGATGTGAGTGGCAACCGAAAGGCATGGGAAGGAAAGAAATAGAAGATCGGCACCTTAAAAGTTAGCTCAAAGACAAGAGTTGTAGTTCTATAGAGACAATGGAGAGGCATGATAGCATAAGGCACGAAGGCAAGGCCAAAAAGGTAATAGCTAAGATCACAATACCAAGTGATATTTTACGGTGTAGAATAAAGAAAGGATAGAATGATACAAATTAATTAAAAATATGACATAATAAATCTTTTGTAAGAAAATGCTCAACGACCACCATTTTGACAAAAGAATTTTTTAATATGAAACGATGAAGGAAAATAGAAATATTCTGTAAGAGTTCACAAATGAAGGCATAAGGCTCGTTTCCAACAAGAACTCAAATTGGTTTCGTTATGAAGGAGAGACGAAAAGGTAATTCCCGAAAAGTTTGATAGATATAGAATATGATTAGAAGATACGATTGAAAGGAGAAGTCTTAAGGTTGAGTTTCAAAATGACAGCGATTTTAGGAAAATGAAGCTACTAAAATACTAAGTAGAATAAATAGTATTTAAATAAACTAAATGCTCAAATTAGAAAACTTAATAGAAGAAGGTTTAGGATGACAAAGAGGTTTTGATCAAAAGTGGATGCAATAGATAAGTGTCGGTCATTTCAAATTTGATTGAGTAAAAACCAATCAAAATGTATTGACGCGTTTAAAAATGAATGGAAAAGTAAAACAAAACGGATTAAAATTTTCCTCAACATAGTTACAAAATAAGAAAGTACAAGAAGGATAAACAAACCATTATAGCACCAATATAAAAAAATAGGTTTCGTTAATAGAACTGACTGAAAACATTTTTGAAATAAAAGAGTTTAGAAATTATTTCAGCACGATCTATTAAAAAGATGAGGATGAACATAATAAGAAATTTTATTGGGGAAAAAGAAACTCAAACTGTAACCACGAGCTGATAGTTTTAAAACAACTGTATAATAAGATCAAGAACTAGAAGGAACTAAGGACAAGTGTAGCTAACAAGCTGAAAGACGTCCCTACGAATACGGTAGGTGACTTAGATTAGGAGCTTCCGCTGCGTGCTCTGATGGTAGGACCATACATTCGCAATTCGGCTTCAAGTTTCTTGCTCCAGCTGATCAATCAGTACGAATCAAAGACTTTAAGAGTTAAATTTCTAGATATTTCGAAAGGTCAAATGAAAGAGGGAGATTTTAAATTAGAATAAGCAAATGATTAAATTCGTATAAACCAATAAATAAAAAAAAAAAAAAAATATTAAGACCATAAATCATCAGGAAATAGATAGATTAAAATTCTCAAAGAAATTGAGCAGTCAAACAAATATTGTTAAAAGTAAGGGTCATTAGTAATTAAGGGAAATGCAAAAGTTACATTTGATAAGAAAATAGTAGTATTATCAGTTGATAAGAAAATAAAGGTATAGGGTATTTAGTCTTGAAATATAAGTTTTGAGAAAATCAAAGAGAACAAATAATAACTAAGAATGTAATTATCGGAGTGAAACAAGCTGTAGTAAAGAAATAGGTCCAAAGAGAACGATTAAACCGAATGCAAAGCTTTAACCATTTAATTTGAAGGTAAACGAGGAATCTTTAAAGAAATATCGAGTCGGTACACGATCTCCCACGTCACCATTACTCTTGTACCTGCATCCAAAGAAAACGGGTGATCTAATGGTGGGGATCCTAAGTCCACCATTTATACAACTACTCATACACATGCACAAATAACGCAGACCCCCTAATGTGTCTACCCAACACTCTCACTCGGTGTTCTAGGTCAAATCCTTCTCACTCACCTAAGAGAGTTGGGAGCATATTCGCTCTGATACCAACTGTAACAACCCGGATTTTCCAACAAAATAAAATAAAGAAATAAAAAGGATTTATAAAATAAAAGAAAATAAAAGCGAGCCACGGGGGCGGAAACACCGTGGAATCCGGATCATTACTCACTAAACCAACTAAACAACAATAGCAAGGTAGGCCTTGGGGCCTAGAAGTGGGGAGTAAATACCCCTTACAAAACCAGCTCCAAAATGAAAGTTCAAGCTCGAAAGAAAATCTAAAACAAAACCAAAATATGAGTCCCAAAAAAGTCTAAACAAAAGCACATCTCTTCCAAGGTAATACACGGTCACGTCCTCGCATCTACTCACTCAATCCCGTCTCGCGCATACCTATAAAAAGAGAGGCAAGAACCACAATCAGTGGGGAGTAACTAGGTGCTCCCCAGTCATATTTTAACATAACAAAACGTAAACAACAATGCAAGCAAGCTCACCTGGCCTATGGCCTATAATCAAGAACCAAAAACATAATTAATCAACATACAACAATGGTACAATAAAACATATGCAACCAAACCACACGACACAACCCAGTTGTGCCAAAACCAAATGAACACTCATGACGATCCTTCATCCAACCAATTGCGAGAGTAAGCGCGGAGAACTGGGTGAAGCAACAAGAATCACCCCGAGTGAAGCAACAAGAATCACTCTAACCCTATGGCGGAACAGCAACAAGAAGTTCCTCAATCACAAGTCTAAATTAGGCCAAATTCCACCGAGCAACAAGAACGGTGACGACATAAATAACCATAGTCTCTAACCCTTCTGGTTGAGAACCCATGATAGCTCTAGCTAAACAACAAGAATAGCCGAGGGGACCATGAGCGGTATCCGTCCATCCTAGGACGTTGTATCTCCTCACACATGTGCCAGAACAGTACCCATGTGCAAACTTAACTCAAGCGTAACCTGTTAACCTGTCTCCAATACTTCCAACACAACCATACAATCAAAACAACCATACTCATACATACACAAGCCTCATTACAATCATAACCAACCATACATACGGAGTACAATCACTACTACAAATCTGAGCAAAAACAACGGAGAAAAAACAACACAAATTTGCCAGGCCGTTGTTAATAATATTATAAACAACGACAAAAAAAATTCCGTTGTTTAATCTATAGGCGCCAAATCTAACTCATAACTAAAAACAACGAAAAAACAATTATAAACAACGATTAAACTATAAAAAACGGTTATTAACAAAAATGTGTTGTTTTTAGTTAGACTTTAAATAACGGTTTCGTAATTAAAAAAGCGTTATATTTAATTAACATTAAAAAAACGGTTATTTGTTAAAAACCGTTGTTTTTGTATATTATAAAAAACGGTTTTTGCACTAAAAACCGTTTTATTTGATGCTAATAATAAAAAACGGTTGTTAAATTTTTTTGTTGTTTTTAATGTGGACTTTAAATAACATTATAACTAGTAAACCGTTTTTTTAATTAAAAACCAAAAAAAAGAAATAATTCAATACTAATTCGTTTTAAATAACTATACTCATAATATTTATGTATCCTAATTTTTTACCTTAAAAGGTATATGTTTAAAATACTTTGTTTTTAAACATAATAATCCAATACTAATTAATTCAATACTATTAGAAATTAAAAGTATATAAATTTCAAAATTAAAAGTATATAAATTTGAGTATATATATTAGAAATTACAAGTATGTAAATTTGAGTATATATATGGACTCGATCTCTCCTTATATTTTTTTAATTATTTAAACTATTTCGTAGTAGCTAATAGTAAAATAACTAATTTTGTTATGATAAATAAAAATATAAATTCTATATACATATATATATGAATATGATTTCTTTCCTTTTATTAAATTTATTTTTACCTAATTAAATTCTAATTCTCATACTCATATAATTTTAATTCTCATACTTATATAATAATAAACAAAATCTAAAAAAAAAACAATTAAAAACGGTTTTAACATAAAAACTGTTGTTTATAGTACCTTATAAACAACGGTTTATATGTGAAAACCGTTTTTAATTATCACTTTTAAAAACGGTTTAATCATAAACCGTTGTTAAAAATGCACTATAAACAACGGTTTATAAGCTATAAACCGTTTTTAATAGTATATTTTTGAAAAAATTTAAGTTCGCGCTCAATATTTTTTTTAATACGTAGGAAGTGTAAAAGGTTTTTTTTTTCTTTAATTTCATTCTGCATCTTCAACTTACTGCTCTTTCATCCCTATATTTTATTAATACGTTGTTTTACTGCTACTTCATTATTTTTCAATTTCTCCCTTTATTCATATAATATTTTCAATTCATTCGAAATTTATCTTTAAATTATATTAGGTTTCAATATTGTTGATTCGTTTTATGTAGTTTTAAAGTATAATTTGTTCGAAGTTTGCCTAAGCCCTAATTTATATTTCTTAAAGAGGTTCGTTTTTCATTCTTTTTATGTATTGTGCATTCGTTTTATGCCCTATTTTCGTTTTTTGTTTGATTTTATTGTATGTATGTATGTTGTTGTTGTTGTTGTTGTTGTTGTTGTTGTTGTTGTTGTTGTTGTTGTTGTTGTCGTCGTTTTTCATTCGTTTTTCATTCTTTTTATGTATTGTATTATTATGCATTCGTTTTTCATTCTTCTTCTTCTTCTTGTTGAGCACTTGTTGTTGTTATGTTGTTGTTGTTGTTGTTGTTGTTGTTGTTGTTGTTGTTGTTGTTGTTGTTGTTGTTGTTGTTGTTGTTGTAATTGAGGGTTAGGGTTAGGGTGAGGGGTGGGGCACGGTGGGACACGGTGGGGACAAGGGTGGGGCACGGTGGGGCAGATCTCGATGGGGACAAGGGTGGGGCTGGGTGGGGGCACGGTGGGGCAGATCTCGGTGAGGACAAGGGTGAGGGGTGGGGCACGGTAGTTGTAGTTGCATAGTAGTTGTAGTTGTAGATGTTGTTGTTGTATGAGGGTGAGGGTGAGGGTGAGGGTGTGTGTAAACGGAGTAATAATACTTAGTAATACGGAGTAATAATACGTGATAAACGAAGTAATAATACGTACTAATACGGAGTAATAATTCATATGTGCTAATATGAAGGAGTAATACGGAGTTGTTGATGGACGATATTTAGTATTGGAGGTTTGTTTGCGTTGTAAAACTTTAAAAGGGCCAAAACACCCTTTTAGAGGCATTTTTTTGAAAAATTATTCGGACATCAATGCCCCTCGGGGGCATGCCCATTGCGTAGATCTCTAAAAGTTAAGCAGTTTGAAAAAAAAATTTGCCCCAATCGGACACTCTGGCGCGAAGTTATGGCCGTTTGAAGTTCTGACAAACGATAACCTCCTACCAACTTTGACGGCCTATTCCTTGGTCACCGCCAGTCGGAATACAAATCCGTTTTCACCTACAAAAAGATCCCGCTGCACACTACCTTACTTAGGTGTTCAAATGAAGGTGGGTCCGCCGATGACGTTGGTTCCGACGGCTTGAACTACGATGGTTAGATTAAGCTTGCAAGTATCTATTTTATTATTACGCACTAAGATAATTATATATTTTTTGTTTTTGTAGTATATCGCTAAAAATCCACCTGAAACATCATATACGGCGCAAGAAATCGACGAGGAACGAGATATGCGGGGATAATTTATATAAATTATATAAATTGTATCTAGAAATTTTTGATAATTTATATAAATTGTATTTAGATAATTCATATAAATTGTATTTAGATAATTTATATAAATTGTATTTTGATAATTTATATAATTTATGAAATTTTTGATAATTAATATGTAATTATAGCAATTTCGTAATTTTATTTTTTTTTTCAAAAAATTGAATTTTTTATAATGGTTTTTTAAAAAAACCGTTTTTTTAAATAAATATTATTTATAACGGTTTTTTAAAATAACCGTTTTTTTTAATAATTAAAAAAATGGTTTTTTTTAAAAAAAAACCGTTTTTTTTAATTATTAAAAAAAACGGTTATTTTAAAAAACCGTTTTTTTAATAAAATCCGCCAAATTTTTATAAAATGTTACTTTTGATATAAAAAAACGGTTTCGTATATTTTTTTTTGCGTTGTTTTTGATTATAAACAACGGCCCTGGAAACAACGGTTGGATTATTTATATAAAACGGGTTTCTTGCGTTTTTTTTGCTTAATTTTAGGGTAGTGAATTTGATCAACATATATTACAAGTCATACATTCAATTGACATGCTCATAATTCATTATTTAGTGATCAAACAAAGTATATCTCGATTCAATATAGCGTAGTTAACATCCTAAGACATGCCAACACTCAAACATGTGACAACCAAACCAACACACACACACACACACCTCACGGCATGTGTGCTCATACTCAATTCTCTTGTGATCCATTTACAATTCATGTGATTAAGTCAATTAAACATGTATATAAACTCTATTAAACATCATGAAATCATCTTAACTCATACTTAACTTTAGGTGATCCATTCAAACATCAAGATTTAACAATATTAAGCCTTAACAAGAAGAAAACAAGAGAAAAACGAGAGCAAGGGGCCACGGCCCCATCACCCTCTTCACGGCATCATCACCACTTCACCACCAATTCGATTTCCAACGTTTTACAAGCATGATTAACGATATACTATGTGAATTATGCATGAAAACATGAATAAAAGACAACCCTAGCTAGTTTGAGGCCCTAGATCTAGCATGATTTTATGACAAAACAACAATTGAACAACATGAATTTGCACTCACTCAATAGATCAACAATATTGAATACAAGATCAACAACATATAGGCCTCATACATGTTAAAATACAACTAGATCACACCTAGTTACCTTAGTCAAGTCCAACTCCTTGCTATTCTTCTTCTTCCTCCACAAGGATGGTGTCTCCTTCCTCTAGATCTCCTTCTCCTTTGAATATCCAAGCCAAATCACACAAGCAATGAGCACACAACATAAACACACATAAAATAATACATAAACAGAAAATATAATATAAGAACTAAAAGGGCTGATTTACCAAGGAAATCGACTAGGAAAAGGTTAGGGTTCAAGAGATGAGAGAAAGGATGAATAACAATGAAGTTTGGATGAGTTTTGAAAGGGTTTTGAGAGAGAAATTTGTTGGAGTAAGTGTCCTCCACAATAGTGCGATTACTTAATAAATCTCAATTAAAGAATACATGGGGATAATCCTGTATTATTGTCAATTGATTAACGTAAATCAATAACGGTTGGCTGACTAGAGTTTGACGTTATTGTCGTGAGAACGGTGGTAATCAATTGATCCCTTTAAGTCACACCTATAGGAACGTACTCCAAATATTTAAGCTAATTGATTGTATGAGATACGATTAAATTAGTAACTTGATAAATCGACTAACGGTTAGTCAGTGTATTAATTTAGAGAGAAATCGAGTTGTGAACTCGGATGATTTAATTTTATATCGATAAAATTATTAGAGGAGATGAGAATTAGTGATTAAACGTTAATTCACTAATAATGTATATTTTACTAATGAGATTAGTAAAAGTACAATTTTAATATATGTGTAAGTGTACATGTATATTAAGGAAGAGCTTAATTAATTTACACTTTATTATATTAGATAATTAAGTGATAAATTATAACTATTTGTGGGACAAATATTGAAGAAAAAATAAGAACCATGTGTAGGCTCTTTGGACCGTCCAAAACAAAGGGGAGGGAGCTTCCCTTTGTCTTATTTGTTTTGTTCTCTTGCTTTTATCATGCATGTGAAAACACAATGATTAACATGCAAGATAATGCTCTAAACAAGAGAAAAACTCTTCCCTCTTCTCTTCTCCTAGGGGCCGGCCAAATGGAGTGTTCAATACACTTCCATTTTGCTTGTTACACTAGGCCATAGAAAGAGAATTCGTTCTATTCTTTTCTCTCCTTCTCTCATATTTTCTCTCTAAAAACTAATACTAATATTATTCTAAGTATTACTAAGTGTTAGTAATAATAATAATATCACATATTATCAAGTGTTTGCTAGTGATTTCTAGATCAAAATCATTAGTGATTTTGGAGTTGTTTTTGGGTGCCACTATAAGGAGGTTTCCTATTTTGGAAACTAGGGTTGGAGGATCATCCTTATACTAAGCTCAAGAAACAAAACTAGAAAGGAGTTCTAGTTTTGTGCCCGTATTTCCCTTTTAGAAAGGTATAAATTTCTATAAACTTATAACAAAGTATGTTTGTAATCACATAGATCTTGCTCATCAAATTAGAGTAATTTGATTTACACTAATATTTGATTAGTGAAGGGTATCAGCACCCTACAAGTGGTATCAAAGCTTAGGCTTGTGGTTACAAATTTATTTTGTCATTTTTGGAGTTTTATATATTTATTGATAATAAATATGATAAAATCCGAAAATAGTGTTAAAAATGGTTTTAACAAGAGATTTTTATAGCATGCAAATTTTCTGGTCTCATGTTGTCACTCGTCAAATTTCGTAATTTGTGAAATTTGTTTACTAATTAAAATGATTTTTATACAAAACTGAGTCAAAAAGTGTGTTTTTGGCTAAAATAATAACTATAAATAGTTATAATTAGAATCTGGTCACGAAATTTGTACACCGTGATATATCATATTTATACTTTTTGCATGTAAATTTTCAAAGTCAGATTTTGAGTTTTGAATTTTTATTCATTTATTTGTTTAAAATTGATATAAAATGAATTTTAATGTCCTAAATATAGTAAACGTTGTTTTCTGGACATGAAATGTATACCAATATTCTTATACAGTAAGCGGATGCTAATGTATAAATTTGGGATTTTACCTCGCTGTTTTGGACGTTTTGTTGATTTTATGAGATAAAATCAATGAAATCGTATTATATTTGTTCCAAAATTCATATGTAAATATTTTTGACCAAACTTTTCTTTTTTGATATTCTGGAAGTGTTCCAGAATATACAAAATTCTGCCAAAATAAAATTGGCTTTATTTTATTTTATTTTGATTTTATAAAGCTTTATTTATAAATAGTTATGATTAAAGTTAAAACTAATTAGCAAATGACCATGTTTATGAACTAAAATCACCTTAAATTAGTAAAACCTAATTTTGGGTGTTCTAAATCAGTTTAGAAGTTATAGTTCAAGCTTAAAAGGTGTTTTAAGCATTATTGATTAATATAAGATTAATCGATTAAAAATGAGATCGGTTTTAAACGATTTAATGCGATTATTGTTTAGGGCGATTTTGGCATGTTTTTTATTTATAAGCTTTTCATTATGCATGTTTGGATGAATGTTTATTTTTGAATGAATGTTTATTCTTACTAGTATGGCCATAGTTTGTTATATTTTTACAGATATTGCCCGTAATGAAAGGGAATATCGTGTGGTTTTGTAATTAAATGCGATCTCGTATCGCCGGTTTGTAATTTTAATAGTTTATTTCATTTTATAAATGTATAATAGGATTGCTATGTATTCATTTGTAATTTATACTTGTAACTATTTGTAACCGAAGACCGGTGATGGAGATCGACATGGAGCCTTAGAAGTGTTCTAAAACTTGCAAGGAGGAGCTTGGATGAAGTTCTTATGAAGAGGGACCAAAGGAGTTGGTTTCCAATTTGTAACTCCTTGTAATTTTAATTACTTTTAGGTGGCCATACTAGGTTTATGTTTGTTTATGCTTGTTTGATTGCTTATTCTTATCGCTTACATGCCAAAATCGCCATGCATGCTTAGATATCCCACTATGATTGTCGATTTAAGTCACGATTCTTAAATTAGTTCACTTATAAAAAATTTTTATGACTAAAATTGACGAGATTACCCACATTATTTCACAAATGAATTGAGATTAAGCCTTTCCAAATGTGGCAACTATGAACCCCATGTTCATGAGGACCTCTACAACGTGGAACCTCGTTACCATGGGTAAGTAGTGGGAGGAAGTGCCATGCTAATTTGGTTTGGACTCAACCAAATAAGAGTTATTTGGGTCTAATGGATGTATTTTAATGAAAATCATCAACCAAGCATTCTAGTGTAGAATTAGTCAAGTGTTGACTTATCGTTTTTATATAAAAGGAAACATGAGATGTCTAATTTTATATGAGAACGAGTCTTGGAATCATTTATATAATTTCGTGGGAGATCGTTATATAAATGAACATTTGTTTTAAAAAGAGTTTTAGCAAATGTTATTAATGAAAAATGAATGCTTATATATTTCCTCATATTTGTTGTAGAATTATTTATTTCAAATCGCAATGGCATCATCATCATCAACTCCCGCGCCCATTTTAGGCAAAGATTCATGGTTGAGAACCGTGATGGATAAGTGTATCCTCAAGGATGACGGTAGCAACTTTGTCGAATGGGATTCGACGATGAGGGGCGCCGCTACATCCGACAATGTGCTCAAACACCTTACCGATCCACCACCCGCCGAACCCATTTCTCGATCCGGGGCGGCACGAGCCGCCTATGATGAGCATGTGAAAGTGGACAATGACGTGAAAAACATCTTGATTTGGTCCATGGCACCCGCTCTCAAACTCCGATTTGTCACTCAAAAAAGTGCATATGAGATATTCACTAGAGTGACAACCATGTTCTCCAAATCACCGCAAATTAGGCTTTATGAAGCCGCGGTGCGGTTTTTCGATGCAAAGCTTGAGAGGAACCAAAAAGTTGGTCCTCATGTGCTCAAAATGGTTGAGTACATAGACACTCTTGAGCGTCAAGAGTGTGCTATACCGAAAGCTCTTGCGATTAACCGCATTCTTCATTCTCTTCCAAACAAGTTTGCTCACTTTAGAGTAAACTATAACATGAACAACATGGATAAGAGTTACCATGAACTTCATACTCTCTTGGTCCAAGCCGAGAGGGATATGGAAGTGAATGAAATGGAGAAGAAAGATGTTCTCTCTATGAAAATGAAGAACATGAATCTAGGAGTCAAGAAGGGGAAGGTGGCCAAGAAAGCGCCGTCCATCAAAGGCAAGGGTAAGGGCAAGGCTATTGTGGAAGGTGTTCCACATAAGCCTAAGCCCAAGATCAACAAGGGTAAACCTCTCAATGACACTTGCAAATATTGCAATGAAGTGGGTCATTGGAAGCGCAATTGTCCCAAGTATAAGAAGGACTTGAAAGATGGATGTGCGACATCCAAAGGTATTCTTCCTTCTAATCTCTATATGATAGACATCAATCATGCTTGCATTTCTACATGGGTATTGGATACCGGATGTGGATCTCACCTTTGTAATCATTTGCAGGGGATGAGAAACGTGCGAGCTCTAGCCAAGGGTGATGTAGATCTCCGCATGGGCAATGGAGCTAGAGTAGCGGCCGTTTCCGTGGGAACTTTTGTACTGTCTCTTGCTAGTGGTTTAGAGTTGTATTTGAATAACTGTTATTTTGTACCAACTCTAACTAAAAACATTATCTCCGTCTCCGTGTTAGATGCGGAAGGCTTTTGTTTCATGATTAAGAACAATTGTTGTACTTTTTCATTTAATGAAATGGTTTATGGTGAAGCCATTTCAATTGGAGGTATTTTATGTTTTAAATGATGTCAATGATGTTTATCATGTCGAGAACAAGAGGCTCAAAACGAATGAATCAAACAAATCCTACCTTCGGCATTGTCGTTTAGGTCACATAAACAATAGACGCATAAAGAGACTTGTTGAGACCAAGGTTCTCAAACCATTTGACTTTGAATCATATGGTACATGCGAATCTTGCCTCTTAGGCATGATGACTCGTCAACCCTTTAGTGGTAAAGGGACACGAGCAAGAGAGGTTTTAGGACTCATACATACCGATGTGTGTGGTCCATTAAACATCACCGCTAGAGGAGGATATCATTACTTCATTACTTTTACCGATGACTTAAGTAGATATGGTTATGTCTACTTAATAAGGCATAAAAGTGATGCTTTTGAGAAATTTAAAGAATTTCAAAATGAGGTTGAGAACCAATTGAACAAAAGGATAAAAGCACTACGATCCGATCGTGGTGGCGAATATCTAAGTAATGAGTTTGATTCACATCTTAAGAATTGTGGTATAATATCACAATGGACTCCTCCGGGCACACCACAGTTGAATAGTGTTGCAGAAAGGAGAAACCGAACTTTGCTAGACATGGTTCGGTCTATGATGAGTCAAAGTGAGCTTCCAGGATCATTTTGGGGCTTTGCACTGTTGTCTGTTGTTTTCTCACTAAATCGAAGTCCGACTAAAGCGGCCAACAAGACTCCATATGAGATATGGACGGGAAAGGTTCCCTATTTGTCATTCATGAGAATTTGGGGTTGTGAGGCATTCGTTAAGAATAAAACTGACGATAAACTCGCACCAAGGTCTGACAAATGTCTTTTTGTAGGTTATCCTAAGGAAACCTGTGGTTATTACTTCTAAAACCCTCACGAGAACAAAGTGTTTGTGGCTCGTGATGCTGTTTTTCTAGAAAATGAATATATTTCTAAAAAACAGAGTGGGAGAAAATTTGAACTAGATGAAGTTCAAGAGCCACAAACCGAAGCAGAAAATGAGGAAACCGTTCCTTCGTCTTCTGACACGGTTGTAATCCCTTGGAGGTCAGGAAGAATTAGTCATCAACCTGACCGTTACCTCAGTAACATCGAGGAGGAAGGTGATTTGTTGTTATTCGAAAGCAACGAACCCTCAACCTACAAGGCGGCTATTAGTAGTCCCAACTCCGACCAATGGCTTGAGGCCATGAAATCCGAAATGGATTCTATGTACGAGAACCAAGTTTGGGACTTGGTAGATTTACCTGAAGGAGTGAGACCCCTTCAGTGTAAATGGATATTCAAAATCAAATTCGGCATAGATAAACATATAGATGTTTACAAAGCTAGATTGGTGGCAAATGGTTTTTCACAAGTCCTAGGTATTCATTATGATGAAACCTTTGCACCGGTTGCAATGCTTCGATCCATAAGGATAATCTTAGCGGTTGCCGCATTTCATGACTATGAAATATGGCAAATGGATGTAAAAACCGCCTTCTTGAATGGCATTCTAGAAGAGGAAGTGTATATGACACAACCTGAAGGTTTTGTAGATACATCCAACCCTAAGAAAGTATGCAAGCTTAAGAGATCCATTTATGGTCTTGAGCAAGCATCGAGGAGTTGGAATCATAGATTCGATCATGTTATCAAACAAAATGGATTCACTCGAAGTGCCGAGGAACCTTGTTTGTACTTGAAGTTTAGTGGGAGCAAGGTAACCTTGCTTATTTTGTATGTGGATGACATACTACTAATTGAAAATGATATTCCAAGTTTGAATTCGGTAAAGGTGGAATTGGGAAACCATTTCCAAATGAAGGACTTGGGAGAGGCACAACGCATCTTGGGTATCCGGATCTATAGAGATAGATCTAAAAGGATACTAGCATTAAGTCAAGAAACTTATATCGATAAGATTCTTGATAGGTTCAATATGAAAGACTCTAAGAGAGGCTTTCTTCCGATGAGTGTAGGAATAACGTTGAAGAAATCTCAATGTACTACGACTTCTGCGGAAATTGAACGCATGATATTGATCCCTTATGCTTCCGCTGTAGGATCAATCATGTATGCAATGATGTGTACTCGTCCCGATGTCGCTTTCGCTTTGAGCATGACGAGCCGATATCAAGCTAATCCCGGTGAGAGTCACTGGATAGCTGTGAAGAACATCCTTAAGTACTTGAGAAGAACTAAGGATTCGTTTCTAGTGTTTGGAGAAGAACTTGAGCTGCGTGTAAAGGGTTACACGGATGCAAGTTTCCAAACCGATGGGGATGATTTGAAATCCCAATCCGGCTATGTCTTTATGTTGAATAAAGGAGCTGTTTGTTGGAAGAGCTTCAAACATACTGTCACTGCGGATTCTACAACGGAAGCTGAGTATTTGGCAACATCTGAAGCTGCTAAAGAAGCTGTGTGGATTCGGCAATTCTTGGATGGACTAAAAGTAGTCCCTAGTGCCGTGGATCCGATCACTATATATTGTGATAATAGTGGGGCTATTTTCCAAGCAAAGGAGCCCAAGTCTAGTAACAAGTCTAGACACGTTTTGAGGAAATACCACATTATTAGAGATAATGTGGAAAGAAAGAAAATTGATCTTTGTAAGGTTGGGACAGACGATAATGTCGCTGATCCTTTAACCAAGCCTCTTTCAAGGGCTAAGCATGACGCGCACACCGCCTCCATGGGGTTGCGGCGTATGCCAGATTTCCTTTAGTTTCGTAATATGTAGTTGAATGATGTATCCTATTACATATATGAAAATAACATTCATTGTTTTTATCTTAAGTCATTTTGAATGCATACTTTGTTTATCCGAATTTTGTGTGACAACTTTGAACGTATTCAAGTGAACGGCATAAACTAAGTATTTGGTCCCTGGTCTCTTATAAGAGGTGACGTCTCGTAGAGACTAGATTGCTAGTCGATCGATGGTGGGTTCAACACCATGGGGTCATAAGTGATGACTGATCGTTTGCATAGACAGACTGTGAAACACTCTGTCGGGCAGTGACGCTTATAGAATTCCTTTTCAATGCGATTGAAGCCTGGTCGTGGCGGGAATTTCTATAGTATTCCATTGAGTCGATTCTTTGACTGGAAACTGATTGTCTGAGTCGGTGCAGTTTCCGAGTGACTTTCATTTTTGTCCTAAGCCATGCCGTGAAAGGGAGTTATAAGGGCATCTTTAGGGTCATGGTGATCTGCATCATACAGTACAATCGAGTGGAAGGGAAATGTCCACCCTCGTCGAGGTAAAACATCTTTGGACCACTCGAGGAGTAGTCGCTGAAAATGCGTGGCCACGCTCGGTACGAATCTACGGTAGATTCCCCGGTCAGACAGCTACTCTCCTTATCGAGGAAACCACTCATGATATATATCTTTTGAATGCAAGTACGACCTGTAAGACACCTTGCATTGAGTGGGAGATGTGAAACGTACATGAGAATTGGTAATGCACAACTTGTCTCGGACAAGTGGGAGATTGTTGGAGTAAGTGTCCTCCACAATAGTGCGATTACTTAATAAATCTCAATTAAGGAATACATGGGGATAATCCTGTATTATTGTCAATTGATTAACGTAAATCAATAACGGTTGGCTGACTAGAGTTTGACGTAATTGTCGTGAGAACGGCGGTAATCAATTGATCCCTTTAAGTCACACCTCTAGGAACGTACTCCAAATATTTAAGCTAATTGATTGTATGAGATACGATTAAATTAGTAACTTGATAAATCGACTAACGGTTAGTCAGTGTATTAATTTAGAGAGAAATCGAGTTGTGAACTCGGATGATTTAATTTTATATCGATAAAATTATTAGAGGAGATGTGAATTAGTGATTAAACGTTAATTCACTAATAATGTATATTTTACTAATGAGATTTGTAAAAGTACAATTTTAATATATGTGTAAGTGTACATGTATATTAAGGAAGAGCTTAATTAATTTACACTTTATTATATTAGATAATTAAGTAATAAATTATAAATATTTGTGGGACAAATATTGAAGAACAAATAAGACCCATGTGTGGGCTCTTTGGACCGTCCAAAACAAAGGGGAGGAAGCTTCCCTTTGTCTTATTTGTTTTAATTTGTTCTCTTGCTTTTATCATGCATGTGAAAACACAATGATTAACATGCAAGATAATGCTCTAAACAAGAGAAAAACTCTTCCCTCTTCTCTTCTCCTAGGGGCCGGCCAAATGGAGTGTTCAATACACTTCCATTTTGCTTGTTTTTCTTATAAAAACACTAGGCCATAGAAAGAGAATTCATTTTATTCTTTTCTCTCCTTCTCTCATATTTTCTCTCTAAAAACTAATACTTATATTATTCTAAGTATTACTAAATGTTAGTAATAATAATAATAATATCACATATTATCAAGTGTTTGCTAATGATTTCTAGATCATAATCATTAGTGATTTTGGAGTTGTTCTTGGGTGCCACTATAAGGAGGTTTCCTATTTTGGAAACTAGGGTTGGAGGATCATCCTTATACTAAGCTCAAGAAGCAAAACTAGAAAGGAGTTCTAGTTTTGTGCCCATATTTCTCTTTTAGAAAGGTATAAACTTCTATAAACTTATAACAAAGTATGTTTGTAATCACATAGATCTTGCTCATCAAATTAGAGTAATTTGAGTTACACTAATATTTGATTAGTGAAGGGTATGAGCACCCTACAAAATTATGGTGTGAGATGAGGAATGAGATGAGGGAGATGGTAATCTGATCTTTAGGGTGCTAGGGTTAGGAGTGAACGAGATATTATAATGTCTTGAGCCAAAAGAAAACACGGGAAAAACCCTAAAACTCAAACCCGCGTAGAGGAGTGGCTCGCTCTGGTAGAGCTGCTAGCTCCACTGATGGAGTGGCTAGCTCTGACCCATGTTGGAGCGTATTCTCGTTTCTTCCCTTCTTTTCTTCGATCCTCACTTTAACCCTTGCTTACCTACGCTTATAAGACTCTCCTAAGCTTACTCATGTACTCGGGCCTACCTCCATCCGTAACCAAGACCCGACTCACCCATCTAAGAAATGATTTCCCGAGCTAAAAGTGGAAAATCACTCGATTAGGAAATTAACGAATTGGAGAGAGTGAATAAAATAAATTAGAAAAAGTCGGGGTGTTACACATGGAGGAAAGGCTCTATGTCTCGAGCACTTACTTCATCCACAAGGAAAATGAAAACGTACCCGCAAGCATCAAGGATGAGCTCCCTAGCAAACTCGCCCTTAGTGATCTCCCTATCTTCCAAGGACATGAGAGCCCGATCATTCACATTCGAGCTTTCAAGTCCAAAATGGCCATCAAGGGGGGTCGATTCAAAGCATTGGCTATCTCTTTTCCCGCACTCTCTAGCAGCAGTGACGAAAACGTGGTTCTACTCACTAGACCCACAGCGGATCCCTACTTTTGAAGAACTCACAGTCGAGTTCGATCGACAATACCGAGATAATGAAGACACCCAAGTCTCGATCCGCACTCTAGAAGTCCTCTCTGAAAAGTACAACGAAGGCTTCACCGACTACCTCACTGGTTGGAAGAAGCTAAGTGCTCAGATCCCCAACCGTCCGCGCGAGGACAAGCTCGTGCCGAAGTTCATAAACAACCTCCGACCCGTGGATCAATTCTACATGAGGTACAACAACATCAAAAACTTCAAGGAGCTAACCAAAGTTGGCACCCAGATTGAAGACGATCTTAGGACTGGCACAATGGCCAAATACACCGGCCATGCTTATCAAGGAAGCTCCTCCATGTCCTCCCGCACGGTCAAGAGCGAAGAAAATCGTACCTTGGGCAATCTAGACGATGATAACCTCGACGCCTTCGCAACTACCTTCTCGCCTCCTCCTAAGGCCATGAGAAACTTTGACCCTCTTTTCATGTCTTGCTCCAAGGCATTTCAAAGGTTGATCGAAAAGAACTACCTACAACCGATCGGGCCTACTAGCGAGCCGCCCGAAGACAAAAAGCGTAAATCTTGGAACCCCAATGCCTTCTGTGCATACCACCGAGGCAAGGGGCATGACACCGAGAATTGCTTTAGGCTTAAGAATGCTATCCAAGATCTCATTGATCAAGGAAAACTCGACAAGCCATCTCAACCCGCCAAGCCATCTCAACCCGCCAAGCCGTCGAACAGTGATAACCCGCTTGGTAACCATGCAATCTTCGTTGGACCGGTTCCCATCATAGATTGCTCCTATCTCATCACACCCTCTAATGACTAAATCAACGCGGTTTGGTCTAGTGATGACGACGACGAAGATTGGCTACCCACCGACGAAGTGGTAGCCCACATCAATCGACTCGCCAAAGACATCGACATTTTAAAGGCCCTGCATCAAATCGAAGTTGAACGTTTAGAACGACGCGCTAAGAACAAGGCCGAAAACCCAGCCTCGCTTGATATCCTCGAGGCCTTTCGTCAAAAGGACGACGAAGACTTCATTGAATATCTCGCCCAGTGGAGGAAATTGCTTGCCCGAATTCCGGACCACCTGCATGAAGACGAGCTTATACCTACATTCCTCTACAGTCTGCGACCCGCCTGGCGATATTACTTTCACTTCTGCGATGTTCGGAATTTCGAACGTCTCGTTGAAATTGGCACCCGCATCGAGAAGGACCTCACATCTGGCTACGATGACCCCGCTTACCGAGATAACTCTCCAGGACGTGCTCATACGATCAGAAACCGAAGAAGTCGCACCGCGAATGGCTCTGCAAGAACTTTCGACAAGCTCTACATGTCTTACGCCAAAGCATTGCAGAAGTTAATCGAAAAAGACTACATAAAACCAGTCGGTCCGATTAACGAGCCACCCATAACTAAAAAGCCAAAGTCATGGGACCCTAACGCTTTCTGTGCATACCACCGAGGCATAGGGCACAGCACTGAAGGTTGCCTCAAGCTTAAGCACGCTATCCAAGATCTCATCGATCAAGGAAAAATTAAGAAACCCAAGGCGAAAAATGTACTGCCCAACAAAGGCAGCTCCTCGGCAAAGCATACGATCTCCACCAAATCAAGAGACGATCAACACAATAACTTCTCACTCAGCGAAGGGGAAAAGGAATGGCTTCGGCCTAAGCAAGACCAAAGCAACGACACACTCTACCTTACCGTCTCATCACCATCCAACAAAAATGACTCTCAATACAATCAAGCAACCATCACACAATCACCCCCTCTAAACAGCTCAACATCCGACGAAGAAGACGATAACAAGTCAATACGTCTCCATGCACCCCTCAAGTGGAGATCGAAAAGGATGATCGCCAGAGTGAAAGAATGGGCAAACGAAAAGAAGACGAAATTCTAATGCTCTTAGTGTCGGGTCATCTGTCGACCCACCTAGCTTAGATCCTAGCATTAGCTTAGATTTTCTTTTATACGGAGGCTAGCTCCAAACAATTTTCTGAGTTGTCGAATAATTCTTTTCAAATTAATGAAATGAACAAATTTGATTACGTCTTGTCTCAACCTAAAACAAACAACAAAGAACAAACAATTAAAAATCAACAAACAACAATCAAATCACAAAATACAAAAGACACTAACTCATGCGATAAAAATGAACAAACTAATGAATCATTAAACAAATACATTGCAAACATTGTCTCTCCAAAAACCCAAGACCCTATCATCGAGGAAACCATAACCATAAACGTGGGAACCCCCGAAGAGCCAAGGGAACTACAACTAGGTGCCTCACTAGACGAAGATGAGCGTGCCCAATTCACACAACTTCTAACCGAATTCAAGGATGTATTCGCATGGTCGTACAAGGATATGCCCGGAATCGAACGAATCATTGCCGAACACCGCATCCCCATTAAACCCGGTTACAAGCCAATCAAACAAAAACTAAGGAGACTACGTCCCGAATGGTCCCTTATGGTGAAGGAAGAAATCGAGAAACAACTACGAGCCGGTTTCATCCAAGTCATCGAGTATCCTGAATGGGTCTCAAACTTGGCCCCAGTCTTGAAGAAGAATGGCAAAATTCGGGTATGCGTTGACTTTCGCGACTTGAACAAAGCCAGTCCCAAAGATGACTTCCTATTACCCCATGTGGACGTCCTGGTCGACAATACCGCCGACCACGCCCTCCTATCCTTCATGGACGGCTACGCAGGCTATAGCCAAATCAAAATGGCTCGCGAGGACATGGCAAAGACGGCCTTCATTACACCGTGGGGCACATACTGCTACACGATCATGCCTTTTCGCCTCATCAATGCCGGTGCCACATACCAACGCACCGCCACAACCCTTTTACATGACATGATGCACAAAGAAGTCGAAGTTTACGTCGACGACATGATCGTGAAGTCAAAGGAGAGAAGTGGTCACATCACTAACCTCCGCAAGTTCTTCACCCGCCTACGGCAATACAAAATGCGCCTGAATCCCCAAAAATGTACTTTTGGAGTAAAATCCGGCAAACTACTAGAACACGTAGTGAGCCAAAGAGGCATCGAGGTCGACCCCTCGAAAGTCAAAGCAATCCTCGAAATGCAACCCCCCAAGAACCTCGACGAAATCCAAAGTTTCTTAGGACAAATCCAGTACATCTCACGTTTCATTAGCAAGCTCACCATGATATGTGAACCAGTTTTCAAGAAGCTGAAAAAACCGACCACGTTGAATGGAACGAAGAATGTCAAAAAGCATTTGATAAGGTCAAAGAATTGCTAACCAACCCGCCAGTTCTACGACCACCTCAAAAGGACTTGCCAATGTCCTTGTACCTCACAACGACCCCTACCGCAATGGGCGCCATGCTCGCTCAAGAAATAAATGGTGAAGAACACGCAATCTACTACATAAGCAACAAATTTCTCGATTACGAAACTCGATATTCACCTATCGAGAAGAGTTGTCTAGCTTTAGTGTGGTCATCCAAGAAACTCCGTCACTATATGCTAGCGCACCAAACGAAGGTCTACTCCAAAATGGACCCCGTAAAATACCTCTTTGAGAAACCTGTACTTAATGGACGAATGGCCAGATGGACGCTGCTTCTAGCCGAATTCGATCTTAAGTACGTACCTCTCAAGGCAATCAAGGGACGATCAGTCTCCGATTTCCTAGCCGAAAATGCAATCATCGAAGAACCAATCATCGACACGACATCTCTTCCAGACGACGGGATTTACAACATCGACCAAGAGCAATGAGAGCTATATTTTGATGGCTCCTCCAACTATCGAGGATGTGGTGTATGAATACTTCTCATATCCCCAAATGGCGAACACACACCCTTACCCATCAAATTCGATTTCGACGTAACAAATAACGCCACGGAATACGAAGCATGCTTGCACGGTCTCCAAGCAGCGCTCGTACTGAACGCCTGCAATGTAAGAGTCTATGGAGACTCTTCCCTCATAATCAACCAAGTATCCGAACCATGGAAGATATTTAATGAAAATCTAGCACTATACCATAACAAGATACAAGAGCTCATAAGCGAGTTCTATCACGTGGAATTTATACACCTCCCGCGCGAAGAAAACCAATTCGCCGATGCATTATCCAAACTCGCATCACTAATCAATATACCCCCGGGAATGGCAAGACTACCCATTGCCGTGGAACGACGGAACGAACCCGCCTATATCTGTGACATCGAGGCTGAGGAAGAGCAAACCGATCCCTGGTACCAAGCGATCATTAACTATAAAACAAACGGCGAATACCCACTAAACACCGACAAACGGGGCAAAAGAGCCCTACGCGTATTATCGTCACAATTCGTGATGGAAATGGGCAAACTACTCAAGAAGACGCCTCAAGGTACATTACTCTTATGCGTCGACCACAAAAAGGGACAAGAAATCATGTCCCAAATACACGATGGCGAGTGCGGACCACATATGAACGCACGAGCCATGTGCAAACAAATCATAAGGCTAGGATGGTACTGGACCACCATGGAAGCCGACTGTGCAAAATACGTCAAACACTGCCATAATTGCCAAATTTTCGCAAATGTACAACACATACCCCCTTTACCACTATATAGCTTAACCTCGCCATGACCTTTCTCAACATGGGGAATTGACGTCATTGGAAAGGTACAACCCGTGGGAGCAGAAAGACACTGCTTCATCCTCGTGGCCATCGATTATTTGACCAAATGGGTCGAAGCCGCATTATACCGTAAGCTGGGCACAAAAGAAGTTGCGAAATTTATACAAAACAATATCATTTGTCGCTACGGCATACCCCACGAGTTTATAAGCGATCAAGGCACGCACTTTCGAGGGGAAGTCGAACCACTTCTTCTCAAGTACAAGATACAACGACATAAATCATCACCATATTGACCACAAACCAACGGCGCAGTAGAGGCAGCAAACAAAACCGTCGTATCAATCCTTAAAAAGATGATCGACACCTGCCACGACTGGCCCAACAAAATCCTATTCGCATTATGGTGATATCGCACCACTATCCGCACACCCACGGGTATGACACCCTATTTCCTAACCTATGGTATGGAAGTCGTCCAACATGTAGAAATCGAGATGCAATCCCGTCGAATTCTCATGGAAGCAGACATTCCTAAAGCCGAATGGGCACGCGAACGATATGAACAACTCATCCTTCTAGACGAAAGACGTTTACATTCACTAAGTACAGTCCGAATGTAACAATCTCGCCTACAACGCGCCTACAACAAAATGGTCAAGCCACGAAATATCAAAGTGGGTGACCTTGTACTCAAATCCGTCCGAGCACCATTACCAGTCGACCCAAGAGGGAAATTCAAACCCAATTGAGCCGGACCGTACTTGGTCAAGGATATCCTTCCCGGAGGAGCCGTGAGGCTAACCGATCTTGACGGTCAGGAATTCAGCTTACCAACAAATCTTGATCAACTCAAGAAGTACTACCTCTAAGCTTAAACAAATTTGCAATGTATTTCACAAAAGACAAAACTCACTCTTGCATGGGGTAACTACGCTCGGTTTGATTCCACGCACTGTGGATACGTAGGCAGCTTTGCAAAGAGCTCAACCGAATCACACGAACTACGCCGGTTTGATTACGTGAAACGCGGATACGTAGGCAGCTTGTCAAAAGCACAGCCGAACTTCTTCGCACGCACGCCCGAAGCTTAAAAAGGTCGAGGGCAATGCATTCACAAAATGACACGCTCGAAGCTTTAAAAGGTCGAGAGCACAGTCAACACAAAATGCGAATCCGAAGCTTAAAAAGGTCGAGGATTTAAAACAAAACAAATAAAACAAATGCGAATCCGAAGCTGAAAAAGGTCGAGGATTTAAAAATAAAACAATTCGAATCCAAAGCTTAAAAAGGTCGAGGATTTAAAGACAAAATACGAGTGTTCGAAGCTTAAAAAGGTCGAGAACATTTCAAAAACAAAACAATGAAAGCAATGAGACAAGACAAAGGCAAATTAATTCTATTTTATTACTTTAACTTAGAATTTTTCACATCTTAGAAATGAGTTAGGAACAAACATCCTTAACCCTTTATTCGAAACTAAATACATGTATTTTATTTGAATAAAGAAAACTATCTAAGGAAAACAAACAGGAAAATTTAACATGAATAAACCAACCTATTAGTGATTTTCCATTAATAAACCAACCTTTTGATTAACTCTGAATAAACCAACCTTTGCACCCCATCTTCCATTATTAAACTATCTCGATTTTAAACTTGTCACTTTGGGTAAAACAAAAACTATAACACACATGCTTTCACTTCATTATTAATGTTATAGAGAAACAAAGGGAAAAGCATGTGATCTTCACCCCTAAATAGTCGTTTAAAAATGGGGATAGTCTAATATTGGAAGATAAGGTGTAAAGGTTGGTTTATTGAGAGTTAATCAAAAGGTTGGTTTATTTATGGAAGATCACTGATAGGATGGTTTATTCATGTTAAATTTTCCAAACAAACAAGCTACTAAGTCCTCTTTTGCCGCTTCGGATTAGCCTCTTCACCTTCAAGAGGCCGATCCGCCACAATCTTCGAGCTAATCATGGAAGCACTCCTCTCAAATCCTGGGGGCTCGATCGGATCCTCGTCCTGCTCGACTGGGGGCTCCTCGATCTTTGGCCCTAAACGATCCCTAACGGTCACCCTCGGTCCAAGCCTCTCCCGCACCGGCCTCGAAGTAGAAGCATCCGAACGAGAAGCACCAAGATCACCATAGTCCCTCCTTCCGCGCACCACCTCATGCGCCAAAGAGGGCCTTGGCCCATTCTTTTTCCTCCTCCTCTGATTCTCCCGCTCTCGAGAATCCTTGGAACGGCACCACCGTGTATAGAAATCCGTGACACGAGTAGATTCTATATGCACTACTACAAAATAAGGCAAAAACAACAGTTAAAAACCGTTATTTATAACAAAAATATCCGTTGTTTCCATGGCCGTTGTTTAAAGTTAAAAACAACACAAAAGAAATAGAAAAACCGTTTTTTTATTAAATAAAACGGTTATAAAAAACCGTTTTTTATAATTATATAAAACGGATTTTGCTCTAAATCCGTTTTATATAACACAATATATAAAACTGATATTTTTAAACCCGTTTTATATACTTAATTTTGTAACGGTTATTTTACAAATCCGTTTTATATATTACATTTTATAGAACGGTTATTTGTAAAATCCGTTTTATATGTTAAATTTTATAAAACGGATTTTAAACTTTAGCTGTTTTATAAAATCCTTAATAATATACCTCTTTTATATTTTACCCGTTATTTTAATAATAAAAACCGTTTTGTTTAATCAAATTTATTTTTAAAAATATTACTTTTAAATAACGGTTTGAAATTGGAAACCGTTTTTTTAATCATATAAATAACCGTTTTATATGAGCCTCACCCACGGCTTCTCGTGCTTTATACAGCCTCTACAACCAGCAGTGGAAACCGCATAGGCTTATGCGGTTCACCCTGCAAACCGCATAAGGCTATGTGGTTAGCGCCCTTGGTTTTTCTCTGATTTTTCTCATTTTGGACCTACTTTTGAATTCCCAATTCATTATGGCCCAAATGCACCTCCAAGTATGTCCCATGCTTGGGTTAAGGCGTCACCTACAGTTCGCCATACGCGTATATTAAGCATTTAATATACGGTACAGAAGCAGAAGCACGAACGCTCTTCATGAGTCTTTACATCATTTTCTCCTCAACGAAAGGCAATCATACACAATGACAACTACATAGACACTTCTGGGCGAGTTCAGGCATAAATACTCGGCAATACATACCCAACTACGAGCATCTTACACAACCTAAACGCTCCTCCGCGAGTTTTTAACACAAATATCCTATAAAGCACATCTAGACATAAACGCTACAACACTTGCAATTTTCCACGCCTGCGCTCCTTTGTGAGACCGACATTTACAACTGCATGAACACTCCTACTCAAATCACACTCTTAGCACATACGCTCCTCGGCGAGATCATGCACCTGAACACTTAGGCATCATGGCGAAACTAGACGCGATCACATCAACAATAAGCATATGACATTATACACGACGTTATACAATAAGCAACGAGCACAACAAAGACATCCAGCAGGCCGGCAGGCCTCCCCAAGCATGCACGGACCGCCACGTCCTTAAAATGCGCACGTCCCGCCCCGCATAGTCCGGTTCGAAGTCCTAGTCTCACCCATGGACACATGCTTCGTTCCGCTGACGATATCGAGACTGTAATGGTCCGGATATGGTCGTGGAGTTTGACTAGCGCTCTAGTCGGAGCTCAGTCAAACTGGGGGCTCTGTGGACACCCATATCCGTACCCTCCCAAACAAAACCCTGTGATGTAACACGGACTTTTATTAAGCATGCTTTAACGTTGACTTTAACGGTTCTAAATATGTCGAATTCATTTTGAGTCGTTTTGAAATGTTAGATGATTTAGGTCGCTTCACATCACTCTTAAATAAATGTTCATTTTGTCCATTTAGGGTCTAGCTTAGTCCACGTCCTGCTTCATCTGGCATGAGCTTCGCATTTGCGTTACAATTAGCCCTTTTACATTAACAAGGTCTAATTCAGCACTCCTAAATTCCTAAATTTAGGCCCGGTGGCAAAATCCCCTCCTTAGCCTCCTCTCACACAAAATATAGCCTCACGGGTTACCTTATTCCACAAAACTCTACAAAATACATCTTTTTCACATTTTCGGGTCTCAAGCCCAGAACCGAGCCCAAACCCACCTTTGGCCCTCACTCCAAAGCCCTCAATCTCTCAAAATATCTTAGGAAGCCCTCTCAGCTGTTTTCTTGACGTACAAGCTCGAGATTATACTGTATCTTTCCAAGATATTATCAAACCGAAACTTGGAAACTAGGCCTGAAACCACACCCTCAAACCGCATAGCCTTATGCGGTTTAGGGGCCAAAACGCATAAGCCCATGCGGTTTACCAGGGCAACCGCATAAGCCTATGCGGTTTGCCTGCCTGGTTTTATCCCGAAATTTCCTAATTTCGTCGAGGTTTTTAGTATATATACCCCCCATACCCGACCTCATAACACACAATTTCTTCATACAATTTTCTCACAGAATTTACAGCATACACAACTCACAACTCTCTCAAAGCCTCAAGCACTCAAATCCTTGAGTTCAACACACCATCCCGTGTTGAATTCATCCTTCTTTTTAGTTCAAGAAACAAAGCTCTACCGATCTGAAGCGTCAGGACAAGGTACCGATCCATTTGGATCAAAGCTTTTTCTTATTTTCTATGGACTAACAAAGGGGACTACATTTAAGGCCCCCCCCCCCCCCCCCCCCCCCCCCCGGCTTTGGCATCGAGCGCGCTTGCATTCTAAGTGTTCTTATTACTTCGGGTACACTCCATATCCAATGACAAGCCAAAGTCGCATAAGCAACCGACCCTTTTAAAATAAACCAATGGACCATTGAACGTTTATTTTATTTGCATGCATCTAGCACCCTTCTTATTTTGCATTAAAATCAACTTAAACAATGAATTAGACCTTTAACTGAACTGTTTTCGTTAACAAGTTAAACATGCTAAATTGAGGGTTTTAAACTATGTTTTTGCATTTGCATTTGCATTCTTTTACAAATCTTTTTCGCACTTGTACGTAGCGATAACATAGGCTCAAATATCATTTTCCATGGATTGTTCTAGGTCAGTAGAGGCTATTTTTACATAGGCTTTTCTAAAAGGTTTTCATAAATCTTTAATTGAACTAATCTTTTTTAAAGTACCCTCACCCCGAATCCATTCTGGTTTCACAACCTTAGATCTGGGGTGTCGGCGTGCTCCGAAATCTAAGACATGTCTTTAGGCTTAGGACATGATAGCAGGTTCCTAATTTCCGCGATAATTAGGTGTCGACTCCAAACAGTTTTCAAAGGTTTTTCTAACTTAATCTATTTAACTTAGTACGCCCTTATGCAAGACGCCGAGTTGGGTCCCTCTCGATCCCGGGTTTCACACTCTCCCTCTCCGTACAGCGTCACGCACTGCTGTGCAGAAACACCCCAATCAAAAAGGACCTGCGGCGGGTCCCTAGGCACCACCGGAGCCGGCCACCCTGCCTAGTAAACTAAACGCTCCCCAAGATACCAAATTGATCCGTACGACGTCGCCAAGAACAGACGCTGGATGTCAGTGTAACACCCGGTATTGTGCGAGGTTATTCGGGCTGGGTTCCCCGTTGAAGTGGTTCATGTGATGAGCTCAAGTGACCTGGTGCATAAAAAGATTGTAAGTACTACTCATATCAAAAAGATGCATCTTCTTTTCTGGTGGCTCATCTTAAGAACTCTTCAGTTAAGCGTGCTTGCTGGAGAGTAGTCTTAGGATGGGTGACCTCCTGGGAAGTTCTCAGGATGCGCACGAGTGAGGACAAAGTGCGCTGGAAAGGGCCGTGTTGGTTTGTGGACGATGTACGCAGCCTGGCGAGCTACCGTGGGTAACAATTCGGCCTTTAGTTGGGGCCGGGGTGTTACAAATGTGTAACACCCGGTGTTGTCCAAGGTTCTTCGGGCCGGGTACCCCGTTGAAGAGGTTCATGTGTTTGCTCAAGTGACATAGTGCTCAAAAGGATTGTAAGTACTACTCATATCAACAAGATGCATCTTCTTTTCTGGTGGCTCATCTTAAGAACTCTTCAGTTAAGCGTGCTTGCTGGAGAGTAGTCTTAGGATGGGTGACCTCCTGGGAAGTTCTCAGGATGCGCACGAGTGAGGACAAAGTGCGCTGGAAAGGGCCCATGTTGGTCTGTGGGCGATGTACGCAGCCTGGCGAGCTGCCGTGAGTAACATTTCGGCCTTTAGTTGGGGCCGGGGTGTTACAAATGGTATCAGAGCAACCCGGCGACCGTGTGGTCGAATCCTGTGTCTTGTTGGCCAGGTACGCACCAAGCTGGGGAGGATTCTGGAATGCTATATGTAAGTAGCGACCAGGCACAACGAGGACGTTGCGTTCTTCAAGTGGGGGTGTGTAACACCCGGTGTAGTCCGAGGTTATTCGGGCCGGGTACCCCGTTGAAGAGGTTCAAGTATTGGCTCAAGTGACATAGTGCTTAAAAGGATTGTAAGTACTACTCATATCAACAAGATGCATCTTCTTTTTCTGGTGGCTCATCTTAAGAACTCTTCAGTTAAGCGTGGTTGCTGAAGAGTAGTCTTAGGATGGGTGACCTCCTGGGAAGTTCTCAGGATGTGCACGAGTGAGGACAAAGTGCGCTGGAAAGGGCCCGTGTTGGTCTGTGGGCGATCTAAGCAGCCTGGTGAGCTACCGTGAATGACATTTCAGCCTTTAGTTGGGGCCGGGGTGTTACAGTCACGCTCCGCGAAACGAGCCCCAACACTCTCAGGAATGCCCGCGTACTGCCCCACGGACACGGCACAAACTGCAAAAGAACAACATTCTCCAGATTACGCTCAATCATTCTAGATACACGCTATTTAAAATGGTTCAAACTCAAACCTGTCCGAACGCCATGCCGTTCAGACGCACTCGAACCTCGTCGTACGACCAATCAAAGGCCGCACGGTTACAGTTTCCCCAAGTACGCACCGCCGGGTACCTCCTCACAATCTTCCTAGCATGCTCAGGCAGCAGGAACGGGAAGTGGCTGAAGACCCATGACTGCATGCACAAGAACACGTTACATAGACAACAAAAATCAAGCAAGACAAGACAATCAAAACGAAACAAAGATAATACATACCTCCATCACGAACCCCGGCGAGACTAAGGACAATCTCGACCCCCGCTCCATGACCCGCGGTCTCACAGCGTCCATGCAGAATCAAATACACAAACCTAAAGACGGTGACACCCAGTCAAGTGTCCCAATTGCACCCCAATCTAGGAGATGCATAAGGACCGACGTCGCCGCCCGCTCACCCTTATCGCCAAAGTACACGGCGCTCACAAACCACCATAACCACATACGAGCGTTCTGCTCGTCACTCCAATCCTGGGGGCCCCGCTGTGTCTTCCCCTCGAAGTACTCCAGGATATAGCTCCTACCCTTGTAATCCACCTCAAGACCACCGCCAATCGCGGCAGTCACCACGTCGTCCACGATGGACGGCGCAAAGTCAAAACTCATATCACGGTCACCGAACGGTAGGCCCGTCATGACCACATACCCCGACAAAGTAATACCGGCCTCAAAGCCCGGTATATGAAACGTCGTGGTAGTATCCCAATACCGATCAAGGAACGCACGAATCAGCATCAGGTTCGCCATCAGCTTCAGCCTCAATATCTCCCTCCAGTGCTCGACCAACAGGCCGAAAGCACAGCCAAGAACCCAAGTTCCCGCTCCCTGCGAAAGCTTCTCCTCAAAAACACACATAACGGACGAAATACCCGAAAGGTCCTCATCAGACCCTTCGCCAAGCCCAACTTCGCCCGATACGAAATATGCAGCTCTGGAGCCAGTAACAGGTTATTGTCGTCCCAACCCTCGGCGAACGACCTATCTACTCGTGACCCACGTGCCCTAGAGCTACTTGCTTTGGGCATGGCCTCGGACTCCTTAGGCTCCTTCTCAGCACCCAATTCGGCCTCTAGCTCGGCCACCAGCTCGTCTACATGCTCACCCTCCGCGGCAGGGTCATGCCTCGCACGACCCCTACCCCGTGGCGTGCCACACCTAGTACGTAAGTCACGAGGGTCAGCATCCCGTTGGCTAACCGAACGCCTTAAGTCACGCGTACTAGGGGCTCCCTCGGCCCTCGAACATGTACTCTTACGAGACGACTTTGATCTCATAACACGTGAAGAACATTCTCCTGCAATTGACACGATGAATACATACAATTATCATACATACGCAAACACGCAGACATGACATTATACACCCTACAGAACATTTTTAGGCCTAATTCACAATTAAGCCGAAAACCGTCCTCTAAACATCAAAATTCCAACTTGATGATTTCTATACGCTATATTAACCTTAAATTGCACCCCGTAGCATTTAATTGCATTTCAGACACCCCGATCAAAAACCCCCAAATTTACGATGAACACTCCTTATTCAATCAAGGAAAACCGTCGACTTTAAAGCCTTAGACTATCCCCATCCAATAATTAAGTCACCACTATATTTACTCTTAATCTTAATATGTTTATTTTGACCCATTTTTTACTCCCATCCAAACAAAGTCACCAACTAAATCATCCAATCCATCATTCACTATTTTTTATTTTTTTTATTCACATTTTCTAATTTTTTATTCAATTAAATCATATTGTTTACAATTATTTTTGTGCCCCACCACCCAAACTAAGTCACAAACTAAGTCAAAAAAGGAGATCAAGTTCACAAAACTAGTTCACCATTTGATCTATTTTGAAAGTGAGTCATGTTAATTGTGTGCATTAATGATAATTAACTTGATTCATTTAGCTGCAACCTAGTTAATGACCCATGAATGGGCATGGTCTTAGCTCGACATTTTCGCAAAATTGAAGCTAGATACATGTTATACACACTACGGGCATCCTACACCGAAGTTTAATTGAAATTTTTGGTTGGAAAATCCGGGTTCAAAATTTGGGTCGGAACCCTAATTACACATTTTGGGCAATAAACGGTCCAAATCATAATCATTTCACACATACATGCTAGCATAGCATAATGAAACACAATGACGTCACTTTCAACCATTCAAACGGCACATTTCAAGCAAAAATCGGATTTTCATCCAAAACCCGTCTTTTCAACATTTCTAGCTAAAACTAGCTAATTACAACGACAAATAACGTAAAAACAAGTTAAAATGGAGCATTACCTGATTGCATAGCAAAGCAACGCAAGAGAAATGATCAAAATTGGTTTAGAAATCAAATTTAGGTGTTTTTTAGAGTAAGAAACCGAAAGGTGTATAATGAGCTAAGCCACGGCCTTGCTCGAGCCTTTATACAGGTTTTACTGCCATTAAGGCAAACCGCATACGCCTATGCGGTTTACCCTGCAAACCGCATAAAGCTATGCGGTTTGCGCCTCTGGCCTTTCTCGGTTTTTCTCGTTTTTGGACCTTCTTTTGAATTCCTAATTCATTTTGGCCCAAATACACTTCTAAGTACGTCCAGTATTTGGGTTAAGGCGTCACCTACAGTCCGCCATACGCGTATATTAAGCATTTAGTATACGGTACAGAAGCAGAAACACGAATACTCTTCACGAGTCTTTACATCAAAACAACTACATAGATGCTCCTCAGCGAGTTCAAACATAAGCATCCTACAAGGCACATCCAAGCACAAGCATTATACAACTACACATGCGCTCCTATGCGAGACCAGACATTTACAATTACATATGCACTCCTATGCAAAGCTACACAATTACACATTAGCACATACGCTCTTCAACGAGATACTACACCACACCTACGCTCCTTGGCGAGACTCGACACAAAACACAACATCAACAATAAGCAAATACACAACATCAGCAACAAGCACATACGACAGCACAACATTACACAACAGCACTACACAGCAATAACGAGCACAACGAAGGCACCCAGCAGGCCGGCAGGCCCTCACAAGCATGCACGGACCGCCACGTCCTCAAAATGCGCACGTCCCGCCCCGCATAGCCCGGTTCGGAGTCCTAGTCTCACCCATAGACACATGCTTCGTTCCGCTGACGATATCAAGACTGTAATGGTACGGATATGGTCGTGGAGTTTGACTAACGCTCTAATCCGAGCTCAGCCAAACTGGGGGCTCTGTAGATACCCATATCCGTACCCTCCCAACGAAAACCCTGTGTTGTAACTCAGACTTTTGTTATGCATGTTTTAACGTTGACTTAAACGGTTCTAATTATGTCGAATTCAGTTTTGAGTCGTTTGAAATGTTAAATGAGTTAGGTCGCTTCACATCATGCTTAAATAAATGTTCATTTTGTCCATTTAGAGTCTAAGCTAGTCTGGTCCGCGTCCTGCTTCACATGGCACGAGCTTCGCATTTGCATTACAATTAGCCCTTTTACATTAACGAGGTCTAATTCAGAATTCCTAAATTTCTAAATTTACGCTCGGTGGCTAAATCCCCCCTTTAGCTCCCTCTCACACAAAATATAGCCTCACGGGTTACTTCAGTTCACAAAACACTACAAAATACACCTTTTTCACATTTTTGGGTCTCGGGCCCGGAACCGACCCCAAACCCACCTTTGGCCCTCACTCCAAAAGTAACAACCTGGTTTTTAGTCGACTTTAATTAAAAAGGCGGAAATTAATTAAGTCTTAAACCAGCGTCATTAATTATACATAAAAACCCTAATGGTACAACATCGTTCAAGAGTTGAATAAAACAACTCTAAGTACGGAAATTTGAAAGAGTATCGTGTTATATATTACAAATCTCTTGAAAACAACTAAAAGTAAAGTAGAAAAACGTCGCGTGGCCCCGTCCAAAATCCAGCTTCCGGTCCACGATTATCCTGCACAATAAACTGATGGGGGGGGGGGGTGCCGGCTGAGCGGACAGTGACAAACTATGCTCATACTTACCCTCGATTTCAATTACTTTGGTTTATTACTATCGCTTTATAATTATAACATTATGATAAAAACAAAAACATGCTTATTACATATAGCATATAAAGACATATAAGTCATAATAAGCATGCGATTTAAAGCGATAAATCATATAAGCATAATATCAGTTATAAAAGCAAATAACAGATAATATTATAACAATAGTGTCACAGCATATCAGCAGGATTACGAAGCGATATCAGATCGCAAACAAACATACGTATTGTATCATTCACATCATACAGACTCGATTCACTTCAGAAATTTATGGTCTTTAGTTTTCAAAGATGGTACGCACTCATTCTCATTTAATCAAACAACACATAATGCTTACGAGCCTGACCACTGAGTAGGCCATTGTACTCTAGTCGCTTACATCTCACTACCATAGTGCAGCGACTTACTCGACTCGTAAACCACGCCGAATACTATAGTACTTGCATCTCATCTTCAAGTGTTCGAAATGATTCGAACTTCTGTTACAATCCCGTCAAGTGATCTTTACATGTAGCAAGAGTGAATGCAAGCGTCGCGCCCACTAAGAACGAAACGCGGCAAGGAGACCGAACCGCGTATCCAGCCCAAATCCATAAAGCTAATATATGACCCAAATCCATAAAGTCATATAAGACCCAAATCCATAAGGCCGATACAAAACCCAAATCCATAAAGTTTGCGGTGGCCCGTATACCTCTAGCGAAATAAGGTGAATTAAACCTATGTCTAATATGCATATATGAGTATTCTCGTTAAGAGTAGGCTATGCTATTCATAGAGCACCTTAACTCTGAATAAAACGACTATTTCCTAAAGACCGACTCAATAAAGAGTTGGCATATTCATTATCTTGTACGGCTTTGGCAGTACGACGTAAGGCGTAAAGGCATGGGCAGTATGCTAAGCAATAAAGCTGCCGGCTAAAACCACACTATTCGATATGGCCAACGCTCAGGGACCGAGATAGTGGTATCCGTATTCAAGACTATCTTACCCCACTTCACTCATGATTGACGTTTTCATAACGGAGGCTCAAGCTTTTGACCGTTTATTTAACTTACACATGATTTATTATTTATTTGATATTACATATCATATGTTACTAGACTCTCCTAGTCATATCGTCAAACGTTTAATTTGAATTGTAGGTTTCATATGATCACATAACATGTTCGTTTATTATTTGAAGTGTTGTTAATTATTAACGTTTTTAAGTTTCTATATTGATACGTTTATTAGTATGTCAAATTTTATGTAAGTGTTTTTCAAAACACTTTAAGTTATTTAATTATTCATTTTCAATTTTCTATACTTAGTAAATTTTCAATCATTTACAATATTTCAAATTTTGAAACTTGAAATATCTTTGAATTTTGAGACGTAACTTGTTTTACAAGTTTCGTGAATTTTTCACTATTCACGTGTCGGGATTTGAAAAGATAACTTGTTCAACAAGTTACCTCAAATTCCCTTAAAACAAAGTTTTAAAACTTTTGGGACGTTACTTGTTCAACAAGTTTCATCCCGAGTACTATTCACCGTCTTTAAATTTGGGACGTTACTTGTTTAACAAGTTTCGTCCCGATTTACTATTCATCGACACTATTCATCTAGTTTACTATTCATGATTTAGCTTAGTTACTAAGTTATAAAAATATTTAAATATTTTCTAAGTCTAAAATCTTAACTTAGTTGCTAAGTTTAAAAATCTAGTTTAAAAGTCGTTAAGTTCAGTTTGTAAAAAGTGATAAGTGATACTCCCTCCGTCCCGGTCATTTGTTTACACTTTCCATTTATGGGTGTACGGGTCATTTGTTACACTTTCTATAAATGTCTATGGTGACCCACTTGTGGAGGTGGACCCAACTTCCTTAACCAATCACATTGTTTTTTTTAACCCACTTTTTACTTATATTATTATTTTTATAGTTTTTTTATTTACCTTTCTTCTCACATCGATAAATGTGTATAAAGTAAATGTAAACAAATCACCGAAACGGAGGGAGTATTTATTTTAAAAATGAGACTTAGTTAAATTTAGTCATCTATTTACTAAATTTAGCGATTTTCATTTTTAATAAAAGTATCGTGGTTTGTTCATTTTAGTCCGTATGTTCAAGTCCAACAGTCCAAATTTGCAAAGGCAGTAGCACACGATTTAATTCATTTTTATAACGGTTATACTTTTTAATCGGTTTATTATATTTTTTTTTTAACGAAATCGATTTATACAAAAATTCAATTTTACTAACTATTAAACTTTAGTGACTTAGTGATATTTTCATTTTGATTAAATTTGGTCCATTTTAATCATGTATGTCGTGTGATATGTATATGTAACTAAAATTCATTTATTTTTTTTTAAATTCTTAATTCAACTTATTAACTACTATTTAAATTATTTTAACAATAAACTAAAAAGTGATAAAAACAAATTTAACCGTAAAAAGTCCTTAAATGCCGTGGCCTTTCATGTGGTTATACAATTTTTCATTTTTTTGATTTTTATCGGTTTTTAGCTTAATGTCTTTATTTTCTAATTATTCAAATTACACTAAAACGATTTAAACTAAAATGAAATTTTACTAAACATTTCATTTAACTAAAATTTGAGCTAACATATAAAGTTAAATTTTCTAAAAGTTTTTCTAAATGTTTAAGTCGATTTAAGTGATACTACTAACATAATATAAACTACGGAGTAATAACTAAACAAAAACAAAAATTAATAAAAAACATAAAATAAAACAAAATCAAAGTGAACATAAATGATGAACATCACATGAAGGAAATTAAGAACACTATGAACACAAACATAAAGTTAAGAACACAATTTGCAATTTTAACAACTTATAATTTATTTTCTTAAATTTTTTTTTTTTAACATGATAACATCCATTTTAACCAAACTTAACATAACATATAATTTACAAAAATTAAAAGTGAAAATTTATTAAAAAAAATAAGGGTAATGCCGTGAGCAAGCATGTATGGTTCTAAATTTTTATTTTCGATTTTTCTTCACTTTAAACTCGTTGTTAATATTTAACATAGGTTTTATATATAATTACAACATAAATAAAACTTAAATAAACATAAGAAAAATATGAACAATATTTAAAATGCTCAAAAATAATTTAACGAAACATATTATCATATTACTACAACATTTCTAGTAAAATATTTATTTAGTTATTATCATTATTTATACATCACTTAAACATACAAGTGCACATAATGATGTTTAACATATTTTAACATAAAAATCATACTCATAAAATTACAGTAAAAATCAAATTAATTTACAAAAGAGGTTAAAATGAGATATAACTAGTAATCTTATTTGGTAGATTATTAGTTATTGTCGGGGATCTAAAATAAATTTTAGATCGGAAAACTTTTTCACCCACAACTCCCATGTTCTTCACCCAAAATAATCCAAGAAGTTAGCTCCTAATATACCCACTAATTAATTAGAATACTTAAGAATTATTAGAAATAATATTAGGGTTTTATTTAAGTTGTTTTAGGAAGAAAAATGAAAGAAAATAAAGGGAGAAAAGGAGTGAAGGGCGCACGACATTTTGGAAGCAAATGATGTTGATTTTCCTCTTGCAAATTTGTGAGGATAAGTTAGAGTAATTTAGGTTAAGTAATTTAAAGTGATAAGGTTCGATTTTTATGAAAATAATGTTTAATTAAAATGAAATTAGGAAACATAAAGATCTATTTGTACACTAGAGTGAACATTACTATTTGAGCATAGATTTTGTCCCCTTGATGTTTTAAAATTTCTTTACGAAATAAATCGGGTTTAAAAAGTCGGGCGTCAAAGACGGTAAAAGTTAAAGTGTGCGCGTTTGACGATTTTTCGAAATATCTCTACTTTTGCATTCTAAGACTTAGATATTTTGCTAAAAGTGATTTTAAATGATCGTAAGATTTATAATTACTATAGAAATTGAATTATACTATTAAATTTTATCTTATTTTAGATATACATTTTTAAAATGATTTTATGAAATATTGTAAGTGTTTGTGTGGAAATGAAGTAAAGTAGTAAGCTTGTATTTTTAATGTATTTAGTATTAAAATGTATAAAACTTAAAATGTAAATAAGCTAATTAACTTTGATGATGAAAATATAGGTGTGTAAGTGAAGTGTGACTTGTGTAAGTAATAAGAATGGAAGAGGATAAAACTTGGACTAAAGAGTCCAAGTAAGGCGGCCAACATAAGAAAAATCGGGCTCGATTTTCGTTTACGAAATTTTCGATTTCCGCGCACGCGAAAAGTCTCGAAATAAAAGATACGATCGTAATATAGTGTTTTGAAATAAAATCGAAAATAAAAATAAATATAATTTTCGAAAGGGTACTAAAATAAAAATTTAGTTTTAAGTCCTCGAAACTTTGAATAAAAATTTATTAGGTCGAAATATTAATTTTTTTCGTTGAATGTCGTAGGTTTAAATAATTATATTCAACCGTCAAAAACTTTATCTATTTAAATTAGGTGTAACTTGAAATTTCGTTATTATGCGAAAATGTTAGTTAAATAGATTTGGAATAGTAATTAGATATTAAGAAAAATGTTTTATTAATAATAATCAAAATGATTACTAACTTTTGATGTTAAGTTTACTTTACTAAAATAAGAAGAAAAATGGAAGAGGATAAGATGACTTAGTCATCACTTTTTGATCGGAAACTTTTGTCGTTGATTGAATTTCAAAGCCGAGAAAAGTATAAGGGTCCATTTTTATTTTGAAAACAAAAAATGTTCGAAATTGAATTTTATGAATAAAAGGTTTTACATTTATTTTTATGAATAGTAAACATAACTTCACCTTTTTGAAATTTGAAAGGCGATATTAATTTTGTGTTGATTTTTTTAAAATTTTGAATTGTGTTTCTTTTTGAATTCTAAAGATAACACAACATATTTTATTTTTCAAAGTTTTTAAATTTGTACTTAAGAAATTTAGTATTATTTGGCGAAAAAAATTCAGACGCATTTTTATTATAAGGAAAAAGGACGAATTTAATTTAAGAAATTAAATTCTTTTATAAAATTGTGTTAAAATAACACGAGGTGTTACACCAAAGCCCTCAACTCTCAAAATATCTTGAAGATCCCCCTCAACTGTTTTCTTGACGTACAAGCTCGAGATTATATTGTATCTTTTTCGAGATATAATCAAACCGGAATTAGGAAACTAGACCTAAACCAGACCCCCAAACCGCACACCTCTATGCGGTTTAGGGGCCAAACCGCATAAGCTTATGCGGTTTACCTGGCCAACCGCATAGTCTTCTACGGTTTGCCTGCCTGGTTTTATCCCGAGATTTTCTATTTTCTCCGAGGTTTTAGTATATATACCCCCTATACCCGACCTCATAACACACAATTCACAATCAGAAATCACCAGCAACCTCTAAAAGCCTCACGCACTCAAATCCTCGAGTTCAGCACACCATCCCTTGTTGAATTCATCCTCTTTTTTAGTTCAAGAAGCTCTGCCGATCTGAAGCGTCAGGACAAGGTAGGTACCGATCCACTTGGATCAAAGCTTTTTCTTATTTTCTATGGACTAACAAAGGGGACTACACTTTAGCGCCCCCCCGGCTTTGGCAACCGAGCCCGCTTGCCTTCCAAGTGGTCTTATTACTTCGGGTACACACCATATTCGATGACACGCCAAAGTCGCATAAGCAACCGACCCTTTTAAAATGAACCAATGGACAATTGAACGTTTATTTTATTTGCATGCATCTTGCACCCTTCTACCTTTTGCATTAAATCAACTTTAACAATGAACTCGATCTTTAACTAAACCGTTTTCGTTAACAAGTTAAACATGCTAAACTGAGGGATTAAACAATCTTTTTGCATTTGCATTCTTTTACAAACTTTTATCACACTTGTACGTAGCGATAACATTAGCTCAAATATCATCTTACATGGATTGTTCTAGGTCAGTAGAGGCTATTTTCTAAATAGGCTTTTCTAAAAGGTTTTCATAAATCATTAATTGAATTAATCTTTAGTTAAGTACCCTCACCTCGAATCCATCTGGTTTCACAACCTTAGATCTAGGAGTGTCAGCGTGCTCCAAAATCTAGGACGTGCTCTTTTACTTAGGGCATGATAGCAGGTTCCTAATTTCCGCGATAATTAGGTGGCGACTCCAAAACCGTTTTAAAGGTCTTTCTAACTTAGTCTTTTTAACTTAGTACGCCCTTATGCGAGACGCCGAGTTGGGTCCCCCTCGGTCCCGGGTTTTACAGCTGGCGGTGAACCCAAGTGCGATTGGGCCGGAGGCGTGGTATGCTTCTTTGGTGCGAGGGCAGGCTGGCTGCGAGCGAACGAGGTTCATGAGGGTGGTCGAGGAGTTAGGCTTGAGGCCATCGTATCCCCAGGGACCGCGATTGTGGGCGAATGTCGCCAAGGATTGGGATGGTCTGAGTTTAGTCTGGAACCCAGTGGAGCACTTGTCGACTCGGGTGAAGGTGGGTTTTGGTTTAGGCATTATGAGGACCTTCTCTGGTTTTCGTACTGTCATGGATGCATTTGATCGGAAATTGTCTCCCAAGTCGCGGAGTATAATCCTTGGTACTGCTTTTGGTCCGCTGGTGTCGAAGTGGAAGGAGGTGCGTGGGAAGAGCGTGAATGCGCACCTTATTGTGGTCCGGGCGTTGCTAGATAGGTTCTGGAACACTACTAACACGTTCCACATGCCTGGATATGGGGTCGGCATTACCTTCTCGTCACTTGCGATTGTTTCAGGGCTGCCCCATGGAGAAGAGGCGATCGATTGGGACAGGGCGCGTCCTGCTATCTCTAGCGCAGCAGTGGTTCGTTTGATAGGAGGCGGTATTAGGTACGCGAGGGGTAAGCAGAACACATTTCAGCCTCGGACGTCATGGATTGATGATTACATCAAAGTTGGCGGGAAAATGCAGGTGAGTGATGTAAGCCATGAGCAGAATGCTCGATTGTGGCTATGGTGGTTTCTGCCGTCCACTCTCTTCAGGGACAAAGGCGAGAGGGCTTCGACTGCTGTGTTGATGACGCTGAGGGACCTGTCGAGGCTGGGTGAGTTTGATTGGGTTACTCCTGCCCTGGGCCTTTTGATTCGGTTTTGTAGGGACGTCGTTCGTCCCGATCGAATCGACAATGCGTCGCGACCGTCTATGGTGGGTCCTGGTCTGCTGATGGAGGTATGATTTGCGTTTTTGTGGTGCTCTGTTGTCCTTTTTTTTTTGTTATTTTTTGTTTTGCTTTCCTTTTGTGACGTGTCTTCTGTTTTTTTGTAGTCTTGGTGTTATGCTCACTTCCCGTCACTGCTTCCTGATAGCTTTGCTGTGACGGTGAAGTATCCTGCTTTCCATGCCTATGCGATGGCAGATCGAAAGGGTATTCGCTTTACTTATGACGCTGCTCGGGTGCTGTTCAACGGGATGACCGTTGATAAGGTAAAAGGAGTCTGTATTCCTTTTATGCCTTGTGTTTGTGCTTTGATTGTGTTTGTGGATCTGTGGAACCCGGGATCGGACCCAACTCGGCGTCTTGCTTAAGGGCGGATTTTAAAGTTAAAAAAGATTAAGTTGGAAAAACCTTTAAGAACTGTTATGGAGTCGCCACCTATTTATCGCGGAAAATAGGAACCTGCTACCATGTTCTAAGCTAAAAACATGTCCTAGATTTTGGAGCACGCCGACACCCCTAGATCTAAGGCTTGTGAAACCAGATTGGATTCGGGGTGAGGGTACTTTAGAAAAAGAGTTAATTCAAATAATGATTTATGAAAACCTTTTAGAAAAGCCTATGTAAAAATAGCCTCTACTGACCTAGAACAATCCTTGTAAGATGATATTTGAGCTAATGTTATCGCTACGTACAAGTGCGATAAAGATGTAAAAGAATGCAGATCTGGATGCAAAAGATTGATTAAAACCCTCGCTTTAGCATGTTTAACTTGTTAACGAATACAGTTCAGTTAAAGGTCGAATTCATTGTTTAAGTTGATTTTAATGCAAAATAAGAAGGTGCAAGATGCATGCAAATAAAATAAAGTTCAATTGTCCATTGGTTTATTTTATAAGGTCGGTTGCTTATGCGACTTTGGCGTGTCATCGGATATGGAGTGTACCCGAAGTAATAAGAACACTTGGAAGGCAAGCGCGCTCGGGTGCCAAAGCCGGGGGGGGCGCTAAAGTGTAGACCCCTTTGTTAGTCCATAGAAAATAAGAAAAAGCTTTGATCCAAGTGGATCGGTACCTACCTTGTCCTGGCGTCAGATCTGGCGTAGCTTCGCTTCTGGAACTTGAAAGGAGGATGAATTCAACACGGAATGGTGTGTTGAACTCAAGGATTTGAGTGCGTGAGGCTTTTGTGGATGTATTTGTGTGCATACCGTGCTAGACGGTATATTTTGTGGGACCCATGAGTGGGTGCTAAACCTAGGAAGAGAGGTTGTGAGAAGAGAGGGTTTTCTTGTGTGGAAAACTTATGTGAATAGGTCGTGCAAAGGGTTGTATATATAGGAGAATAGCCGAGGGAAATTAGGAAAACAGGGCTAAAAACCACCCTGACAAACCGCATAGGCTTATGCGGTTTGGTGGGCAAACCGCATAGCCTTATGCGGTTTGTACCCTGAGCCGCATAAATCAAGCTTTGGCCATTGGTGCGGTTTTAACTTCAAGATTTCGTATTTCCTTAATCCGGATTGCTAAATCTTGGAAATATACGACATAATCTCTTTGCTTGTGCTCCAAGAAGACCTAGTATGATCTTCTAGAGAGTTGTTGAGGGCTTTGGAGTGCGGGCCAAAGGTGGGTTTGGGCTCGGTTTCGGGCCCGAGACCCGGAAAAATGAAAAGGGGTGTATTTGCATAGATTTGTGGGATAAGGTAAGACGTGAGGTTGTATTTTGTGTAAGAGGATGCTAAGTAGCGGTTTTAGCTACCGGGCCTAAATTTAGGAATTTAGGAATGCTGAATTAGACCTTGTTAATGTAAAAGGACCAATTGTAGTGCAAGTGCGAAGCTCATGCCAAATGAAGCAGGACAAGGACCTAGCTAGACTCCAAATGGACAAAATGAACGTTTATTTAAGAGCGATGTAAAGCGACCTTAAACATTTTAACATTTAAAGCGACTCAAAATGAATTCGACATTAGTTAGAACCGTATAAGTCAACGTTAAAACATGCGTAATAAAAGTCCGTGATACATCACGGGGTTTTGTTTGGGAGAATGCGGATATGGGTATCCACAGCCCCGGTTTGGCCGAGCTCGGACTAGAGCGCTAGTCAAACTCCACGACCATATCAGGACCATTACGGTCTCGATCTGATTAGCGGAGCGAAGCATGTGTCCATGGGTGAGGCGAGGACTTGAGCAGGGCTAGCGGGGAGGGCGTCGCATTTTAAGGACTTGGCGGTCGTGCATGCTATAAGAACTGCCGCCTGCGAGTGCCTTCGTGATGCTCGTCGTCGTGTCATATCGTCGTACGTGTTCATTTGTCTTCGTATGCTTGGTGCTGGTGCTTGGTGTTTTCATGTAGCATGTGGTCTCGTGAAAGAGTGCAGGTGTAAGGGCGTAATGTGTGAGGTTAAAGGTAAAGTTGGATTTGAAGTGCATATGTAAAGTGTAGCGTTGGTCTCGTAGATGGCGTATCGTAAGGGTTGAAGTCTTTGGGGTGTAAAGAGCGTCTAATCTCGCCTAGGAGCGCATTTGTAAGGGTTGCAAGGCTTGGATGTGCGGTACTTGTGCTTGAACTCGCCGAGGAGCGTCTATGTAGTTGGAGGGTGCTTGTAGTTGGGTATCTTGTAGAGTATTTATCCTTGGGCTCGTAGAGGTATGCAGTAATGTCTGTGTAGTTATTGCGGTTGATTGCCTTTCGTTGAGGAGAAGGTGATGTAAATGCTCGTTTGTCGTGTAGTGCCGCTGTCGATTCTTTGATGCCTTTCTTGACACTTCTTTGATGCCGTCGCTTATGTTGATGCCGTTGTTGATGTTGTACTAGGTCTCGCCGAGGAGCGCAGGTGCTTAGGGTAGTATTTGCTGGAGAAGTACTAGTTTGCTGGGGAAGGGTGTATATGTATGGTCTCGCCGAGGGGCGTAGGTGTAGTTGTGGTTGGTTGGGAGAGTGATGATGTTTCGTCTTGTTAGGGTGCAGTGTATATTCGCCGGATTATGGTCCGAGGAGAGTGTAGGTGCTCAAGTGTACGGCTTCGTGTAATTGCTTGGGCTTGCTGGGTGTGCTGATGTAGATGCTTGGTGTTTACGCTCCGAAGTCGAAGGATGACTCGTTCAGGATGTTTTGGAGAGGTGTATTTGCTAGGGAAGTCGAAGGATATGTCTTGGACCCCGTGGGAAATGTCTGTATTGGTGTGTGATCTCCATGGGGAGGAAGTGATACTCCAGGGGCGTGTAAGAGGGTGTAAGGACTCGTGAAGAGTGTTCGTGTCTTTAGCTTCGCAGTGTATTAAAGGCTTAATACACGCCAGCGTATGGCTGTAGGTGACGCCTTAACCAAGGCATAGCGGGATGTGCTAGCGCATATGGCGAACTTTAGGTGACGCCTTAACCATGAAAGCTGGCGTGTATGAACGAAAGTGGGGAGAAAACGTGGAATAGAACATGCTTTGGAAATTGCCTGTAGACTAGTGACTCTTCCGGGGAATCTCTTATCAATTGGCGACTTCAAGCTTGAACTCATTCGCACATGTCGCGGTTTCGAACCCGGAAAAATTCAAACTCGCGATTTTCCTTCCGAAATCTTCAGTTTTCGCTTGCTTTGACCATGAGACGTGGTATCTGGTGATTCGTTTGGAGTCACGTGATACTTCATCTCTCTCGGACTTAGAATGCATGGTGCTTGGGATGCTTCTTGGACATGTTAGGGTGTTCATTGTTGTGGGCGTACGTTCGGGTGTTCGTTGTTTGATGCACACATGAAAGTGTTATGCTTTTAGTGTGCATGCTCTTGTTTGTAGCGGTTCTGAAGGTGTCGCTCAACCGTAGATGTTGATGTGGGTGTGTATAGCAAGGGTGTCTTCAAAAATGCGAAAAATTATCCCATTTTTCGTTGTAAAGGTTTGATTATCCCATTTTTCGTTGTAAAGGTTTGATTCTTGATAGGAAGCGTCAGCCCCCAGTTGTCTTGGTCATGGTGCCGGTGTATGTGAGCCCCCAGGTGGGTGTATGCGAAAAATGCGAAAAATTATCCTATTTTTCGTGATATTGAGGATGGGTGTATGTGAGCCCCCAGTTTGACTGAGTTATGATGTATAACGATAGTCAAACTATGTGAAGAAGGCTGTTAGGTGTTAGGATAAGGGTGTTTTTGGATTACCCCCTCGAGTTTGACTAAGTTTTGAGTGAAAACTAAGTCAAAGTGGGGTGCAGGATGTGCATTGGTAGGAGGAGTCTTTTGGATAACCCCCTCGAGTTTGACTAAGTTTTGAATGAAAACTGAGTCAAAGTGAAGAGAATGGTGTTTGGATTACCGTCGTCTTCGCCTTTAGTTGTATTAGTGATCTTGTGTAATAAGGATTGTGTGAACCCTTCATTACATGACCGTTTGTTGTAGCTTGGCTTGAGCTTGTAGTTGCTTTCGTCATCTTTCGCTTCCCTGATGTGATGGGCTTAGTGGACTGCGTAGTTAGTAGGCTTGGGTTTGAAAGTGAAATGATTCAGATTGGGATGCTTGGATTAAAATGTTTTTTGTTGAAAAATCATTTTTGAGAAAGATTCATTTTAGTTGTCGAAATGAGCTTTAAAAATGAACACTTGAAATGTCAGTTGTAAGGATTCATGCGAGATGAAAGGGGTGTTTTGACGTCGTGAGCTCGAGCTAGGGTTGTGGAGACCGTGGAGGGTCATTTGAGTGCAAAGGTTGAAAAGCCCCCAGTTGTCGGTGGAATCTCATGTCAACACGGAGTGGGATGTAGCGTTAGGTTCGGTTGTGCTTTGCGCAAGCTGCCTACGTATCCACGAATGTGGAATCAAACCGGCGTAGTTCGATAGAGCTTTTGCTTAAAATGTGTTAACTCGAGTGAGTTAAATTCGAAGAATGCTGTTTCTCAAAATGTATTAACTCGAGTGCCGAGTTAGATTTTTGGAAAAATTTAGACTTCGAAGATTCGAGATGCATTTCAAGGATTTGAGATGCATTTTCGAAAAATACATTTTGTTTGCGAAAAGGTGTGTTTGCAAAAGGTGAATTGCAAAGTGCTTTCATATTAACTCGAGTATTGGGTTAATTTTGAAAGGTGATTAGCTAATTTGAGGGTGGATTGCCTCGTGTAAGTTTGAAAAAAAAGCGCGTCGTTCCGTGGGAGCGTTTTGAAGACTGGAGAGTTTTTGAAAGAAGCGGTTTAAATGTCGCTAAATTGTTTGATTGGAAGAGGATTGACTCGACATGTGAGTCGATGCTTAAAGCGTCGAAAGGTTTGCAAAATAGAGACGAATCGTATGCATGATTTGAGACTCGACGGTTGCATGGATGCCATATTCGGGAACACGTGCGTTGGTGGAGCCCCCAGTGGTGCTTGCTTGTCTGCGGTGGAATGCTGTTATTCCTGCAAAACAGTGTTAGACCAAAAAGCAGAGTACTACTCCTAAGTCTATGACAACTTTGCCTTGACGAATTCGTTTTAGTCACCTCGATAAAGAAATAGTTTGCCTTTGAACTTTGTGAATTTTTGTGGACACATCCTTAGCATGGAAAGCTTTGGACGGGGAATATTTTGTGGATTTTTGTAAAAGGTTGGTTGAGCTCGGGAGAGCGGCCTACGTATCCGTGGTTACGGAATCAAACCTAGCGTAGTTCCGAAGACAGTATTTAAGGGCGTGCATTAGGTGTTTATGTGGAAAGGTGCGTGTTTAAGGATCCACCGGTCTGGGAGGTGGGTTTGTTTTTGTGGAAAGGTGCGTGTTTAGGGACCCGCCGGTCCAAGGGGTGTTTATGTGTTTGACCTTGATACATTGCATCCTAAGGGTGGGTTCTCCTTAGTTGATCTAGGCTGGTTGCTTGCTACTTCTGTCTTGTTTGGAATTTCAAGGACCTGGCCACTCGTTTCTGGGCTTCAGTACTTCTTGCCTTTGGGGTTTCGCCCCCTCGCTTATTGATTTCTAAGCTTGTTGACTTCTAAGCTTTTGAGTTTTTGAGCTTTTGACTTCTTAAGCTTTTGCTTAGTTGTTTTGCCCTTTGTTCCGGAGCTTTTGAGACTTTTGCTTTTTGGTGACTTTAGTTTTTTTGACCATCGTACCTTGTATTCCCGTTTGGTTTGAGAATATCCCACGCCCTATGTAGCTAGGGCTTGAGCTCGGACCTTGCTAAACTTTGCGGCTTGGTGGTCACTCGTGATCGCGTGTCTATCACGCGGGCTCCTCTGACAAGTTCGTTTGCTTATTAGGCACGCGATCGAGTACGCGGAGGGCGATCCAGGAATACTCGTACTTTTGGTCGCGATCAAATTCATGACCACTATGGAGCTCCAAATTAATGGATCCTCCTCCAAAAGCAGCGGAGTAGTAGACCACAAGCAGACTAGTGAACCTTAGGTGTTTAGTCATCGGAAGCTTTCTTGTCTTTGTGTCCTTGACTTAGTTGACTTGGACCTTCGTACCCGGCCTAGATCTCCCTAGGATAGTTGTTCCTGGGATGCAATGTATGTTGGTGTAGAATTGTGTTTTTTATGGGAAAAGTGTGTAAAAAGGAAGCTGGGTTGTAGGCAAACTTATTCCTTTATCGATTTGTTAAAAATGTCGTACGTCGAAGACTCGATTGCCCTAGACTGACAGAGATTGACTCAAAGCTTAAAAACTCGACCCGTATTGAAAAGACTCGAATTTCTTGAGGAGATCCGTGAGATCGTCGGTGGCGCCTTGATGGATTCGTTGCTGGGTGCTCGAGACGCACATGTCTCGGATGGGGTTGATGCTCGCGTCGGGACTTGGCTCATGCATACTTAGATTTGTCTTTGATTTTGCAAAAGTTTTGTTTTCGGCGAAAAGCAGGATGTTTTGTTGAGCAAGATGTGTTGTCACATTTTGGCTCGATGTAAAAGGCGTTTTGAAATCAAATCCGATAAGCTCGTGTTAACGACGTGTCGTTATAGGCTTGTCATTGGATTACGATGAGGACGTGAGTCGATTCGGGGTAGCGATAGGCTATCGAATCGAGGATGTTTGAAAATGTGATGAAGACGATTGTTTTCATACATTTGGTTTGAAGGAGGGTTAGATTGAAGCGACTACTGAGCTGCTTGGTCTAACCGTGAAGGATGATGCTAGTTCATTCCTAGGTTTTGCCGTCTTGTGAGAAGAGATGTTTGGATTAAAATGGCGGTAGGCCATTTTGAATCATGGATGTCGAAAAAAGTTTATTTTGAAAGGGGTGTTAAAAAGCCGTGAGCTGATTGATTTTTGTTTTCAATAAGAGGTCCACGAGAATGGGTTATCATTCTCGGGTTTGAAAATGCTTTGTAATAAATGGGTTACGATGACTGTGGGTCATGTGATTCATTTATGTCTTGGAAATGTCACGAGAATAAAGTGATTACTCTCAGGTGTTTTGAGGAGACTGTTTGTCTAGATCAAACCGTCATGACTATGGGCCATTTGGTTCGAAGGAAGGGTTTTTGAAAAAGGTAATTTCAAAAACGTGATGCGGACTTTGTAAAAGTAGTTTGTAAAAGGATTTGGGCCAAGATGGTTATGAATCATTTGGTCTGATGAAAAGTCCGCGAGATTGGGCTTGGCCATTCTCGGGTTTTGTTTGCTTGAAAAAGACAATTTTTGCTGAAACGAGTCGACTTTGGGTCGTTTGGCCTAAAGAGAATGTCGTTAATTGTTTTGCAGGAGTGAGGAGATTTTTGAAAAGAGCTCATTTCAAAAGCGGGTGTGTTTTGCTTGGTTTGTAAAAATAAGAAGATTTTGAAAAGAATTTATTTCAAAAATGAGAGTGTGTTGCTTGTTTTGTAAAAGTGAGGAGATTTTTGAAGAGAGCTTGTTTCAAAAATGAGAGTGTATTGCTTTAGGAGCAATGTTGTGCCTAAGAAGTCTTTGAGGCAAGAACGCGTGTGCGGATCTTGTCTCGACGTTGAAATGTGTTTGATTTGCATTCGTCGAGCCCACGTTAACGGTTCATCGTTAAGGGCTCGAGCCTAGATGCATGGAAAGGATTCGACTCGTGGACGGTTAGCTAGTCGAGTCGAGGATGTTGAGAAGGGATTGGTTTGTGTGACGTGTATCTAGTTAGTCCTATTAGATTCATGTTCATTTTAAGCGTTCATTTTTAACTTGTTTAGGAAGACCTTTTAAGCTTGAAAAAGGAGATTTTAGACAAGGTTTGGCTAATAGGAAGCTTTTGAGACGAGGATGCGTGTGCACATCTCGTTTCGATGTTAAAAGGTGTTAGCTTTGTCGAGCCCACCTAACGGTTCATCGTTAAGGGCTCGAGCCTAGATGGACGAGAAGGATTCGACTCGAGAGCGATTTGCTTGGCGAGTCGAGCGTGTTGAGAATGGATTAGGTTGTGTGGGTTAAATTTGCACGTTAGGGACATGATTAGACCAACGTTCATTTTAAGTGTTCATTCTAGCTCATTTCTTTGTTAAGAAAACTCTTTTTAAGCTTGAAAAAGGAGGTTTTCAAAAAAGTTTTAGCTAAAGGAAAGATTCTGAGACGAGGATGTGTGCGCACATCTCGTCTCGATGTTAAAAGTTTTGTTTGCACCCGTCGAACTAGTGTCGGCGATTTGCCGAGGTGAGTTCGAGTCGGATGTGTAAAAGAGAATGGATTCGACTCGAGAGCGATTAGCAGGTCGAGTCGAGGATGTTAAAAGTGGAGTCTAGGTCGTATGACCTAGAGGATTGAAATCCACGAGCTCGGGTTTTAGTCCTTGCTCGGGTTTTTGCTTGTTAGTGAAAAAGGAGAATTTTGAAAAAGCTTGTTTCAAAAATTCGTGAGAGTCTTGTTTGAAAAGTGTTGGTTTGTTAGATGTTAGGTTCATTTATCTTTGAAACGTTTAAGCGAGTTTTCGAAGATATGAATGCAAATGCTTATTTTGAAAAGGACTATGGAGTGCATAGCCTCGAACTTGTACGTATGACTCAAAAAGGGTAAAAATGAGTCAGTCGGGTACGCCTCCAACTACCTCGAGTACGCTTTGGCAGATACTTAACCCCTTCATTTCCTTACGCCGGGGCGATAGGTTTTCTGAAGAGAACCTTTGAGGCGGTCGAGATAGCCGCTTCTGACAGCCGTGGAGGCGAGAGGAAAGCTAGTCCGGCATGTGCTTTATCGAGTGGACAAGCCTGCATGTGGGAACCACCTCTCGAGGGTGCAAAGGGTGCCTAGATTCCAAAAGGAATGGACTCTAAACGAATGTGCATGGCTCAAATATGTTTACAAGGATTGTTCAAGGCTTTCAAGTTTCACCTCTTTATTTTTAAAAAGAAAAAGCTAGTTTTAAGTTTTAAAAATAAGACGTCCCCAGTGGAGTCGCCAAACTGTGGAACCCGGGATCGGACCCAACTCGGCGTCTTGCTTAAGGGCGGATTTTAAAGTTAAAAAAGATTAAGTTGGAAAAACCTTTAAGAACTGTTATGGAGTCGCCACCTATTTATCGCGGAAAATAGGAACCTGCTACCATGTTCTAAGCTAAAAACATGTCCTAGATTTTGGAGCACGCCGACACCCCTAGATCTAAGGCTTGTGAAACAGTTGGATTCGGGGTGAGGGTACTTTAGAAAAAGAGTTAATTCAAATAATGATTTATGAAAACCTTTTAGAAAAGCCTATGTAAAAATAGCCTCTACTGACCTAGAACAATCCTTGTAAGATGATATTTGAGCTAATGTTATCGCTACGTACAAGTGCGATAAAGATGTAAAAGAATGCAGATGCAGATGCAAAAAGATTGATTAAAACCCTCAGTTTAGCATGTTTAACTTGTTAACGAATACGGTTCAGTTAAAGGTCGAATTCATTGTTTAAGTTGATTTTAATGCAAAATAAGAAGGTGCAAGATGCATGCAAATAAAATAAAGTTCAATTGTCCATTGGTTTATTTTATAAGGTCGGTTGCTTATGCGACTTTGGCGTGTCATCGGATATGGAGTGTACCCGAAGTAATAAGAACACTTGGAAGGCAAGCGCGCTCGGGTGCCAAAGCCGGGGGGGGCGCTAAAGTGTAGACCCCTTTGTTAGTCCATAGAAAATAAGAAAAAGCTTTGATCCAAGTGGATCGGTACCTACCTTGTCCTGACGCTTCAGATCTGGGCAGAGCTTCGCTTCTTGAACTTGAAAGGAGGATGAATTCAACACGGAATGGTGTGTTGAACTCAAGGATTTGAGTGCGTGAGGCTTTTGTGGATGTATTTGTGTGCATACCGTGCTAGACGGTATATTTTGTGGGACCCATGAGTGGGTGCTAAACCTAGGAAGAGAGGTTGTGAGAAGAGAGGGTTTTCTTGTGTGGAAAACTTATGTGAATAGGTCGTGCAAAGGGTTGTATATATAGGAGAATAGCCGAGGGAAATTAGGAAAACAGGGCTAAAAACCACCCTGACAAACCGCATAGGCTTATGCGGTTTGGTGGGCAAACCGCATAGCCTTATGCGGTTTGTACCCTGAGCCGCATAAGCTGTTTCGGCTCGCTGGTGTGGTTTTAACTTCAAGATTTCGTATTTCCTTAATCCGGATTGCTAAATCTTGGAAATATACGACATAATCTCTTTGCTTGTGCTCCAAGAAGACCTAGTATGATCTTCTAGAGAGTTGTTGAGGGCTTTGGAGTGCGGGCCAAAGGTGGGTTTGGGCTCGGTTTCGGGCCCGAGACCCGGAAAAATGAAAAGGGGTGTATTTGCATAGATTTGTGGGATAAGGTAAGACGTGAGGTTGTATTTTGTGTAAGAGGATGCTAAGTAGCGGTTTTAGCTACCGGGCCTAAATTTAGGAATTTAGGAATGCTGAATTAGACCTTGTTAATGTAAAAGGACCAATTGTAGTGCAAGTGCGAAGCTCATGCCAAATGAAGCAGGACAAGGACCTAGCTAGACTCCAAATGGACAAAATGAACGTTTATTTAAGAGCGATGTAAAGCGACCTTAAACATTTTAACATTTAAAACGACTCAAAATGAATTCGACATTAGTTAGAACCGTATAAGTCAACGTTAAAACATGCGTAATAAAAGTCCGTGATACATCACAGGGTTTTGTTTGGGAGGGTACGGATATGGGTATCCACAGGATCTTGACTCATTTTTGCTTCTGTACTTCGTTCGCAACCCTTGGGCATGTTACGAGAATATCCCTGCGTCGATTGCGACTCGCTTTGCTCTCCGTGACAGACAGAGGTTGTATATTGCGACTCAGTATGACTCGTACTGGTATTTAGGTGAGCGCTTGTCAGCGCAGACGACTAGGGGTGAGTTCGTTGTGCCCGTGTCTCCTCCTAAGGTCCCTTTTGTACAGACGTCGGATGCTGATGTTCGTCGCGAGGTACATCGTGAGGGTGAATCAGACTCTCTACTGAGACCGGACGAGGACTACCCATCGTGGGCGCGTCTAGCTTTGGCGCCTTCTGTGATTGAGGTGTGCTTTTGTCTTTGCGTTTGTTTGTGTATATTGCTTGTCCAAAAAGCAAAAATTGATCCTGATTTTTGTGTCTTGTAGCCGCGTGACCCTGATCTTGAGGTTCAGCCTCCTCCGTTCTATGAGGATTTGTATTTTAAGCATGATGGCTGTCAACATTCGGTTGTACTGTCGTAGTACTTATCTGCGGTGGCGGATGCTGGTATGGATGGCTGGAGTTCTTAAGTGAAGAAGGTATGACTTGTCTCCTGTGTTTATATTTGCTGCGCTTGCGTGTTATGTAGTATATAGGCCCCAGTTTGAGTTAGATTTTATTTTAAAATCGTTAGTCAAACTTTGTTGAAGTTGCTTTTGATTATAGCCCCCAGTTTGAGTTAGATTTTGTTGTAAAATCGTTAGTCAAACTTTGTTGAAGATGCTTTTGATTATATCCCCCAGTTTGAGTTAGATTTTGTTGTAAAATCGTTAGTCAAACTTTGTTGAAGCTGCTTTTGATTATAGCCCTCAGTTTGAGTTAGATTTTGTTGTAAAATCGTTAATCAAACTTTGTTGAAGCTACTTTTGATTATAGCCCCCAGTTGATGGATATTACGGCCATATTTGTTTGCAGGTGACTGTGGACGTCCATAAGAGGTTATGGCGAACTGCAAACCGCTGGCGAGTAGCGTTGAATGAGAAAGCGGTTGCGCTTTGCAAGGCTCAGAAGTACGTGACGGATCTGCAGGGTGCACTTGCGCAGAGTCAGATAGAGCTAGGGGGGCAGGGCTGAGGAGGCACGTCTGCGAGCGGAGTTTGAGCTACGGCGCGAGCAGGAGTTAGCTGATTACCGTTCTCAGATCGATTCGTTGCGTGCAGAGCTAAGTCGTTGAGATCATGCGAGTTTATTTAGGATGTATGCTAGGATCGTCGGCTTATTTTGATGGACTTGTTTTATTTTGTGGTCGTATTTGTATGTGGTTGTATTTGTAGTTGTATGACGTCCACTTTGTGACCGTGTATTTGACGCGAGTCGGTTCTGTGACTTCGTATGCGTGCTTTGATTTTGTAGCAGGTACACATGTTGACTATAGTAAACGTCCTTGTTGGCGTAGCTTGTTGTGGCTGATAATCATGCGTGCGGCGTCATAAGTCTTGTTGATTATTTTGCTTTGTCGTGTTTTATGATTGCTTGTGTCGTTGTCTGTGTTTTGAAGTCTTCGTGACTTGCCTGCTTCGTGTTCTTGCATATGACCGTTAATCGTAAAATCGAACACAAATCTCGATTGAGATTATTTAACTCGGAGTAAGGGTATGCATGTAACACCCCGTGTTAATTTAAGCTAATCATAATTAGGAAATCAATAATTAGACAATCTCGCTCAAATATTTCCTAAAACAATGCACTACAAGTTTCTCGCACCTAAACTAAAACCATTTTGATATACTTTGAATTTGAACTTTATTTTTAAATATTCGAACTCGATAAATCAAACGTTGAATCTACGACAAATTTCTCAACGACAAATTTTGGCACGCAAATCGAGGTCAATGTTGACCAAAGTGGCCGAGCCACTTAAGGTGATTAAATCACCTAATTCCTTTTTCAAATATACTTACCCATAATCAAATTCTAACAAAATTAGTTAAGACTTAACCATTTTGATTAATACTAACAAAACATATTATATTAATATCAAATCACTATTTCGTTTTGATTTAACTAACACTTTCGCTAAATATCGAAACAATGAGTCACACTAAGCCTAAACTGATAAACTTTTTGACGTTTGAGGATAATTATTTAAATCAATAACATTCAACGAAAAAAAAATAAGTGTTTCGATCAAATATAATTTTTAATCAAAGTTGCGAGGAGCTAGTACCCAATTTTTGTTTTGATTTCGTTTTGAGATTTATTTTCATTTTTATTTTTGATCTTACTTCGAACCATTATTTTAAGACTATATATTTCATTTCGAGACTTTTCGCGTACGCGCAAATCGAAAAATTCAAAAACGAAAAATCGGGCCACTTGATTCATTTTGGCCGAGCTACATGCTAGCTTGCCATGCTCTTGACTTCTCTTTCTCTTACACAACCATGTCTCCTTTACTACCAAGTCTCATCACTTACACTCCTACTTGTTTACATCATCACATCTTAGCTCATTTTAATTTTAAGTTTATACATTGCAAATACAAACCAAATACACAATTACATACAAGTTTACTAGTATACATATTACCACTACTACTACATTTCATTACACACAAAAACAAACTAATACTCTAACTTTTTCTCTCTAAATAAACGACCTCAAGAACACAAGCAAGCCTAGCTTCATTTTCGACTTTGAGCCTCCATGAAGATCTTCATCTTCTTCCTTGCATTTTCTTCCTTAAACTTTTATTTCTTGCTCTTTAATTTCCTTAAGCTCTTAATATACTTCTCCACCATTTATACTCATTAATCACTACCTCTTTTAACTTGTAAATAAACATGAATATAAATCAAAATCATTTAAAATGTTTACATCACCTAAACCAAAAATATATATATATATACTACACCTAAAATTTTTATTTTAATTAGTCTAGTATAACATAAATTGCTAACTTAACTAATTTTTTTTCTTGTATGTACTTTGAAACATAAAGACGAAGAGCAAGGTGACGGGGTTGATTTAAGCATCTTTGACAATATTGTAGACCCGGATAATTGTTAACCAAAAGTCATACCGAGCTTAATTAAGGTGTCCCCGCACACTAGTTTTCATTTTGTAAATCGCATGCTATAAATGTTATGTGTTATATTTGTTGTGTTTATGACCACCTAGCATCACATGTTAAATTAGGAGACAAAAATCGAAAAATAACATTAGTGTAACATATATAAGACACACGGCCTACCCTTAGTTTTTGGTTTACTTTTTCGTTTTAATTTTTGTTAATTGCATGCTTAAAATACTATGAATAAGGTGTACATGAAAATATAATTAGTTTATGTTTAGGACTTAAAATGAAATTGTGGTGAAATTTAAATGTTTTAAAGACATGTGTGTTCTTGAACTATTGTTGTTATTCTTGTGTTTGAAATGATTTTACTTTTGTGTGTTAATGTTTGTATATGTTTTTCACTCATGTTAAATACATAAAGGATATAAAGGAAATTAGTTATTGAATTAGAAGTATAAAAATCAAAAATCAAAAACTATGAATATATATATATATATATATATATATATATATATATATATATATATATATATATACACGGCTATTTTAATTTAAATGGACCAAGTTTTAGTTTTAATTTTTCTAAATAACATATTATGATTAGTTTAGGTAAATTAGACTTGTAGGAAAAATTTGAGAAAATTATATAAACATATGAAAATTTGACTAATTGATGTTCATATGAAAAATATTAGGGTTCTTCATTTCTTCAAGTGTTCTTCATTTATGTAACTAGTTTGATTCATAATTTTTATAAAGTTTTACTTAAATGTTGTTTTAATCCACTAGTGAATAAATACAATACTAATTATATAAGTTGAATAAGCTAAATCTTAATAATGAAAAAGTTAGAAATTTAAAGTGAGTAAAAACACAATTCAGAAATGAAATAAAATATTTAGTGAAAATCGTAAACTAGTTAAATCACTTTAGTATAATTTAAATAATTAGTATATAAAAACTTTAAGTCAAAACCGATAAATTAGAAAACGAAAATAAAAATGAACAAGTGTATATGAGCCACGGTTTTAGGGTTATTTTTAGACCTAAAATGAATTTGTCACTTTTTATTTTTATCACTTAAGTATTTTAATTAGTTAAAGTAATGAATTATTTATAAAAACAAAAAAAAGAAATAAATAGCCTAACATCAAACAACCTCACGGCATTCACCCTTAAAATGGGTCAATTTTGATCAAAATGAATTTGTCACTTAGTCACTAAATTTGATTTGTATTTAGGATTATATTAGATTGTATAATGAATTGTTAATAAAAAGAATCAACGAAGCCGATTAAAATAAACGTTACATGTTTTAAAATGAATAAATTCGAGTGTTACTACCTTTGCTACAACTTGGATTTGGACATACGGACTATTTAAAATGAACTACGACAACCTCGCTAAAAATGGAAACTGCTAAAAGTTTAGTTAAGTATATGACTAAATTTAACCGAGTTTTATTTTTGAAATATTATTTAAAATCACTAAGTACAAAATGAACTTAACAACTTTGAAACTAGAACTTTGTACTTAAATTTAAAACGAGTTTTACTTCCGAAATGATTTTTCAAATCACTAAATACAAATCACTAAATACAAAACGAACTTAACGACTTTAAAACTAGAATTTTGTACTTAGAAAATAAAAGTTGGTTTTGTAAACCTAAAAATATCCTAAGTATAAAAATAGTTATAAAGTATAAAAATACTAAGTATAAAGGAAATACTAAGTATTAAAATATAATAATAAATACTAAGTATAGAAAAAGATACTAAGTATAAGAATACATATACGTATAAAAATACGTATAAAATACGAAGTATAAGAATACGCATACGTATAAAAATACGTATAAATACGAAGTATAAAAATACGTACAAATACGAAATACGAAAATACGAATACGTATAAAAATACGAGGAATAGTAAATACGGTGAATAGTAAATACGATGAACAGTAAATACGATGAATAGTAAAACACGGTGAATAGTAAAATAATGAATAGTGAACTTAAAATTTTACGAATGGACTCAAAATAAATATTTAAGTTTTTCTATGTGCTTCCGTTTACCTGAAGAACTGCTAGAACTAAATTTTCATTATACAAGTTCGACGTTATTGATTATTATGAACTGTCACTGGAGAAATAAAGGAACGAAGAAATGATAAAGAAAGTACTTGTTAAATACTCGGGTGTCTGTCATGTTGCGAATCTATTGTGCCATCGTTAGAAAGGTAGCCGCGTATGGGGACTCTTTCACTCTCAGTGCTGACTGAGGCGTCCTAATGACTCTCATAGTCTTTAGGCAAGCGGCGTTTACATCCCTTGAATGGGCATAAATGTGGCGACCTGCGGTCCATACGAGGTAACGGAAGATGACCATCCCATCCGGGGACCTTGTCGATAGGTATTAATCGTTTTATTTAGGAAAGCATACTCTCCCGAATAGCGAGGTTTATGTCGACTCTAAATAGAGGTGTATGCATACATTAGATAAGGGATTATGGAATCGTCTTTCTTACCTATTGTTATCTTTAGCATTAAAGTCCGTTGATGTACCCGGCACGCTATTGCGCAGGCCTTGCTTTTGTAGGGTTTTGCATGCTTCCATCCTAACTTGTTGTGGCTCATAGGACAACATATGATAGATTATCCATGTTGTATTGGATATTAGGTAGTTATCACGTACGCTACTTAGTGTTTGATCTGATGTACGAGTCTGAGTAACTAGTGCACTTCGATAGAGGATCATATGGGTGATTTGCAATGAGAGTACACAACCCGCTCTGTAGTCAAGACTCGCGAGATATGTTACTACATGAATAATTGAAAAGGGTCGACTACCCCGAATGTGAATGAAATGATGATGATTTGCCTACCTGTTTATGAATTGAGATGATCTGATGATTTAATTGCCATGTTAAATGAACTGCTTTATGTTATGCTTTATGAACTGCATTGCTGTATGTATATATGTGTTGCTTAGAATGTGCGGGGCTGAAAAAGATAATACGGGAATCAACAGGTACCCCGAGACTTGACTGTTGATCTATACAAGGGGATTGAAGGCCTTATTTTATATTTTGTGAGAATGTAATCGATTAGACTTTGTTTTATCTATGACTCTTATTATGTATAATGAGTTGTATTACGATGACAGCTTGTAACACCCCGGCCCCAACCAAAGGCCGAAATGTCATTCACGGTAGCTCGCCAGGCTGTGTACATCGCCCACAAACCAACACGAGTCCTTTCCAGCGCACTTTGTCCTCACTCGTGCGCATCCTGAGAACTTCCCAGGAGGTCACCCATCCTAAGACTACTCTCCAGCAAGCACGCTTAACTGAATAGTTCTTAAGATGAGCCACCAGAAAAGAAGATGCATCTTGTTGATATGAGTAGTACTTACAATCCTTTTAAGCACTATGTCACTTGAGCTCATCACATAGACCACTTCAAGGGGGAACCCGGCCCGAATAACCTCGGACAACACCGGGTGTTACACAGCTGGTTTTATAATAAATAGACTTAATTAATATTCCGCCTTAGTTTAATTAAAGTCACGAAAATCCAGGTTGTTACAGTTGGTATCAAAGCTGTCTTGCGACCGTGAGTAGCTTAAAGTTATCTCATCTAGTGAGACGACACCTGGGCCAGACATACATATTAATGTATATGTCAGGCAACAGACTTATAGGATCAAATAATAAATTAGAAATCTTAGATCGGTAAATTATAACATAGATCACTTTAAAAGAGAGTTGGGTAGAAACGTAGGGTTTGACTTAAGGACTTGAGACTTTGACACATTACTACTCGACTAGTCTGAATGCCTACTCTATGACTAACTTTAGTCTGACAAAGACCCTTAGGATGGCGTCCTTCCGTTACACAAAACTCATGCAGTGTATTTATTTCAGAATGGCTGCAAATGGAATTCCCAACAATGACCTCGACCAACAATTCATCGAGGAGGAGGCAAGAAGAAGAGGCTTCGAGGACGCAATCGTGAAGATTGCTCAGAATGTCCACCAGTATCAGGGTGGTGGCAACCACCAATCTGCATTTGAGAGGTTCTCGAAACATAGACCTCAGACATACTCGGGCTCTGTCAACCCCACAGTCTTGACAGAGTGGATTGAAGAGATGGAGAAGCTACTTGAGCTTAGCAAGACACCACCTAACGAGAAGGTGAATGTGGTTGCGTACTATCTCAAGGGGGAAGCCAACAGTTGGTGGCGCCTTATCAGATCTACTTTTCCCCAAAGAATATATAACTGGAGCGAATTGAAGACCCTTCTAGAGAACAAATACTTTGGAGAGGAACTAAGATGGGAGAAGGAAGAGGAGTTCCGAAACTTGAACCAGGGTGATATGTCGCTGCAGGCATACACTGAGAAATATCAGGAGCTGTCCAAGTTTGCTCCTAGAATAATAACTAACGAGGAGGAACTCGCCACTCGTTACGTAAGAGGCATGGCCAACAACCTAAGGATAAACATGAGCGGGTTCAACTGTAAGAACTTTGCTGAGGCCTACGAAAAGGCAACGGGTATCTGGGCCACTATCCAGAAGGGGGAAACTGAGGAGAAAAAGAAGAGAAGGATTTTTACGCCTCATGTGGCGAGTGCTAGCTTCATTCAGAAGCCTAACTACCAGCGACCTTTTCTACCACGACGTAATCCATCAAATCGGAGTTACGAAAAGCCTACGAATTTCGCCCAGAACCCCACCCAGACTAAGCCAAGGTTTGCCCCCAACCCTCCAGGGCCTCCACCGCTGTACGAGGCCGATAAGTGTCGTTCTTGTCTAAAACAACTACACCCGGGGAAACAATGCAATGGTGCACCGATCACATGCTTCCTATGCAGAGAGGTAGGGCATAAGTCAAACGTCTGCCCTAAGAAGGGGACGATGGGTAGAGTAAACGCGGGACCGCCGCCCGCCGTGAGAGTCCAAGGACGGGTATATGTACTGACCGAGAATGATGAAGACGTTGAGGACTGTCATGATGTAGACGTCATCACTGGTAAATTTCTTGTTAACTCTGTACCTGCCTTTATTTTATTCGATACGGGCGCATCCTTGTCTTTTATTTCGTCAAAATTTGTAAAACAATCCAAGCTTACAAAACCTGAACAAATAAGCACTAACATATCATTACCAAATGGTAAAAATGTTTCCTGTTCTCTAAAATACCATAATGTACAAATTACAATCCATCACACGAACTTTCTTTCCGACCTCATTTTGTTTGACCTCCCCGAATTCGATATAATCTTGGAAATGGATTGGTTGACTCGTCATCATGCTTCATTTGAGTGCCGAGATCGGAAAATCACATTGAAGAATCCTAATGGAACGGTGGTAACTTACCAAAGCACGCCTGCTAGAGAAAGAGTACGATTCGTGTCTGCCATAAAAATCCGGAGCATGGGAAGAAAGGGACATCAGGTATTTTTGTGCAGTATCAACAAAATGGAGGACGAGCGAAGGATTGAGGACATTCCCATCGTTAATGAATACCCGGATGTATTTCCTAACGAACTGCCAGGCTTGCCGCCGGCACGTGACGTAGAGTTCTCAATCGAATTACTGCCAGGCACAGCGCCTATCTCAAAAGCACCCTACCGAATGGCACCGGTTGATCTCCAGGAACTTAAGAAACAATTGGAGGAGTTAATAGATCGAGGCTTCATCAGACCAAGTGTCTCGCCTTGGGGCGCTCCGATACTCTCTGTTAAGAAAAAGGATGGGAGTATGCGCTTGTGCATAGATTACCGAGAGCTTAACAAGGTTACCATCAAGAATCGTTACCCTTTGCCAAGGATCGACGACCTTTTTGATCAACTCAAGGGAGCAGGTGTTTTCTCAAAGATTGACTTAAGGTCTGGTCAGATTGGTGTTCGAAAGGAAGACATACAGAAGACCGCGTTTCGATCTAGATATGGTCACTATGAGTTCAAAGTGATGCCTTTTGGCCTCACCAACGCGCCTGCAGTGTTCATGGATCAAATGAACAGAACTTTCCACGAGTATCTTGACATTTGTGTGGTCGTTTTCATAGACGACATCCTAATCTACTCAAAGACTGAGAGAGAACACGAAGAACACCTGCGCACCATTTTAGAAATTTTGTGGGGAGACAAATGGTATGCAAAATTCTCAAAGTGTGAATTCTGGCTAAGCGAGGTGGCATTCTTAGGCCACGTGATTTCGAAAGAAGGGGTAATGGTGGACCCAGCAAAGATAGAAGCTGTGAAGGAATGGGTCACACCAAAGACCGTTACAGAGGTCCGAAGCTTTCTAGGCTTGGCTGGCTACTATAGACGGTTCGTACAAGACTTTTCAAAAGTAGCACGCCCAATGACTAAACTACTGTAGAAAGACTCTAAGTTCTTGTGGAACGAAGACTGTGAAAAGGCGTTCCAAGAACTCAAGACAAGACTTATTACTGCGCCGGTTCTGGCCCTACCGACTGACGGGGATGAATACGAGGTGTATAGCGACGCGTCCTTGAATGGACTAGGATGTGTCCTAATGCAACAGGGCAAGGTGATCGCTTATGCATCAAGACAACTCAAGGTACATGAAAAGAATTACCCGACGCATGACCTTGCACTCGCAGCAGTTGTGTTCGCTTTGAAAATTTGGCGACATTACCTTTATGGAGTCTGCATAAAGTTCTACACTGAGCACAAGAGTTTAAAGTACATATTCACTCAGAAAGAGCTGAATATGAGACAAAGGAGGTGGCTAGAATTAATCAAGGACTACAAGATTGAACTGCTTTATCATGTGGGAAAAGCGAATGTCGTGGCCGATGCTTTAAGTCGTAAGACTTCACACTCACTGAACAATATCTGGGAAATTCCATCAGACCTCGTTCAAGACTTGAGGAGATTGGACTTGGACTTGGTACAGTCCGATGATGCTGATTTAAATGCAATGGTAGTGGAACCCGAGATACTCCATGACATTCGGGCACTACAATGGGAAGACCCTGAGTTAGTAACGATCCGAGAAAGGATCCCATCAGAACGGACAGAAGGATTTGAAATTCACCCGGCGAGTCTTGATTCAAGGAGATGGTGTATCTTGGGACAATGAAGCGTTAAAGCAGAATTTTGGGCCGAAGCACCTGACTCGATATTCGGTACATCCTGGATCAGACAAGATGTACCAAGATTTAAAATTGCGATTCTGGTGGATCAAGATGAAAAAGGAGATAGCCGAACACGTGGCTAAATGTTTGATCTGTCAGAAGGTAAAATTCGAACATCAAAGACCGGGAGGACTTCTACAACCATTAGAAATACCACGAGGGAAATGGGACTCAATTTCAATGGACTTCATTATGGGACTACCAAGGACCTCGAGTGGTAAGGATGCAATATGGGTCATTGTGGATCGATTAACGAAGGCTGCCCACTTTATTCCAATAAAGGAGACGTGTGGATTGGATGAGTTAGCAAAGGCCTATGAGAAAGAAGTGATCAGACTTCATGGTGTTCCCATCGATATTATCTCAGATAGGGACGCAAGATTCACTTCTCATTTCTGGAAGAAACTGTTGGAGTATGTGTCCTCCACAATAGTGCGATTACTTAATAAATCTCAATTAAGGAATACGTGGGGATAATCCTAGATTATTGTCAATTGATTAACGTAAATCAATAACGGTTGGCTGACTAGAGTTTGACGTTATTGTCGTGAGAACGGCGGTAATCAATTGATCCCTTTAAGTCACACCTATAGGAACGTACTCCAAATATTTAAGCTAATTAATTGTATGAGATACGATTATATTAGTGACTTGATAATTTGACTAACGGTTAGTCGGTGTATTGATTTAGAGAGAAATCGAGTTGTGAACTCGGACGTTTGAATTTTATAACGATAAAATTATTAGAGGAGACGAGAATTAGTGATTAAGCGTTAATTCACTAATCGTGTATGTTTTACTAATGAGATTAGTAAAAGTACATTTTTAATATATGTGTAGAGTACATGTATATTAAGGAAGAGTTTAATTAATTTACACTTTATTATATTAGATAATTAAGTGATAAATTACAAGTATTTGTGAGACAAATATTGATAAACAAAATGGACCCATGAAGAGAGTCATGGACCGTCCAAAAGGGCAAAGGAAGGAGAAGGAAGCTTCTCTTGTTTTGTCTTATTAGTTTTGTTTTATTTCTTTTGCTTTTGCATGAAAAGCACAATGATTATCATGCAAGCAATTTGTCTTAACAAGATAAAGACTCTTCACTCTCTTTTCTTCTCTTGGTGGCCGGCCCCCTCTAGTGTACAACACACACTTGCTTTGTTTTATTTCTAGTATAAAACACAAGGCTTTGAGAGATAAAAGTAATCAATTTATTCATGCATTGTTTTTGTTTATCTCTCAAAAACCATTCTCTCTAATACTCTCCCTAATATTATTACTAAGAGTTAGTATTAATATTATCACATATTATCAAGTATATACTAAGTTATTTCTAGATCAAAATATTTAGTATTTTGGAGTATTTTCTTGGGTGCATCTTTTAGGAGGTTTCCTCTTTGCAAACTTGGGTTAAGGAGGATCATCCTAAGCTTTGCTCAAGAAACAAAACTAGAAAGGAGTTCTAGTTTTGTGCCCTAATATCCTTTAAGAGAAAGGTATAATTTTCTAAACTTGTTAACAATGTAGATTTGTACTACATAGATCTTGCTAATTCAAATTAGAGTAATTTGATTTACACTAATGCTTGATTAGTGAATGGGATCCGATCCCTACAAGTGGTATCAGAGCCAAGGCTTGTAGTTACAAATTTATTTTGTTGTTTTTGGAGTTTTATGTATTTACTGAGAATAAATAACATAAAATCCGAAAATAATGTTAAAAATGGTTTTAACACGAGATTTTTATTGCATGCAAAGTTTCTGGTCTCATGATATTTGTGGTCAAATTTCGTAATTTTTGGAATTTGTTTGCTAATTTAAATGTTTTTTATACAAAACCGAGTCAAAAAGTGTGTTTTTGGCTAAAATAATTACTATAAATAGTTATAGTTCGAATCTGGTCACGAAATTTTTACACAGTGATATTTCATATTTATAAATTCTGCATGTAAATTTTCAAAGTCAGATTTTGAGTTTTGAATATTTATTCATATTTTTGTTTAAAATCGGTATGGTTTGCATTTTATGTCCAAAAATATAGTAAATGTTGTTTTCTGGACATGAAATTTATATCAATATTTTTACACATTATGAGGATTCTCTCGTATAAATTTGGGATTTTACCTCACTGTTTTAGACGTTTTCTTGATTTTATGAGTTAAAATCGATGAAATCGTATGTTATTTTATATAAAATAATTCGTAAATATTTTCTGGCCAAACTTTTCTTTTCTGATATTTTGGAAGTGTTCCAGAATATACAAAATTTTTTCAAAATAAAAATAATTTTATTTTATTTTATTTTGATTTTATAAAGCTTTATTCATAAAAGGGTTATGATTAAAGTACTTCTAATTAGCAAATGACCATGTTTATGAACTAAAATCACCATGAGTTAGTATAAACTAATGTTGGGTGTTCTAAAATCAGTTTAGAAGTTTAGTTCAAGCTTAAAAGGTGTTTTAAGCATTATTGATTAATATAAGATTAATCGGTTAAAAAATGAGATCGGTTTGAAACGATTAAATGCGATTATTGTTTAAGGCGATTTTGGCATGTTTTTATTTATAAGCTTTACATCTTGCATTTTTGGATGAATGTTTATTGTTGAATGAATGTTTATTTTTACTAGTATGGCCATAGTTTGTTATATTTTTACCGATATTACCCGTAATGAAAGGGAATATCGTGTGGTTTGTAATTAAATGCGATCTCGTATCGCCGGTTTGTAATTTTTAATAGTTTATTTCATTTATAAATGTATAATAGGATTGCTATGTATTCATTTGTAAATCATACTTGTAACTATTTGTAAATCGAAGACCGGTGATGGAGATCGACTTGGAGCCTTAGAAGAGTTCTAAAGCTTGCAAGGAGGAGCCTTGGATGAGATCCATTATGAAGAGGGACCAAAGGAGTTGGTTTCCAATTTGTAACTCCTTGTATTTTAATTACTTTAGGTGGCCATACTAGGTTTATGTTTGCTTGATGCTTGTTTGTTTGCTTATTTTCCGCTCACATGCCAAAATCGCCATGCATGCCACGATATCCCACTATGATTGTCGATTTAAGTCACGATTCCTAAATTAGTTCACTTATAAAGAATTTTATGACTAAAATTGACAAGATCACCCACATTTTAACTAAAATGAATTGAGATTAAGCCTTTCCAAATATAGCGACTATGAACCCCATGTTCGTGAGGACCTCCGCGACGTGGAACCTTGTTACCATGGGTAAGTAGTGGGAGGAAGTCCCATGCTATTTTGGTTTGGACTCAACCGAATAAGAGTTATTTGGGGCTAAATGGATGCATTTTAAAGAAAATCATCAACCAAGCATTCTAGTGTAGAATTAGTCAAGTGTTGACTTATCGCTTTTATATAAAAGGAAACATGAGATGTCTAATTTTATATGAAAAACGAGTCTTGGAATCATTTATATAATTTCGTGGGAGATCATTATATAAATGGACATTTGTTTTAAAAATGAGTTTTAGCAAATGTTATAAATGAACAATGTATGCTTATATATTTCCTCATATTTATTGTAGAATCGTTTATCGCAATGGCATCATCATCATCAACTCCCGCGCCTATTTTGGGCAAAGATTCATGGTTGCGAACCGTGATGGATAAGTGTATCCTTAAGGATGACGGTAGCAACTTCGTCGAATGGGATTCGACAATGAAGGGCGCCGCGACATCCGACAATGTGCTCAAGCACCTTACCGATCAACCACCCGCCGAACCCACTTCTCGATCCGGCGCGGCTCGTGCCGCCTATGATGAGTATGTGAAAGTGGACAATGACGTGAAAAACGTCTTAATTTGGTCCATGTCACCCGCTCTCAAACTCCGAATGGTTACTCAAAAAAGTGCATATGCGATATTCACTGAAGTGACAACCATGTTCTCCAAAGCACCGCAAATTAGGCTTTATGAAGCAGCGGTGCGATTTTCGATGCAAAGCTTGAGAGGAACCAAAAGTTGGTCCTCATGTGCTCAAAGTGAGTGAGCAAATAGACACTCTTGAGCAGCAAGAGTGTGCTATACCCAAGGCTCTTGCGATCAACCGCATCCTCCATTCTCTTCCTAACAAGTTTGCTCACTTTAGAGTAAACTATAACATGAACAACATGGATAAGAGTTACCATGAACTTCATGCACTCTTGGTCCAAGCCGAGAGGGATATGGAAGTGAATGAGGTGGAGAAGAAAGATGTTCTCTCCATGAAAATGAAGAACATGAACTTGGGAGTGAAGAAGGGGAAGGTGGCCAAGAAGGGGCCATCTAACATAGGCAAGGGTAAGGGAAGGCTATTGTGGAAGGTGTTCCACATAAGCCTAAGCCCAAGATCAACAAGGGAAGACCCCTCAAAGACACTTGCAAATATTGCAATGAGGTGGGTCATTGGATGCGCAATTGTCTCAAGTATAAGAAGGATCTCAAGAATGGATGTGCGACATCCAAAGGTATTCCTTCTAATCTCTATATGATTGACATCAATCATGCTTGCATTTCTACATGGGTATTGGATCTGGGATGTGGATCTCACCTTTGTAATCATTTGCGAGGGGATGAGAAAGCGTGCGGGCCCTAGCCAAGGGTGATGTAGATCTCGCATGGGCAATGGAGCTAGAGTAGCGGCCGTTTAAAGTGGGAACTTTTGTACTCGCTCTTGCTAGTGGATTAGAGTTGCTTTTGAATAATCATTATTTTGTACCAACTCTAACCAAAAACATTATCTCCGTCTCCGTGTTAGATGCGGAAGGCTTTTGTTTTGAGATTAAGAACAACCGTTGTACTTTTTCTTTTAATGAAATGGTTTATGGTGAAGCTATTTCAATTGGAGGTATTTATGTTTTAAATGATGTTAATGATGTCTATCATATTGAGAACAAGAGGCTCAAAACGAATGAATCAAACAAATCCTACCTTTGGCATTGTCGTTTAGGTCACATAAACGAAAGACGCATAAAGAGACTTGTTGAGACCAAGGTTCTCAAACCATTTGATTGCGAATCATATGGTACATGCGCATTGCCTTTTAGGCAAGATGACTCGTCAACCCTTTAGCGGTAAAGGGACACGAGCAAGTGAGGTTTTAGGACTCATACATACCGATGTGTGTGGTCCATTAAACATCACCGCTAGAGGAGGATATCATTACTTCATTACTTTTACCGATGATTTAAGTAGATATGGTTATGTCTACTTAATAAGGCATAAAAGTGATGCTTTTGAGAAATTTAAAGAATTTCAAAATGAGGTTGAGAACCAATTAAACAAAAGGATAAAAGCACTACGATCGGATCGTGGTGGCGAATATCTAAGTAATGAGTTTGATTCACATCTTAAGAATTGTGGTATAATATCACAATGGACTCCTCCGGGCACGCCACAATTAAATGGTGTTGCAGAAAGGAGAAACCGAACTTTGCTTGACATGGTTCGGTCTATGATGAGTCAAACTGAGCTTCCTGGATCTTTTTGGGGCTTTGCGCTATTATCTGCTGTATTTTCACTAAATCGAAGTCCGACTAAAGCGGCCAATAAGACTCCATATGAGATATGGATGGGAACGGTTCCCTATTTGTCATTCGTCAAGAATAAAACTGACGATAAACTCGCTCCAAGGTCTGACAAATGTCTATTTGTAGGTTATCCTAAGGAAACCTGTGGTTATTACTTCTACAACCCTCACGAGAACAAAGTGTTTGTGGCTCGTGATGCTGTTTTCCTAGAAAATGAATTTATTTCTAAGAAACAGAGTGGGAGAAAATTTGAACTTGATGAAGTTCAAGAGCCACAAACCGAGACAGATAATGAGGAAAGCGGATTTCCTCGTCGTCGACACGGTTATAATCCCTAGGAGGTCGGGAAGAGTTAGTCAACAACCTGGCCAGTTACCTCGGTAACATCGAGGAGGAGGGTGATTTGTTGTTATTCAAAGCAACGAACCCTCAACCTACAAAGGCGGCTATTAGTAGCCCTGACTCAGAAAAATGGCTTGAGGCCATGAAATCGAAATGGATTCTATGTACGAGAACCAAGTTTGGGACTTGGTAGATTTACCTGAAGGAGTGCGACCCTTGATTGTAAATGGATATTCAAAATCAAACTCGGCATAGATAAACATATTGATGTTTACAAAGCTAGATTGGTGGCAAAGGGCTTTTCACAAGTCCAAGGTATTCATTATGATGAAACCTTTGCACGGTTCGCGATGCTTCGATCCATAAGGATAATCTTAGCGGTTCTGCATTTCATGACTATGAAATATGGCAAATGGATGTAGAAACCGCCTTCTTGAATGGGATTCTAGAAGAGGAAGTGTTTATGACACAACCTGAAGGTTTTATAGATACATCCAACCCTAAGAAAGTATGCAAGCTTAAGAGATCCATTTATGGTCTTAAGCAAGCATCGAGGAGTTGGAATCACAGGTTCGATCATGTTATCAAACAACATGGTTTCGCTCGTAGTCTTAGGAACCTTGTTTGTACATGAAGTTTAGTGGGAGTAAAGTAACCTTCCTTGTTTTGTATGTGGATGACATACTATTGATTGGAAATGATATTCCAAGCCTGAACTCGGTAAAGGTGGAATTGGGAAACCATTTCCAAATGAAGGACTTGGAAGAGGCACAACGCATCTTGGGTATCCGGATCTATAGAGATAGATCCAAAAGGATACTAGCATTAAGTCAAGAAACTTATATCGATAAGATTCTTGATAGGTTCAATATGAAAGACTCCAAGAGAGGCTTTCTTAGATGAGTGTAGGAATAACATTGAAGAAATCTCAATGTCCTACGACTCTGCGGAAATTGAGCGCATGAAATTGATCCCTTATGCTTCATTGTAGGATCAATCATGTATGCTATGATGTGCACTCGTCCGATGTCGCTTTCGCCTTGAGCATGACGAGTATCAAGCTAATCCCGGTGAGAGTCACTGGATAGCTGTAAAGAACATCCTTAAGTACTTGAGAAGAACTAAGGATTCGTTTCTAGTGTTTGGAGGAGAACTTGAGCTACGTGTAAAGGGTTACACGGATGCAAGTTTCCAAACTGATGGGGATGATCTGAAATCCCAATCCGGCTATGTCTTTATGTTGAATGGAGGAGCTGTTTGTTGGGAGAGCTTGAAGCAGTGTCACCGCGGATTCTCTGACGGAGTGAGTATTTGGCGACATCTGAAGTCGCTAAAGAAGCTGTGTGGATTCGGCAATTCTTGGATGGACTAAGAGTAGTCCCTAGTGCCGTGGATCCTGTGACTGTTTATTGTGATAACAGTGGGGCTATTTTCCAAGCGAAGGAGCCCAAGTCTAGCAACAAGTCTAGACACGTTTTGAGGAAATACCACGTTATTAGAGATAATGTGGAAAGGAAGGAAATTGATATTTGTAAGGTTGGGACAGACGATAATATCGCTGATCCTTTAACCAAGCCTCTTTCTAGGGCTAAGCATGACGCGCACACCGCCTCTATGGGGTTGCGGCGTATGCCAGATTTCCTTTAGTTTCGTAATATGTAATTGAATGATGTATCCTATTACATATATGAAAATAACATTCATTGTTTTTATCCTAAGTCATTATTGAATGCATACTTTGTTTATCCGAATATTTGTGTGACAATTTTGAACGTATTCAAGTGAACGGTATAAACTAAGTATTTGGTCCCTAGTCTCTCATATGAGGTGACGTCTCCGAGAGACTAGATTGCAAGTCGATCGATGGTGAGGTTCAACACCATAGGGTCATATGTGATGGTGATCGTTTGCATAGACAGGTATGAAAAACACTCTGTCAGGCGGTGGCGCTTATAAATTCCTTTTCAATGAGATTGAAACCTGGTCGTGGTGGGAATTTCTATAGTATTCCTTTAGTCGATTCTTTGGTGGGTGATTATGCAGTCGGTGCGGTTTAGAGTGACTTTCATTTTTGTCCTAAGCCATGCCGTGAAAGGGGTTATAAAGGCATCTTTGGGGTCATGGTGATCTGCATTATACTGATCTGTCGAGTGGAAGGAAATGTCCACCTCGTCAGGGTAAAACATCTTTGGGCCACTCGAGGAGTAGTCATTTGAAAATGCGTGGCCACGCGCTCGGTAAGAATCTACGGTAGATTCCCGGTCAGACAGCTACTCACCTTAGCGAGAAAACCACTCATGCTTTTTATTTCAGGATGCAAGTACGACCTGTAAGACACCTTGCATCGAGTGGGAGATGTGAAACGGACATGAGAATTGGTAATGCACAACTTGTCTCGGACAAGTGGGAGATTGTTGGAGTATGTGTCCTCCACAATAGTGCGATTACTTAATAAATCTCAATTAAGGAATACGTGGGGATAATCCTAGATTATTGTCAATTGATTAACGTAAATCAATAACGGTTGGCTGACTAGAGTTTGACGTTATTGTCGTGAGAACGGCGGTAATCAATTGATCCCTTTAAGTCACACCTCTGAGGCGTACTCCAAATATTTAAGCTAATTAATTGTATGAGATACGATTATATTAGTGACTTGATAATTTGACTAACGGTTAGTCGGTGTATTGATTTAGAGAGAAATCGAGTTGTGAACTCGGACGTTTGAATTTTATAACGATAAAATTATTAGAGGAGACGAGAATTAGTGATTAAGCGTTAATTCACTAATCGTGTATGTTTTACTAATGAGATTAGTAAAAGTACATTTTTAATATATGTGTAGAGTACATGTATATTAAGGAAGAGTTTAATTAATTTACACTTTATTATATTAGATAATTAAGTGATAAATTACAAGTATTTGTGAGACAAATATTGATAAACAAAATGGACCCATGAAGAGAGTCATGGGTAGTCCAAAAGGGCAAAGGAAGGAGAAGGAAGCTTCTTGTTTTGTCTTATTAGTTTTGTTTTATTTCTTTTGCTTTTGCATGAAAAGCACAATGATTATCATGCAAGCAATTTGTCTTAACAAGATAAAGACTCTTCACTCTCTTTTCTTCTCTTGGTGGCCGGCCCCCTCTAGTGTACAACACACACTTGCTTTGTTTTATTTCTAGTATAAAACACAAGGCTTTGAGAGATAAAAGTAATCAATTTATTCATGCATTGTTTTTGTTTATCTCTCAAAAACCATTCTCTCTAATACTCTCCCTAATATTATTACTAAGAGTTAGTATTAATATTATCACATATTATCAAGTATATACTAAGTTATTTCTAGATCAAAATATTTAGTATTTTGGAGTATTTTCTTGGGTGCATCTTTTAGGAGGTTTCCTCTTTGGAAACTTGGGTTAAGGAGGATCATCCTAAGCTTTGCTCAAGAAACAAAACTAGAAAGGAGTTCTAGTTTTGTGCCCTAATATGCTTTAAGAGAAAGGTATAATTTTCTAAACTTGTTAACAATGTAGATTTGTACTACATAGATCTTGCTAAATCAAATTAGAGTAATTTGATTTACACTAATGCTTGATTAGTGAATGGGATCCGATCCCTACAGAAACTACAAGAAGCTTTGGGTAGTCAGTTCAAAATGAGCACCGCTTTTCACCCAGCTACAGACGGCCAAACCGAACGAACCATTCAAACTTTAGAGGACATGTTGAGGGCTTGCACGATGGAGTTTAACGCCAACTGGGAAAAGAGTTTGCCACTAATCGAGTTCTCCTACAACAACAGCTATCATGCTAGCCTCAAATGTGCCCCTTTTGAAGCATTATATGGAAGAAAGTGTCGAAGCCCGGTTTGTTGGGACGACGCTAGCGACAATGTTGGTACCGGACCACAGGCTATTCAGGACCAGATCGAACACATTAAGATCATTCGAGAGAGATTACAGGCCGCTCAAGATCGTCAGAAGAAGTATGCTGACAAACATCGTAAGCCTATTGAATTCCAAAAGGGGGACAAAGTATTCTTGAAAGTGTCGCCCATGAAAGGGGTAAAACGATTCAGCTTAAAAGGAAGTCGAGCAGAAGTATATAGGACCCTCATCAAGGTGCAGGAAATGTGAAATCGCTAGTCCCTATCGACGCCCTGCGCGCGCCCGCCTCGCCCGTGTGGGGCGCCGAGGCGGAATCGCCTTCGCGAGGGAAAAAGTCAGTTTTGAGAAAAATGGGGGAGATCATTGCATGAATTTGTGACCAAAAAGAAAAGTAGAAAATCCTTTTTGAAAGTGTATTTTCGGAGTCGCCACCAAATATTAAAGGAATTTGGAACCTATTCAACGCGTCTTGAAATACAAGACACGAGTGTCTCAGATTTCAAGGTGCGTCGATACCTATCTATCTGAGGTTTGAAACCAGAGAAGGGGTTCGGAGTGAGGTTACTTTTCGAAAGTTTTGACAAAGTGTATTTTGAAAACAGCAATCAAAAAGCCTACGTAAGAGTAGTCTCTACTAATTTGAAAACATTTGCTTAATTTCGATATTTGGGCTAAAAGTCACGCTACGTACAAGTGCGAATAAGTATGACTCGATTAAAATGCATAAATAATGTAAATTGTCAAAATAATGACATATTGCTATAGGAAATGTACGTTAAATAATAATTTATTGACTAAATTATTACTATAGACGTTATTTTCCAATCTCGTATCAGCATTTGTGCAGAAAAACCCTCGCTTTGACATGCTAAAAGACTCTATGAAGCGGTACAATTTAGTGTTGGATCCGTGATTCTAGTCGTTATTTAATGCATGAATGAGGACTTGCATAATTATAAAAGTGACGTCGGTTTGCTTTAGTGATAATGAGTCGTTTATTTATGCGATATTGGCGGGGTTTAGACGGATTATGAATCCGAATTGCTACAACCGTATTACGAATACGGCTTCGCTAGTGCCAATATCGGGTTTGGGGTTAATGTAACCCCATTATCCGAGTCTCAAACGTCCAGCCCGTAGGTAAAATGTTTACCTTTCGAAAATGTAAAGACGGTATTTTTGAGTGGATTTCGTGAATAGTGTATAAGTGTTAAAAAACCGATGATTGAAATGAATGAAGTGGGTTGGTATTTATAGAAAAATGGCTGGTTTATGGGTAGACAAAAACTTAATCGCCTGTGTACAGGCGAATTTAATTTCATCTGGGCTGTTTTTTTGTAGGAAAAACAAAAAGGCTGCACACCCAAAACAAAAACTTAATCGCCTGTTCACTGGCTATTAAGTTTTTAATCGCCTGTTAACAGGCGATTTTATTTTTGTTTTGGTGGGCTGTTTAAGCCGCCTTTGGCTAAGTGACGTATTATAGGGTAATGATTATGTTTTGTGATGTAATTGTCGTGTGGGTTAAGTAATTGTTCAGTTTTGGTCCGAATTTCGGTTTTTGTGTTTCGGTTTTTGTCGTGTTTTTCGGTTTTGGCTCGAAATAAAATAATATTAGGTTATATTATTTTACGGTTTTGTAGAGTCTAGTTTTGAAAATGTGACACGGGACGCACTTTGGCCCGCTTTCGTGTTGTGTTTTGGGTCGCTTTTGTAAGTTTGGGTAGTTTGTAGCTAGTTGGGCGGTTTTTGGGGCTTGGCTTAATAAGACGTTCCTGTATTGTGCTCGTGTTATGCTCATAATGACTAAAATTGACATTCATTTTTATAACTATGCAAATCCAAATTAATACGCTAAAAATGACTAATACGTTTTAGACACTTTTTGTACCGCTTCGACTCTTTTAAAAGCATGCATGAAAGTCCTTTTCATCATCGGGTTTGTTTTTGGGGAATGCGGATACGGGTATCTACTGAGCCCCAGTTTGGTCGAGCTTGGACAAAGCGTTAGTCAAACTTAAAGATAATATCCAGGACCATTACGGTCTCGATACTACCGTGGCGCTAAGCATGTGTCTCATGGGAGAGACGAGGACTTAAGCGTCGGGAAATGCGAGGAGGGCGACATGTTTTCAAGGACATGACGGTCCTACATGTTTAAGGGCATGTCGGCTGAATGTGGCTGAGTACTCCCGGTGGCGCTTTGCTTGTGTTTCCGCTTGTGCTCCTTTGCTTTGCTTTGCGCCACGGCTTGCTTTGCTCGCCGGCTTGCGCTCGCTCCTTACCTTTGCTCGCGCTTACGGCTTGCTTTGCTCGCGCCGGCTTGCGCTCGCTTTACGCTTTGCTCGCGCCGGCTTGCGCTCTGGCTCAGGCTTACGCTTGTGCTTCTTCACTGGACGTCTCGTAGCAGAGGTTACGCGTTTTTGGGCTTGGTTTATAAGAATGGTTGGCGTTTTTGTGAAGGATTAGGTTTTTTTGTGAACGTCTCATAAGGAGGTTACGTGTTTTTGTGTTTCTCATAAAAAGGGCTAGGTTTTTATGAACGTCTCGTGAGGAGGCTACGTGCTTTTTGTGGTTCTCATAAAAAGGGCTAGGTTTTTATGAACGTCTCGTGAGGAGGCTACGCGTTTTTGTATTTCTCATAAAAAGGGCTAGGTTTTTATGAACGTCTCGTAAGGAGGCTACGTGTTTTTGTATTTTAACGTCTCGTGAGGAGGCTACGTGTTTTGGTTTTTCTCATAAAAAGTTAGGTTTTTATGAACGTCTCGTGAGGAGGCTACGCGTTTTTGTGGTTTTATAAAAGTGGTTAGGCTTTTATGAACGTCTCGTGAGGAGGCTACGTGTTTTTTTGTGGTTCTCATAAAAAGGGCTAGGTTTTTATGAACGTCTCTTGAGGAGGCTACGCGTTTTTGGTTTTTCTCATAAAAAGTTAGGTTTTTATGAACGTCTCGTGAGGAGGCTACGTGCTTTTTGTGGTTCTCATAAAAAGGGCTAGGTTTTTATGAACGTCTCTTGAGGAGGCTACGCGCTTTTGGGTTTTTCATAAAAAGTTAGGTTTTTATGACACGTCTCGTGAGGAGGCTACGTGTTTTTTGGTTGAAATGCACGTCTCGTGAGGAGGCTACGTGCTTTTTGTGGTTCTCATAAAAAGGGCTAGGTTTTTATGAACGTCTCTTGAGGAGGCTACGCGCTTTTGGGTTTTTCATAAAAGTTAGGTTTTTATGACACGTCTCGTGAGGAGGCTACGTGTTTTTTGGTTGAAATGCACGTCTCGTGAGGAGGCTACGTGCTTTTCTTTTTCTCATAAAAAGTTAGGTTTTTATGAACGTCTCGTGAGGAGGCTACGCGTTTTTTGGTTGAAATGCACGTCTCGTGAGGAGGCTACGTGCTTTTCTTTTTCTCATAAAAAGTTAGGTTTTTATGAACGTCTCGTGAGGAGGCTACGCGTTTTTGTTTGGTTTTGTGGGTATATATGGGTATATTTGTGGTTCGGTTTTGGATTGCAGTTGTTGGCCTTGTGTGTGACGTCTTAGGCTTTGAATATTTCGTCTTGCTGCAAAAATGCATATTCGGGTTGTAGTTGGGTCTGAAATCCTTGCGTATTTTCTTGCCGAGTGTACCTGCAAAATGTCGTTAGTCGTAAAAACACATATATATGTCTCGATTGAGACTGACTCGTTTATGACTAAACCTAATGCGAATGCAGAGTTTTGAAATATGCTGTTTAGAAAGTATTTTAGACTCGTAAAAAGTCGTTTTTGACATTGTAAAAATGGGAGCTAAAACAACGTTTTGAGACGAAAATTGTGAATGCGAAAATCATGTTTTGTGTTGTATTTCGTTTTGCCAATCTTGGCTATAAAAGGAGGGCTAGGTTAACTCATTCTACTCATCCTATCAACGTTCTATTCTCGGTATTCCAAAGATATTCAAAATATTTACGGAACGTTAGTCGAGTTATGGAGAATTTTGAAGGAAACTTGCGCCGTTGGTGTTCGTCGTTGTCGGGTATAGAAGAGAAAGACTTTGAAAGATTGCGGTATCGGGGTACTCCTGGAGTGCAGGCGAGTTCAAATGGAGCCCGAGTTATTGGAGGTTTGTCTCGACTATTGGGACCTAAGTTTTCACGTGTTCCGCTTTCCTGGCGGGAAGGTCTGTCCATTGGTCGAGGAGTTTGGAGCTATTGGTGGCTAAGGGAATCTGGTGTTTGTTTTATTGTGTTGTTGTTAGTATTATGTTCATATTATTTTGTATTATGTTCGTACTATGTCTATCCTAAACCCGATGTAAATGCCGGGTTAAGTACAAGTATTATAATATATTGTAGTGTTGTTAGTGTATCTCTAAGGTTCTAGTTATGCTCCTACTTTTGAAAAATCCAAAATGTAACCGTTCTTTTTAAGATTAATAAAAATCAGGTTTTTATTTACGACTTTGCCTCATTTTGCTTATTATTCTGTGTGAAATTCCTTGGCTCTAATTCTTTTTTCAAAGTTTAGAATGTAAGTATGGTCCTTGTTTTTAGGAATTTTTTGTATTGACTATTCCCTCGACCTTTTTAAGCTTTGGGTTTGTCGTTTATTGTTGAACGTTGTTCCTTTTACCTTTTGGGTTATGGAACGATTTTGTGATGACTATATCCTCAGCCTTTTTAAGCTTTAGACGTGCCATTTTTGTGTTAAATGTCGCCTTATTTCAACCTTTTGGGTTTCAAGAGGCGAATTTTTGTGTTGACTATGTCCTCGGCCTTTTTAAGCTTTAGACGTGTCATTTTGTGTTGAATATCGCCCTTTTTAACCCTTCAGGTTATGAGGCGAGTTTTGTGGTGACTATGTCCTTGACTTTTTTAAGTTTTGGACGTGTCATTTTTGTATTGAATATCGGTTGTGCTTTTTGCAAAGCTGCCTACGTATCCATGGAAAATGGAATCAAACCGGCGTAGTTCGGGAGTGTACGTTTAGGGGCATACCGGCCCAAGAGTTGTGTTTGGTGGATGCATGTTTAGGGGCATGCCGGCCCATGAATTGTTTTTATAAAATTGTATTTTACAGATACATTGCAAGGGGTTTTTAAAGATAGTATTTCTTGAGTTGATCGAGATTTGTGGCGAGGTTGAACTCTTGGCCGTCGAGGTCGGTTAGTTTGACTGCTCCGCCCGTGTAGATCTCCTTGACGAGGTAGGGCCCAGCCCAGTTAGGCTTGAACTTTCCTCGTGGGCCGACTGGGAGTAGTGCTCGAACTGACTTTAGCACGAGATCCCCCACTTTAATGTTTCGTGGCTTAACTCGTTTGTTGAAGGCTCGTTGTAATCGTCGTCCCATTTCGTATGCTCTTCTTTCTTCAGCTTTTTGAAGATTGGTTCGCAAATCATGGTGAGTTTACTGACAAATCGGGAGATATATTGGATTTGTCCCAAAAGGCTCCTTATTTCGTCGATGTTGCTTGGCGGCTTCATGCCCATTATTGCCTTGATTTTGGTCGGGTCTCGAAAGTCGGCACATACCCGTATTTTGCCGCTTTTTCTTCATAATCGAACCATGTTGGAGACCCAGCCCGAGAGTCCGAGTATTCGATGACTTGGATGAATCCGACTTGTAGTTGCTTTTCGATCTCTTTTGACCATGAGAGACCATTACGGCTTGATGCGTCGGAGTTTCTTTTTGGCCAGTGCGGAGCCTTGCTTGATGGGGATGCGGTGTTCGGCCATCTCGCGGTCGATGCGGGCATGTCTTTGTCACGACCATGCGAAGACGTCCTTGAATTCTATGAGGAGCTTGGTATATGTGGTCCTTTCTTACGTGCTAAGAGAAGCCCCGGTGTAGTCCTCGAGGTTCTTGAGCGTGCCCATGTTGATGGTTGTTGTGTCTTCAATAATGGGGTCCTGTTAGGGTTACGAGACAATGCTTGCAATGTATCTATATAATGCAATGTTATTTTGTTTAAAATTATCGCATTCATTAGAATATGTAGATTTTAAATGAGGCAAAGAGTAACAAAAACTTTCATGTTATTAATGTTATCAAAAGCAGTTACATTTGAAGATAGCTCAGACGAGGGAGCTTCGGATAACCTTAATGACTCTAGTTTTTCAATTAGGTTTACTACTTTAGTAATGTAACCTAGTGACCCTGCCGTTAAGAAAATTTTGGCGTCATAAGGGCGCCAGACCCTATACTCTAGGTGTAGATACTTGAATTGAAACTGCCTAGGTCGTTAGTAGATCTGGCGGCGTTTTCTTCGAGCTTTAGCTGTTGGAGGGCGGCTTGGAAGTCTGAGGCCTTTGTGGTGATGATCTTGTCATCTAAAGGTATCCTAACCTTTTGGTGGAGGCGCGGCAGGCCTTGGGGGTGCTGTAAGAATCGGCGGTGCCTTTAGTGCGCCCAGTGCGTTGATAGCGTGTATGGGCTCGACTTTGGCAGTGGCTTGAGACGAGCTTCCTTGATATCCATGACTCGTGCTTTTATTCCTATTTTCTTTGCGGAGGTCGTCTTGATGAGTTCACCGACGACGCCGAGTGTTGAGAAGGCGTCAGTTCTTGTCTAGTAGATGTTGTTGGTATGCAGGGTGAGGTTGTTGATGAACTTGGTGATTAAGTCGGTGTCCCTTGGCGGTTAGGTATTTGGGCACGTAGTTTCTTCCAACGTGTCGTATTGATAAACCCTTCATTGTCATACGAGTCGGGACCTCCAAAGCACGTAGCGAGACTTGGATGTCGTTGTTGTCCCTGCATCGCAGATCGAATGCCACCGTTATGTCTTCGAAACTACCGGTCTTGTGTGGCTCTAAAGAATAGAACCATGCTGCTGGGTTGCGGGTCCGGTGAGTGTGGGAATAAAGTGGCCCAGCGGGGGTCGACCCCATAATGGCCATCTTGGCTTTGAAAGCTTTGGCGTGTCTGGCGGGCTTCGTGACCTTTGAAAAAGGGAAGGCCGCTGAGCGCTAGCTCATCGGGTAGCATGGACCTGACGTTCTTTGGGGTGTGCTCGTTTTCTTGGTGTATGGAGTAACCCCTTGAGTTCGTGAGACGCACTTCCATGGTTCGAATCCTTTTTGCATTCCGCTCGATTCTTGACCAGCGCCGCGGCGTTTTCTGCCTTGAACTTTTGCATGATAGCCATTTGCTCGATCGTCGTAGTGAGGCTAGCTATCCTATCATTGAGTCATCGGACTTGTTCGGCGATTACCTCGAGGGTGGTGGTGGTCCTCCGAGACCCTCATCGTGTTGAAAGGCCATGACAGTTTTGGTTTTGATCATTGTAGGAGCGCTTCTTTGGAGGCGGAGGTGGGTTCAAGTGACGGTTCTTAGTTCGTCGTGTATCCAGGGTTTTTCAATGAGCGGACCTGACAAAGTTTTCAAAACTTTAGTGATTCTAAATGAGAAGGAAAAGACTCAAATGAAAAATCGCATTCACGACCAAAGGAAAACACAAAAGTGTAAAAAGTGGGTGACTTGACTTGACTCGTGTTTTTAGCTTTTAAAAGGACACGGAAGCTTTTGAGGTAGGCGTGTTGACACGTCCTATTCTCGAGGTAGGAAAATTTGTATGATCATAATCTGATTGACCCGGTTTGGCGGTATGTTGCCAGGGTTTAACATTGGATTATGATAAAAAGGATCGCAGGCAAAGTAGCGATAGGCTAACCGACCGAGGATGTTAAAATTGGGTAAAAAGCGATCAATTGTTCGCCTTTACGTGTGGCTCGAGGATTTAAATCAAAAATGACGATAAGTCATTCGATTCAAAGAGTAAATCAACGGGTTCGCATCACGAGCGAGCGCGTTTTTGTTTTGAGAGAAAAAAAGATTAAATCGGGATGACTAAAGAGTCACTCGACTTAGAGCTAATTCTAACGTTCTAAAAGTTAATTTCATTTAAAATCTCCGAAATGAATTGACATACTCGGGTTTTTGCTTTGTGAAAGACCTTTAGCAATAAATGTATTATGATGATACGTCAGTCGCATAATTCATTTACGTTTTGAAAAAGACCTGGGATATAGTGGTTATCCTTGGTCGGTTTTAAATGTAGTGGCATTTTATTTATTAAACTCAAATGACTACAGGTCAAAGAGCCTAACGGCGTGTTTTCAAAAGTATGACCTTTTTTGAAAAAAGTTTGAAAAAGCAATTTCAAAGATGGACGTATTTTAAAAGTATAATGCCTAGGAAAAGTTTTCACATGCAGAAAGTTTTTGAAAGACTACTATAGTGAGGGTACTATAGCTTCACACTTGTACATATAAACACAGGTTTTTGGTTTATAGGGTAAGGTTCCCTCCAGTCATTCCCGCGACGTTTAGGTAGGGGCACCCGCAAGACTACACACATCTTAGGTGTGAATTCAAGACGGGCCCTAGAGCGTTCGAGTTTGACTGGTTACGATCGTTTGTACGGATGCCGTACTTGTAATCGTGGAGGGGTGAGAGAACAGTGTGTCCGGAGTTACCTCGCTTATGAAGCGAGAGTTACTGGGGGCCGTTCCTCAAAGGGTGTGGTTTGAATCAGGAGGATTCGACTCAACGTATTTTTGCCCAAATATCGAAAGCGTAAATGTTTTCAAAGTTTCAAGCTTCACTTCTTTATGATTTTAAAATAAAAGAAAAACTAGTTTTTCAAAAATAATAAAAATCATGCTTGTCCCCAGCGGAGTCGCCAGCTGAAGGTACCGGGAAATGTGAGAAATCGCTAGTCCCTATCGACGCCCTGCGCGCGCCCGCCCTCGCCCCGTGTGGGGGCGCCGGGGCGGAATGCGCCTCGCAGGAAAAAGTGCGAAGTTTTGAGAAAAATGGGGGAGATCATTGCATGAATTTGTGACCAAAAAGAAAAGTAGAAAATCCTTTTTGAAAGTGTATTTTCGGAGTCGCCACCAAATATTAAAGGAATTTGGAACCTATTCAACGCGTCTTGAAATACAAGACACGAGTGTCTCAGATTTCAAGGTGCGTCGATACCTATCTATCTGAGGTTTGAAACCAGAGAAGGGGTTCGGAGTGAGGTTACTTTTCGAAAGTTTTGACAAAGTGTATTTTGAAAACAGCAATCAAAAAGCCTACGTAAAAAGTAGTCTCTACTAATTTGAAAACATTTGCTTAATTTCGATATTTGGGCTAAAAGTCACGCTACGTACAAGTGCGAATAAGTATGACTCGATTAAAATGCATAAATAATGTAAATTGTCAAAATAATGACATATTGCTATAGGAAATGTACGTTAAATAATAATTTATTGACTAAATTATTACTATAGACGTTATTTTCCAACCTCGTATTAGAATTTGTACAGAAAAACCCTCAGTTTTGACATGCTAAAAGACTCTATGAAACGGTACAATTTAGTGTTGGATCCGTGATTCTAGTCGTTATTTAATGCATGAATGAGGACTTGCATAATTATAAAAGTGACGTCGGTTTGCTTTAGTGATAATGAGTCGTTTATTTATGCGATATTGGCGGGGTTTAGACGGATTATGAATCCGAATTGCTACAACCGTATTACGAATACGGCTTCGCTAGTGCCAATATCGGGTTTGGGGTTAATGTAACCCCATTATCCGAGTCTCAAACGTCCAGCCCGTAGGTAAAATGTTTACCTTTCGAAAATGTAAAGACGGTATTTTTGAGTGGATTTCGTGAATAGTGTATAAGTGTTAAAAAAAACCGATGATTGAAATGAATGAAGTGGGTTGGTATTTATAGAAAAATGGCTGGTTTATGGGTAGACAAAAACTTAATCGCCTGTGTACAGGCGAATTTAATTTCATCTGGGCTGTTTTTTTGTAGGAAAAACAAAAAGGCTGCACACCCAAAACAAAAACTTAATCGCCTGTTCACTGGCTATTAAGTTTTTAATCGCCTGTTAACAGGCGATTTTATTTTTGTTTTGGTGGGCTGTTTAAGCCGCCTTTGGCTAAGTGACGTATTATAGGGTAATGATTATGTTTTGTGATGTAATTGTCGTGTGGGTTAAGTAATTGTTCAGTTTTGGTCCGAATTTCGGTTTTCGTGTTTCGGTTTTGTCGTGTTTTTCGGTTTTGGCTCGAAATAAAATAATATTAGGTTATATTATTTTACGGTTTTGTAGAGTCTAGTTTTGAAAATGTGACACGGGACGCACTTTGGCCCGTTTTACGTGTTGTGTTTTGGGTCGTTTTTGTAAGTTTGGGCCGTTTTGTAGCTAGTTGGGCTGTTTTTGTGGCTTGGCTTAATAAGACGTTCCTGTATTGTGCTCGTGTTATGCTCATAATGACTAAAATTGACATTCATTTTTATAACTATGCAAATCCAAATTAATACGCTAAAAATGACTAATACGTTTTAGACACTTTTGTACCGTTTCGACTCTTTTAAAAGCATGCATGAAAGTCCTTTTCATCATCGGGTTTGTTTTTGGGGGGTACGGATACGGGTATCTACACCTACGAGATACTTGAGCGAATCGGAGAGGTGGCGTATCAACTTGCCTTACCGCCTAACTTATCAAGAGTACACAACGTTTTTCACGTATCTCAACTACGAAGATATCGATCTGACCCAAGCCACATCATCACGCCAGATGTCATTGAAATCGAGCCTAATATGTTGTACTCCGAGAAACCGGTGGAGATCTTGGAGCGGGAAACTAAGACTTTGAGACGAAAGGCAATACCCCTAGTAAAGGTACTCTGGAGAGGTCAAAAGACCGAACAAGCGACTTGGGAAACCGAGGCGTCGATGAAGAAGCAATACCCGGAGCTATTTAGCACAGGTAACCTCAGAAACCTAGTTAACTTTAAGTTTCGGGGACGAAACTTCTTTAAGGGGGGAGGATTGTAACACCCCGTGTTAATTTAAGCTAATCATAATTAGGAAATCAATAATTAGACAATCTCGCTCAAATATTTCCAAAAACAATACACTACATGTTTCTCGCACCTAAACTAAAACCATTTTGATATACTCTGAATTTGAACTTTATTTTTAAATATTCGAACTCGATAAATCAAACGTTGAATCTACGACAAATTTCTCAACGACAAATTTTGGCACGCAAATCGAGATCAATGTTGACCAAAGTGGCCGAGCCACTTAAGGTGATTAAATCACCTAATTCCTTTTTCAAATATACTTACCCATAATCAAAATCTAACAAAATTAGTTAAGACTTAACCATTTTGATTAATACTAACAAAACATATTATATTAATATTAAATCACTATTTCGTTTTGATTTAACTAACACTTTCGCTAAATATCGAAATAATGAGTCACACTAAGCCTAAACTGATAAACTTTTTGACGTTTGAGGATAATTATTTAAATCAATAACATTCAACGAAAAAAAATAAGTGTTTCGATCAAATATAATTTTTAATCAAAGTTGCGAGGAGCTAGTACCTAATTTTTGTTTTGATTTCGTTTTGAGGTTTATTTTCAATTTTATTTTTGATCTTACTTCAAACCATTATTTTAAGACTATATATTTCATTTCGAGACTTTTCGCGTACGCGCAAATCGAAAATTTCAAAAACGAAAAATCGGGCCACTTGATTCATTTTGGCCGAGCTACATGCTAGATTGCCATGCTCTTGATCGACTTCTCTTTCTCTTACACAACCATGTCTCCTTTACTACCAAGTCTCATCACTTACACTCCTACTTGTTTACATCATCACATCTTAGCTCATTTTAATTTTAAGTTTATACATTGCAAATACACAATTACATACAAGTTTACTAGTATACATATTACCACTACTACTACATTTCATTACACACAAAAACAAACTAATACTCTAACTTTTTCTCTCTAAATAAACCACCTCAAGAACACAAGTAAGCCTAGCTTCATTTTCGACTTTGACCCTCCATGAAGATCTTCATCTTCTTCCTTGCATTTTCTTCCTTAAACTTTTATTTCTTGCTCTTTAATTTCCTTAAGCTCTTAATATACTTCTCCACCATTTATACTCATTAATCACTACCTCTTTTAACTTGTAAATAAACATGAACATAAATCAAAATCATTTAAAATATTTACATCACCTAAACCAAAAAAATATATATATATATACTACACCTAAAATTTTTATTTTAATTATTCTAGTATAACATAAATTGCTAACTTAACTAATTTTTTTTCTTGTATGTACTTTGAAACATAAAGACGAAGAGCCAAGTGACGGGGTTGATTTAAGCGTCTTTGACAATATCGTAGACCCGGATAATTGTTAACCAAAAGTCATACCGAGCTTAATTAAGGTGTCCCCGCACACTAGTTTTCATTTTGTAAATCGCATGCTATAAATGTTATGTGTTATATTTGTTATGTTTATGACCACCTAGCATCACATGTTAAATTAGGAGACAAAAATCGAAAAATAACATTAGTGTAACATATATAAGACACACGGCCTACCCTTAGTTTTTGGTTTAATTTTTCGTTTTAATTTTTGTTAATTGCATGCTTAAAATACTATGAATAAGGTGTACATGAAAATATATTTAGTTTATGTTTAGGACTTAAAATGAAATTGTGGTGAAATTTAAATGTTTTAAAGACATGTGTGTTCTTGAACTATTGTTGTTATTCTTGTGTTTGAAATGATTTTACTTTTGTGTGTTAATGTTTGTATATGTTTTTCACTCATGTTAAATACATACAGGATATAAAAGAAATTAGTTATTGAATTAGAAGTATAAAAATCAAAAATCAAAAACTATGAATATATATATATATATATATATATATATATATATATATATATATATATATATATATATATATATATATATATATATATATATATATATATATACACGGCTATTTTAATTTAAATGGACCAAGTTTTAGTTTTAATTTTTCTAAATAACATATTATGATTAGTTTAGGTAAATTAGACTTGTAGGAAAAATTTGAGAAAATTATATAAACATATGAAAATTTGACTAATTGATGTTCATATGAAAAATATTAGGGTTCTTCATTTCTTCAAGTGTTCTTCATTTATGTAACTAGTTTGACTCATAATTTTTATAAAGTTTTACTTAAATGTTGTTTTAATCCACTAGTGAATAAATACAATACTAATCATATAAGTTGAATAAGCTAAATCTTAATAATGAAAAAGTTAGAAATTTAAAGTGAGTAAAAACACTATTCATAAATAAAATAAAATATTTAGTGAAAATCGTAAACTAGTTAAATCACTTTAGTATAATTTAAATAATTAGTATATAAAAACTTTAAGTCAAAACCGATAAATTAGAAAACGAAAATAAAAATGAACAAGTGTATATGAGCCACGGTTTTAGGGTTATTTTTAGACCTAAAATGAATTTGTCACTTTTTATTTTTATCACTTAAGTATTTTAATTAGTTAAAGTAATGAATTATTAATAAAAACAAAAAAAAAGAAATAAATAGCCTAACATCAAACAACCTCACGGCATTCACCCTTAAAATGGGTCAATTTTGGTCAAAATGAATTTGTCACTTAGTCACTAAATTTGATTTGTATTTAGGATTATATTAGATTGTATAATGAATTGTTAATAAAAAGAATCAACGAAACCGATTAAAATAAACGTTACATGTTTTAAAATGAATAAATTCGAGTGTTACTACCTTTGCTACAATTTAGATTTGGACATACGGACTATTTAAAATGAACTACGACAACCTCGCTAAAAATGGAAACCGCTAAAAGTTTAGTTAAGTATATATGACTAAATTTAACCGAGTTTTATTTTTGAAATATTATTTAAAATCACTAAGTACAAAATGAACTTAACAACTTTGAAACTAGAACTTTGTACTTAAATTTAAAACGAGTTTTACTTCCGAAATGATTTTTCAAATCACTAAATACAAAACGAACTTAACGACTTTAAAACTAGAATTTTGTACTTAGAAAATAAAAGTTGGTTTTGTAAACCTAAAAATATCCTAAGTATAAAAATAGTTATAAAGTATAAAAATACTAAGTATAAAGGAAATACTAAGTATAAAAATATAATAATAAATACTAAGTATAGAAAAAGATACTAAGTATAAGAATACATATACGTATAAAAATACGTATAAAAAACGAAGTATAAGAATACGCATACGTATAAAAATACGTATAAATACGAAGTATAAAAATACGTACAAATACGAAATACGAAAATACGAATACGTATAAAAATACGAGGAATAGTAAATACGAGGAATAGTAAATACGATGAATAGTAAAACACGGTGAATAGTAAAATAATGAATAGTGAAAATACTTAAAATTTTACGAATGGACTCAAAATAAATATTTAAGCTTTTCTATGTGCTTCCGTTTACCTGAAGAACTGCTAGAACTAAATTTTCATTATACAAGTTCGACGTTATTGATTATTATGAACTGTCACTGGAGAAATAAAGGAACGAAGAAATGATAAAGAAAGTACTTGTTAAATACTCGGGTGTCTGTCATGTTGCGAATCTATTGTGCCATCGTTAGAAAGTTAGCCGCGTATGGGGACTCTTTCACTCTCAGTGCTGACTGAGGCGTCCTAATGACTCTCATAGTCTTTAGGCAAGCGGCGTTTACATCCCTTGAATGGGCATAAATGTGGCGACCTGCGGTCCATACGAGGTAACGGTAGTTGACCATCCCATCCGGGGACCTTGTCGATAGGTATTAATCGTTTTATTTAGGAAAGCATACTCTCCCGAATAGCGAGGTTTATGTCGACTCTAAATAGAGGTGTATGCATACATTAGATAAGGGATTGAATCGTCCTTCTTACCTATTGGTATCTTTAGCATTAAAGTCCGTTGATGTACCCGGCACGCTATTGCGCAGGCCTTGCTTTTGTAGGGTTTTGCATGCTTCCATCCTAACTTGTTGTGGCTCATAGGACAACATATGATAGATTATCCATGTTGTATTGGATATTAGGTAGTTATCACGTACGCTACTTAGTGTTTGATTTGATGTACGAGTCTGAGTAACTAGTGCACTTCGATAGAGGATCATATGGGTGATTTGCTATGAGAGTACACAAGCCGCTCTGTAGTCAAGACTCGCGAGATATGTTACCACATGAATAATTGAAAAGGGTCGACTACCCCGAATGTGAATGAAATGATGATGATTTGCCTACCTGTTTATGAATTGAGATGATCTGATGATTTAATTGCCATGTTAAATGAACTGTTTTATGTTATGCTTTATGAACTGCATTGCTGTATGTATATATGTGTTGCTTAGAATGTGCGAAATTTGAAAAAGCTAATACGGAATCAACAGTACCAGAGACTTATTTGTTGATCTATACAAGGGGATTGAAGGCCTTATTTTATATTTTGTGAGAATGTAATCGATTAGACTCTGTTTTATCTTTGACTCTTATTATGTATAATGAGTTGTATTACGATGACAGCTGGTTTTATAAATAGACTTAATTAATATTCCGCCTTAGTTTAATTAAAGTCACGAAAATCCAGGTTGTTACAATGCACATGTAAAAATTTGGATAAAATATGCCGTTTGAGGAAAATATTTTGAGTCTGTAAAAGACGCTTTTGACGTTCGTAAAATGTGAATTAAGAACGCCGTGCTTAACGTAAGTTTGCGAAATGCAACGATTGAATTTTGTGGAGTGTTTAAATTGTATGTGAAAAATATAGTCGAGAATCGATGACGGAGTCGACACAGTACGATGTAAAGCCGGGTACCAAATACGTAATCGAAAATACGCCGTAAAAACGTAAAAAAGACAGCGGTGCGTAGGCTGCAAAGTTTTACTGCAACACTAGGCTACAAGACGGTGTGCAGTCGTCGCGTCAAATGTCGGAAAAAGCATGAAAAATCGCCTGTATACCAGCGATTTTCAGAAAAATCGCCAGTGAATAGGCGATTTGACGAAAATCGCCAGTTTTCTGGTGATTTTTGTGAAAATCGCCAACTTTGTGGTGATTTTTTCTGCTTTTGTGTTGATTTTTTGGTTAATCGCTGGTTCATTAGCGATTATATTTCGTGCCGTTGCTGCTTGAATACGTTGCCTATAAGAAGGATGACTAAGTTTACTTCATTCACTCATCCCTCCATCCATACTTCACTTCTCATTTCGATTTGCAATTTTCATACTCACATTCTAATAGTACTTGTAATATGTCGTAGAACGCTTTTTTTTTTTTTTGTGGAGTACTGGAGCATTTTGAGGGGCTTTTGAGGGTCTGGTGTGCCTCGTTGTCAGACCTCGAGAGAAGGAGTCTGAGAGATTGCGGTATGGGTGTCTTTTTGGGGTTAAGGCAAGTTCGCGAGGAGATTGATTTACTTGACGCTTGTCTTCACTATTGGGACTTAGCGTATCATGTATTTCGCTTTCCTGACGGGGAGATTTGTCCCTTGGTCGAAGAATTCGCCTCGATTGGAGGTTGGACTCGTACGGTCACTCCTATGTGCGTCCGTCAAGAGTAGGGATACCAGAGGAATATCCAGAATTTCGTCCAGATGACTAGGAACCAGACTGAGGATCTATTTATGGAAGGGCGTTTGAACATACTCCGCCTTTGTCAGAGGTTTATGGACTATGACAATGGGAGTATCTCTGTAGTGGCCCGTAGGAGGGCGTTGGCCCTTTGTGTGGTGCATTGCTTCATGTTCCCAGACTCAGTGGATGGAGGAGTGTTCGGAGAGGCACGTTTGGTTTGTGTAGTGGAACAGATGGAGATGGGCTAGAATCCTGCCGCCTTGATCGTTGCTGAGACGGTCCTTGGCTTAGATGACCTCATGATTACTTTTCCACCTTCGTGAGATCGTCTGCCATTCGTTGGGTCGTGCCGTGGTGGGAGGTAGTCACCGTGACGGGCAGTGCGGTTGGTGATGGTGCGTCCGGAGTGATGCTCTGTGGCTTCGACATGGGCGTTTATATCCATCCCTTGAGGGTAAGGAGGCAGATGGGATATGCGCAGTTCATTCCCGGGCAAGACACCATGATTCAGGATTTGGTTGTGCTCAACAACCAAATTACTGACGCGTGGTCACAAGGTTGGGTTATGCGTCTTAGGTGGCATGTGATGGGCACACCGGCTACAGTGCGTGTTTCCAAGTCCTATATTCGGTGGACTACGGCGCGGACTACTCACCAAAGGGCTCGCCTTCGTGCTATAGAGAAAAATGAGCCGCCGCCGACTTCTGCCTTCGATCCTGTGCGCTTCGGACGTGGAAGCCGTGGGAGTTCCAGCTCAGGGAGTGCGCCTTCTATAGAGACGGTTCTTAGCCGCTTGGGCTTTACTATGTTCAATGCTCTTAGCTGTGACGGCCGCGATGGTACTCTGCACATGGGTTGAGGTTAAATTCTCCCTTCAGTTTGAAGAATTGATGATGATGTTTGTTTGTCTTATAGCTTAGTTTCTTGTTGTCTGTTTGTCTCTTTATTCCCAAACCCCGAAGGTTATGCCGGGGCCTTGTAATGTCTGTAGTGGTCGTAGCGTTTGGTAGTGTGCTCCTGACCGAAAAATCCAAAATGTAATGCTTTCTTTTAACCAATAATAAAACAAAAGTTCCTTGTACAACTTGCCTTGTTTTCTTAAAGTCAGAGATATGCGCGTATTTTGCTTTTGTCTTTTGAATTTCGTTGTGTTGGCTATACCCTTAACCTTAGATGTCTTGGGCAAGCCGTTGTGCGTTAAATGACGGCTGTGCTTTTGAAAAGCTGCCTCTATGTATCCATGTAAATGGAATCAAGCCGGCGTAGTTTAGAGTCGTTTTTTGTGAAATGCACGTTTAGGGGCGTGCTAGCCAGTGAAATGCTTTTGCTATTTGGTTGACAATGCGCGTTTAAAAGCATATAATCCCATAGAATCGTGTTTATAAAAGGAGTGCACGTTTAAGGGCATGCTGGCCCGTGAATTCCTTGTAGGAAATCCATGTTTAGGGGCATGCCGGCCCATTGAATTGTGCTTTGCTTTTTGTGATGAGTGTGTATGTTTAGGGGCATGCCGGCCCGTGAATTGTTCAATTACATACTATAAATACATTGCAAATTGTTTCAGGGGTAGTATTTCTTTAGCTGATCGAGATTGGTCGCTAGATTAAACTCTTGACCGGCTAGGTCAGTTAGTTTGACTGCTCCGCCTGTGTAAATTTCTTTGACGAGGTAAGGTCCAGCCCAGTTGGGTTTGAATTTTCCTCATGGGTCGACAGGGAGTGGCGCGCGTACTGCCTTCAACACTAGATCTCCTGCTTTTATGTTTCGTGGTCGAACTCGCTTGTTGAATGCTCTTTGTAGTCGTGCCTGGTACATTCGTACGATGCTTAACGAATTTAGCCGGCGCTCGTCTAGGAGGATGAGTTGCTCATAACGCTCGCGGGCCCATTCTGCCTCTGGAATGCTACTTTCCATTAGTATTCGTAGGGATTGCATTTCTATTTCCACCGGCTGTATGGCTTCCTTGCCGTAAGTGAGGAAATAGGGTGTGAAGGTACCGGGAAGATGAGACCTATCGACGCCCTGCGCGCGCCCGCCCTCGCCCCGTGCGGGGGCGTCGGGAAGCGGAATGCGCCTCGCAGGAAAAAGTGCGCGATGTTTTGAGAAAAATGGGGGAGATCATTGCATGAATTTGTGACCAAAAAAGAAAAGTAGAAAAATTCTTTTTGAAAATGTATTTTCGGAGTCGCCACCAAATATTAAAGGAATTTGGAACCTATTCAACGCGTCTTGAAATACAAGACACGAGTGTCTCAGATTTTAAGATGCGTCGATATCTATCAATCTGAGGTTTGAAACCAGAGAAGGGATTCGGAGTGAGGTTACTTTTCAAAAGTTTTGACAAAAATGTGTTTTTGAAAACTGAAATCAAAAGCCTACGTAAAAGTAGTCTCTACTAATTTGAAAACATTTAGTTAATTTCGATATTTGGGCTAAAATGACGCTACGTACAAGTGCGAATATATATGACTCTATAAGAATGCATAAATAATGTAAATAGTCGAAATAATGACTTTACTATAGGAAATGTACGTTAAATAATAATTTATTGACTAAATTATTATCATAGACGTTATTTTCCGACCTCGTATTTGACTATTTAAGAATTTGTGAAAACCCTCAGTTTTTGACATGCTAAAAGACTCTATGAAACGGTACAATTTAGTGTTGGATCCGTGATTCTAGTCGTTATTTAATGCATGAATGAGGACTTGCATAATTATAAAAGTGACGTCGGTTTGCTTTAGTGATAATGAGTCGCTTATTTATGCGATATTGGCGGGTTTAGACGGATTATGAATCAGAATTACTACAACCGTATTACGAATACGGCCGCTAATGCCAATATCGGGTTGGGGTTAATGTAACCCCTTTGTCCGAGTCTCAAACGTCCCAGGCGTAGGTAAAATGTTTACCTTTCGAAAGTGAAAAGACGGTATTTTTGAGTGGATTTTGTGAGTATTTTTGTGTTTTGTAAAGCCGATGTCCTGCTTTAGAAATGAATGAAGTGGGTTGGTATTTATAGAGGTTGGTCGATTTGAAGGTGGACAAAATATAAATCGCCAGATAATCGGGCGTTTTATATTTTGTTTGGGTTGATTTTGTAAGAAAAATGAAAAGGCGGTGTGTGGGGAGGAGTTTATAATCGCTGTTAACAGCGATTAGAAACTTAATCGCTGCTCACAGGCGATTTCTATTTTGTTTTGGTGAAACGTTTATGCCGCTTTTGGTTTTGGTTGTTTGATTAAGTAATGATTATGTTTTGTTGTTTACTTATGGGTTAAGTATTTGTTCGCTTTGGTCCGAATTTCTGCCAGATTTCGGTTTTTGTCGTGTTTTTCGGTTTTGGCTCGAAATAAAATAATATTAGGTTATATTATTTTATGGTATCGTGGAGTCTTGTTTGTGAAAATGTGACACGGGACGCACTTTGGCCCGTTTTGAGTGTTGGGTTTTGGGTCGTGTTTGTAAGTTTGGGCCGTTTTGTAGCTAGTTGGGCTGTTTTTGTGGCTTGGCTTAATAAGACGTTCCTGTATCGTGCTCGTGTTGTGCTTATAATGACTAAGAGTGACATTCATTTTTATGATTATGCAAGTCCAAATTAATATGCTAAAAATGACTAATACGTTTTAGACACTTTTGTACCGTTTTGACTCTTTTAAAAGCATGCACGAAAGTCCTTTTCATCAACGGGTTTGTTTTTGGGGGGGTACGGATATGGGTATCTACAGGGTGTCATGCCTGTGGGGGTGCGAATGGTGGTACGGTATCCCCAAAGTGCATATGGAATTTTGTTGGGCCAGTCCCGACAACTGTCAATCATTTTCTCGAGGATAGTGACTACAGTTTTATTTGCTGCTTCCACGGCTCCGTTAGTTTGGGGTCAGTAAGGAGAGGATTTGTGATGTTGTATGTTGTACTTGGCGAGTATGGCTTCTGCTTCACCTTGAAAATGTGACCCTTGGTCGCTGATGAACTCGTGTGGTATGCCGTATCGGCATATGATGTTTGTTTGTATGAACTTGGCAACCTCTTTTGAGCCAAGGGTGCGAAAGGATGCCGCTTCCACCCATTTTGTGAAGTAGTCGATTACTAATAATACGAAGCAGTGTCCTCCTGCTCCGATTGGATGGATTTTGCCTATTACGTCTATGCCCCAAGTTGAGAAGGGCCATGGAGACGTGAGGCTGTAGAGGGGTGAGGGTGGTACATGTTGTACATTGCTGAAAATCTGACAGTTATGGCAGTGTTTGACGTAGTGGATCCAGTCTGCTTCCATGGTCGTCCAATACCATCCCAGTCGTAATATTTGCTTGTATAGTGCTCTTGTGTTCATGTGTGGGCCGCATTCGCCATCGTGTACCTGGGCGATGATTTCTTGTCCTTTCTTGTAATCGACACACATGAGTAGGGTGCCTTGTGGTGTCTTTTTGAGTAATGTCCCATCTCAAGTATGAATTGGCATACAAGGAGTCTGATGGCCCTTTTACCACGCTTGTCGGTGTCGGATGAATAAGAGTTGTTTGTTTTGTAGTTGAGTATGGCTTGGTACCATGGCTCTGTTAGTTCACCCTCGTCGATGTCAATGGTGTGTTCGTATGCGGGTTCACCACGTCTTTCGACAACAATGGGTAGTGTGTCAACATTTGGCGGCATGTTGAGAAGGGATGAAAGCTTTGACAGTGCGTCGGCAAATTGGTTCTCTTCCCTTAGGAGGTGATAGAATCCTATGCAGTCGAATTCTGTCAAGAGTTTTTGTATTCTTGCTTGGTATTTTGCGAAGGTTTCGTTCATGATTTTCCATGCCCCTGTTACTTGATTTATGATGAGGAAGGAGTCTCCATGTACCCGTAGGTGCTTTATGTTGAGGGCCATGGCTGCTTGTAAGCCGTAAATGCAGGCTTCGTATTCTGCGGCATTGTTGGTGTCGTTAAAGTCGAGCTTGATTGAGATGGGTGTGTGATTGCCGCTAGGGGATATTAGGAGTATCCCTACGCCGTAGTGTAGGTACCGGGATTAACATGGAACCACTCGACGTCTTGCTAAGGGCGTAAAAGTTAAAAAGATTAAGTACAAAAAACCTTTAAAAACTGTTTTGGAGCCGCCACTAAATTATGAGGGAAATTTAGAACCCGCCTCCGTGTCCTCATGCTCAAAGACACGTCTTAGAGTTCAAGGCACGTCGACACCCATCCGTCTAAGGCTATTGTGAAACCAGATTCGGATTCGAGTGAGGGTACTTTTCTAAAGTATAGTTCAAAATAATGTTTTTATGAAAGATCTTTTGGAAAAGCCTATCAAAAGATAGCCTCTACTAGACTTGAGAACAATGCAAAAAATGATACATGAGCCTAAGTAATTCGCTACGTACAAGTGCGATATAAATGTAAAAGAATGCAAAAAGAGATTGTTTAAAACCCTCAGTTAAGCATGCTTAACTTATTAACGAAAACAGTTCAGTTTAATGACGAATTCATTTTAAGTGATTTAGATGCAAGATGAGGATTTGCTAAATGCATGCAATAAAATAAAGTTCAATTGGCCATTGATTTATTTTAGAGAGGTCAGTTGTTTATGCGACTTTGGAAAGGTGTTACGAATAGGGTGTGTATTCGAGGTGCATGGCCGCCTTATGAAAAGCAGACTTGCGTACCAAAGTCGGGGTGAGCCTAATGTAGGCCCTTGCTAGTCAAAGAAGTAAAGAAACACCTTAATCCATGTTAGGATTAAGTATTACCTGTCTCAAGTCAGGAAACCGGCAGCGCTTCGCTTCAAAGGGAAGAATTCAACACTAGGAAAATGAAGAATTCAAAGGGTGTTTATGCGTGAGGCTTTGAGAAATTTGAGTTGTGAATTGAATGTGTTTTCTGATGTGTAATTGTGTCTTGAAACGAATGAATGGAGGGTTGTATTTATAGTGTAGAGCTCGTCAAGAATTAGGAAAGCCAGGGGATAAAACCGGACTTAGGAATCGCAAGGCTCCTTGCGAATGCTTGGGGCAATCGCAAGGCTCCTTGCGGCTGCCTGGCCTAATCGCAAGGCTTCTTGTGATTGGTAGGGCGGGCATTATCCTTTTATTCCGTATATTTCCAAATTATATTTTAGGATATACGGTATTGTAGATACCCGTATCTGTCGATATGGAAATTTATAGAAAACCCGACAAATACCCTATGATGATAGGACAACGTGTTTTCGTACCAGTTATTTTGAGTTGGTTTTACGATGTAAGCGGGCGCTGTCAGCAAAATGTTTATTAATTCAAAGGATATTTGATTTATTTGGCCCTGTCAACTTTTATTTTTGTCGCAAGTATGTGTTTTATTGGAAATAAAATGTTTTGGTTTGAAAAATCATTTTAAGTTTTTTTCGATTTGAAAAGTCGCTGTTACAAATATCGTTTGTTGACTTGAAAAGTCGTTCCTCGCGCTTTTTACGAGCTTTATTAAATCGTTTTGATTTAATTCGTTTTCTCAACAGCAAGTTTTAAAGCTCGTTTTAAGCCCGATTTTAAGAGCGATTTTGAGCCCGTTTCAACACGAATTTCGAGGCCTCTTTATACCCACACTCTTTCTCACATACCCAAGCTTGAACCAGCCAAGAACCACGACCAAAACAAGCCAGAAAATAGCCCAAAATGCTCGAAATACAGCAGCCCTAAAACCCCTTTTTCGTGCCCTGTTTTGACAGCCCAAAAAACGACCCAAAACCCGACTCTTAACTACCTGCCTATGACCCATACTTATCTCCTAACTATCCTACCCATTTACCATTGCTTAACCCTCAAGAAAACCCCCTCCAAAACCCTAAAGAAAACCGTGGATAGCAGCTCAAGGAGAGGGGAAGGGCTGCTCTGTTCCTTTCTTAAACCCTACTTTCTCGACTCTATATATACACACCCACCACAGGCATTCAAGGACACGAAAGATACAACACACACACATAAAACTAAGTCACAAAAAAGACCTCAAAAGCCTCAGAAGAAGTCGAGATAGCCGCTCGAAAAACAAAGCACAATTTTCTGATTTTCGTTCAGCTATCACCTGTTCTTCCTCGTTTTTCGTGTTGAAAACACCATAGTCTCCCTGATTTCTTTACATAATCTTAAAGTTCACTTTACCACGATTCTAAAACATCTTTCGGTTCGAAATTTCGTTGAGAAACGAATAAGTTACAAGCTTTTGAAAATCGCTGTCAGTTTGGTACAAAGTTTCGGTTTTTTACAATTGTTTTCGTCGACGACGGCCCCTTGGGATAAAATCTTACAATCGATTACGACTCGGATATTTGGTCAACGATACATGTAAGTTGAGGGTGCAAAAATACTCTTTTTATTTTGTTAAATTATTGTTTTTATCGTTAAATATCGCTCTCTGTCGTTTTTTTTATCACTCTCTGTCGCTTTGTTGATTATCGTTGCAACTACTATTTTTATCATCCATCTTCAATTATTTTCGCCTCGAGCAAGATTTTGATATGTGTGTGGATATGTTGCGTCCCTTACTTGATATGCACGTTTGATCCTTGCGTAATACGACTTGAAATTTCTTGTTAGATTGGTTTACTTGTTAGCCTGTTACGTAAGTAGACCTTGTTCATGTTTAGTTACGTTATTGCCCAGAACTGGCCTGTCATGCTCTTCTATTTGGTAATTCCTGTCTATACACCAATTTGTTTATCATGCTTTTATCTCATCGTTTAGCGTTTGTATAGTGTTTAGTTCGTTGATCTTGTAAGTCGTGTATTGCGTGGTTCTGTTGTTGGCTGATTCTGCTCCGTCTATTAAATCTTGAGTTGCGTAGGTTTGTATAATTTGGTCTTTCATGTTCTTTTTTCAGATTTGCAACTCATGTTTGTATGATAATTTAGTTTTCGATGTTTTGCTGTCGTTAGTTTGATTTTGACTAGCTCGTTAGCTTATTATATAGTCAAGCCTCGTTCATGTTCAATTGTGTTGACTGTCAAGAATTGATTTGTCTCGCTTCTCCATATTTATAGTTCACGTTTAGATTGGTTTTCATGATTTCATACGTTATTTAGCGTTTGTGTGATAATTATGTTTCATTGATCGAATCAAAACTGTGCATCATTCAGCTTGCTGCTGCTGTCGTATTGTTCATTAAATCACAATATGCGTAGTTAGATCACATGAAGGATTGTATGACTTGGTCTCTCGTGCGTCGTGTTTTTGGTATCCACGTTATTTGCTTATGCTCGTGTATCCATTAGTTATATTCGGTCATTTAGGTACTCACTTACTTGATTGTTAGCTGACTGATAGTTATATCCGTATGTTTTTACACACGTCTACATGTTTGTCTAGCTGTGGTCGTTTATGTGTTTCGTTTGTGTTTGTGTTGGTTACAATTTGCTACTGCTTACACGTGTATTTGAGGATATTTGATGATTAGTTTGTAGGTTTGATTATTTGCTGCTACTTCGTATTCGTATGCCACATTCAATTACCTATGTTGGTCATTCATGCTTGTATATATATTTTAATCGTGTTTGATTATTTTTTATTCGTCTACCACTAACGTTTGTTAATCTATCTTATGCTGTCGGTAAGTACTTCTGCTTCTTTTCTTTGTTTGCTAGAATAGTAAATGAACCCATATGTTAAATAACTTTGACGAAATTATATGTGCATTAAACGACATAGAATGGATATAATTTGTTTAGGGTTAAAATACTGTTTGCATATCCGCATGTGTACTCTCGTAATAGCCATGGTTTTATTTAGTAGAGACCGTTTTTACGACGGGCGGGGTTAGGCGTTAAAATTAATGAAATTCTTTTAAACTTCCTAACACGTAAACTCACACGAACTCATTTTCTCTAAAATTGGTTTCTAAATTCCACCTAAAAATTTGGTGGCGACTCTTTTCAAATTAAAAATGTTTTTGAAATAAAACATCGCGTGGATCAAAATCCCTTGTCCACAATTTGGCGACTCCGCTGGGGACAGTGAAGCTTGAAAAGTAAAGTGATGGCTATTTAGAGTACCCCTTTCTTTTTTTATGTTATTTATGCATCATATTGTTAGGATTCGAACCATTTCTCCCTTTGGGTCGACCTCAAAGTAGGGAAATGACGTTCACTGTGTCTGATTTAAATATCAAGGTGGTCCCGCCGAGGTTAGCGACTGCCCTCTCGCCATATAGTTACGGACTTATGGTGGTGGCGTAGGTTACCTAACAACGTGGGATCATTGGCATGGACCTTTTTTTGAGACTTAGAATAGTCTAGTTCATGCATTGCATCCTTGAACTGCGTATGACTAATTGCTCTGTGATTTCTAAAGCCGTGTTTTCAGTCCTTTTTAGCCAAAACTGTCATCTTTTCAATCGAATATTTTCCAAAAATCCTCTTTTAGCTGAAATGCTGTCTTTTTAAGATTAGAATAATCTTAAATATTTTCAACACTATCTTTTCCGAAAAACAAAGATTTTTGTCCAAGCTGAACTGCGTATGACTAATTAGAATAATCTTAGATTTTCACGATTTTAGCTCTTTTGAAAAAAGATCTCTTCCTAGCTGAAATGCTGCTCGTTTAGGATTAGAATAAATCTTAAATGATTTCCGACTCTAGCTCTTTTGAAAAAAGATCCACTCCAAGCTGAAATACTGCTCGTTTAGGATTAGAATAAATCTTAACTTACTTCCGATTTTAGCCCTTTTAAAGATATTTTGCTAAGACGAACTGCTTTTCTTTTAGGATTAGAATAATTTTAATTTATTTCCCTTTTTTTTAGCTCTTTTGAAAAAAGACCTCTTCCTAGCTGAAATGCTATCCTTTTTTTAACTCTCAACTTCCTTTAGTCGTCCTCGATTTCAAATTCCAAATGACATTCCGCGTCTAGAGTAGGGAGTTCGAGTCAATCCACTTTAGAGTCCGTGTTTAGGCTAGACGAGTAAGAATGAGTCGAGCTAGCTCTCTTTTGTCGAGTTTAAGTACAAGGGTGGGTCTCGTTTAGGTGTTTCACGTGTGTGTCAGTTGAGTCATAAGTGTGCAGAGGGTTGGTAATTCAATGACTGAATTCTGTTCGGGGTTTTTATTGTAGAAAGGCCGGTCGAAACAAGAAATATGACTACCGCGGAACAGTTAAGCAAACTCAATGATACTCTAGCTGCAATGATGAGTCGTTTGGAGTCCGTAGAAAAGAAGCTGACGGTAGAAATTCCACCGCCTCCACCACCAACTGAACTTGAGAAACGCTTCAAACTAATAGAGGAACAACTGAAATTGTCTCATGGGGAAAGCATTCACTTCGAGAATGCTCGTGGGTATACGCCGGTTCAAGATAAGCTACCAACTAATTTCGTGCTTACTGACATCCCTAAGTTTAAGGGAACTGAAGACCCGTTGCAACATATTCGATCCTACAAAGAATACCTCGCTTTGAAAGGAGTACCTGCCGAAATGTTGTCTCACGTTTTTGCTCAATCTTTGGGGGAACATCCAAGGAAATGGTTTTATGGTCTCGAACTCAAAAATTTCCCGACTTTTGAGGATATCACCGTGGAATTTTGTAAGCATTTTGCTGATAATGCTGAAATACAAACCACTATGCGGACATTGGAAGTAATGACGCAAAAAGAAAAGGAGGGATTTACGGAATTCCTTAATTGATGGCGCGCAGAGAGCGTGAAATTGCCAAAAAGGCCCGAAGAGGTTGAAATGGTAGATAAGTTCGTTAAGAATCTTCGTCCTGTCTACCGAGATGCTATCAAATACCAAAATTTCAGCTCGTTCAAAGATCTTAGCCGAGTAGGGAGGAAAATAGAGGACGATGTCCGAACTGCAGAGGCCGAAAAACCTAAGGGGTATCAAGGGCCCTCTTCCTCTAAATCAAGGGCATCCAATTCGGCTAATCATGGGCAAGCAATCAGTTTTGGGGGCCCTCGTGAACAACAACGTCGAACACCAAGAACATTTACTGATCTCGGGTGCACATACACCTCTGCTCTTCAAAGGCTCTCGGCCCAAGGGAAGTTGAGCCCAATTGGTCCAACTCCGGACCCACCTGTCGACCGACAAGGTAAATGGTACAAGCCAAACGCGTATTGTGCATTCCATCAAGGGAGAGGACACGATACTGAAAATTGTTTTTGCCTTAAGCACGAGATCCAAGATATGATTGAAAATGGGTCTTTGCCAATCCCTACGGTCAAACCAAATAATGTGACTAATCCTTTCGGCAACCACTCCAACGCGGTCTTCATTGGAGACAATGATGATGTGTCTCACTTAATCCGACCCGTTCATTATCTCACCGGATTTTTCGTGGGAAAAGTTTATATAAATTGTGCTGATCTTTTTCCCAAGGCAAGAAATGATATTCGCATCGGGGATTTTAATATCGATTATGCAGTACCTTGCTCAAAGCGGAGGTGAAATTAATGGGGTTTGGGCTGACGATGAGGATGATATTTATCTCACCGAAGGTGCAGTCATCCCACGCACTCAAGCGGAGATTATGCAGTTACGAAAGGATGTCCTCGAATCTGATCACCTAACTCGGTCTGGACGTCCTTATCGAGTAGAAAAATCGAGGAGCACATCTATTTTTGGGGACACCCAAAATGCAACGCAAGCAAGTACGCCTACTGTAACAAAGGCACTCGAAGAAGTGTCGACCACAAAGGATCCCCTTATCAAACAACTACAGAAAACTAAGGCGGATGTCTCTATATGGGAGCTTATCCTAAGCTCATTCGAACATCGGCAAGCTCTGCTACAATCTTTGATGAACATGACCGTGTCTCCCACCACCACGCCTAACGATATGATCTCGTTGGTTTCATCAAATCAACCACGGCTTACAAATGTCGTGACCTTCTCGGATGAGGACTTGCCTTCTTTCGGACCTCAACATTGCTTAGCCATGTACATCACGGTAGAATGCCGTCACAAGAGGCTTCCAATGACACTAGTGGATGATGGGTCCGCTGTTAATGTGCTTCCTTTGAAAACCGCGTATATTCTGGGCTTAGAAAAGAATGATCTTATTCCAACCACGCAAACGGTCCAAGCTTTCGATGGTACAATACGTCGCGTGGCTGGGCTCGTCACTTTAAGCGTGAGCACTGGTACGGTAGAAAAGACGGTCAGCTTCCAGGTTATCGACCTTGTTTCGTCCTTCAATATGTTGCTCGGAAGACCTTGGATCCACGCCGTAAAAGCCGTGTCTTCAACCCTTCACCGAAAGATTAAAATTCCGTTCAATGGAGGAGTGGTAACCATTAACGCTACTCCAATGGTGGTGACGGTTGGAGATGTGACTTTCGAGGTCCAAAATGATGTCGCCATTGAAACAGGTGGCTTTGAGGTCGTCAATGCGATCGAATCCCAAGTCAACGAGTCAAACATGGAGTTATACACCGGAAGCCGTGCGTGTGAAACAGTGCTAAGGACCGGAAAATACTTTGGCTTGTCTTTATATCCTAGGAAGGGGAATACCTTCACTCCACCTCCAACGATCCCGAAAGGAATCACGTTTGGTCTCGGATACGAGCCAACAAAAGAGGAAGATTATCTAAGCAAGGGACGAGATGCGAAGCTGAAACCGTACCCACTAACACTTAATGGGCAATTCGTGAGAGCCGGAGAAGACACACCATGTTTGGACTTTCCCGAACCTATTTATGACCGTAAAATATGCCGCTGGGTCCCGGGAATTGAAATATTCCAAGATTGTTACTACATTCCAGATGACATTATGTCCACAATTACGACAAAGAAGGAATGTAGCCCAGTCGAAGACCGGAAGGCTATGGGCCTTCTTTTTGGAGAAGAGAGGAAAATAGAAGTATCGAGCGAAGCTTTGGTGAGTATGATCCTCAAAAGTGACCGATTCGATCCATCCACCCTCATTACAGATGTTAATCCGCAAGGGGCTACGTCCGGATGGAGGAAGACCGTCAAATGGACCGACAACAAGGGAATGCTGTTCAAGATGACCGTAGGAGAAGGAGAAATGTCTGAGCCAGAAGAAAATTCCGAGTCTGATTCTGAGTCTGAACCTGATGATAATAGGAGTCTTAGTGCTAAGTCTAAGGAGTTAGGTGTCGAAGATACCCCCTCCCCAGTCTTTCCTTTTCATGTACCTTCATCTAGTTCCGGTATTCCGAGGCCTGTCTTGGATGCCACATCTATCCAGCCACTGACCCCTGATCAGTTGGCCCAAATGTTAGCACAATTCGCACAATTTCAAATCAATAATAATAAAATGAACCAGTTTGCTTACGACTTGTCTCTTTTACATTGCAATTCAATTTTTGAAAATGATTGCTTTAATAATGACATTGAGAATGAGGACCAAGGTGAACAGGTAGAAAGTGAGGAGTTAGAACCATCTCCTCAGTTGTTAAATGGGATACAAGAATATGATGAAAAAAGCTCGGTAGTCGAAGACACCGAAACAATTAACGTGGGAACCACTCTCGAGCCACAAGAGCTGAAAATAGGGACAACTCTCGACCCTGCTGAAAAACAAGGGTTTATTGAATTGCTAAATGAGTTCCAAGACGTATTTGCATGGTCTTACAAAGACATGCCGGGTATTGACAGGGAAATCGCAGAACACAGAATACCAATCAAGCCAGGGTTCAAACCAATAAAACAGAAACTCCGCCGAATGCGACCCGAATGGTCTCTAAAAGTCAAAGAAGAAATTGACAAGCAATTTAAAGCCGGGTTTATCAAAATTTCAGAATACTCAGATTGGGTAGCTAACGTGGTACCCGTGCCAAAGAAAGATGGGAAGGTGCGTGTCTGCGTTGATTTTCGTGATCTAAATAGAGCTAGTCCGAAGGACGATTTCCCGCTACCTCACATTGATATCTTGGTTGACAACACCGCCAACCACTCATTATTGTCCTTCATGGACGGTTACGCAGGTTACAATCAGATAAAGATGGCCGAGGAGGATATGCACAAAACCGCGTTCACGACGCAATGGGGAACTTATTGTTATACGGTAATGCCGTTTGGACTGATTAACGCTGGGGCCCCATATCAACGAACCGCAACGACGTTGCTACATGATATGATGCATAGAGAGGTAGAGGTTTATGTCGATGACATGATTGTGAAATCCAAAGAACGCAGTGGTCATTTGAGTGCATTAAAGAAATTCTTCGAAAGATTAAGAAAGTACAACATGAGGCTAAACCCGCAGAAATGCGCATTCGGAGTCACTTCGGGTAAGGTACTCGGCCACATCGTTAGTCATCGCGGCATTGAAGTCGATCCCTCAAAAATCAAAGCCATATTGGAGATGCCTCACCCGAAGACCGAGAAAGAAATTCGAGGTTTTCTAGGGCGAGTAGAGTACATCAGCCGTTTTGTCGCTAAGTTAACCATGATCTGCGAACCCATATTTAAAAAGCTCAAAGTAGGAGAGCACGTTACATGGGATCAGGAATGTCAAGCTGCGTTCGACAAAATAAAAGAGGTTTTGTCTTTCCCACCTGTTTTAAGCCCACCATTGGCTGGGCTATCGTTGTCGTTATATCTAACAGTGACGAACACCGCGATGGGTGCAATGTTAGCTCAAACTGTCGACAAAGAAGAAAGGGCGATTTACTATATTAGTAAGGAATTCTTGGAGTACGAAGTGAAGTACACGATGCTAGAAAAAACATGCCTCGCTTTGGTTTGGGCCACAAAGAAGTTAAGACACTACATGCTTAGCTACAGTGTAAGCATCTACTCCAAAATGGACCCGATCAAGTACTTGTTTGAAAAACCGGTACTAAACGGCAGAATGTCAAGATGGACTCTTATGCTAGCAGAATTTGACCTTAAGTATAAGCCGCTGAAGGTAATAAAAGGAAGAGCTGTCGCCGATTTCCTTGCCGACAATCCAATTGACGAAACTGAAATCACGGATACATGGTCATTTCCAGATGAAAATGTCGCGAACGTCGAAGACGATACGTGGGATTTGTACTTTGATGGAGCATCGAATTACATGGGTTACGGGATTGGTATCCTCCTTATTTCACCAAAAGGAGAACATATACCCGTATCCATTAAATTGGACTTCGCTGTCACTAACAACGCAGCAGAGTACGAAGCATGCCTGTTGGGTCTGCACAGCGCTGTCAATTTAGGCGTAAAAAGGCTACTAGTGCACGGTGATTCATCCTTGGTAATCAATCAAGTGAGTGGAGCATGGAAAATTAAGAGTAGCAGTTTGGCACCTTACCAAACCAAGATAGAAGAGCTTGAGAAATTATTCGACGAAATACGATACGTCCACCTCCCGAGGGAGGAAAACCAGTTCGCTGATGCTCTGTCAAAATTAGCAGCACTAATTAACATTCCCGACAGCATAGATAGTATGCCGCTATGTGTTCAACGCAGATCATCGCCCGCATATGTTAATGTGATCGACAACGCCGAAGAAAGCGAGACAGAACCCTAGTACGCACCAATCTTGAAATACAAAAACGCGGGAGAATACCCCACCGACCTAGACACACGTGGGAAACGAGCATTGCGACTTCTGTCAACCCAGTTTGTTACAACGGACGACGGTCAATTATACAAACGAACAGCACAAGGCGTGCTTCTGCGGTGTGTTGACAAGGCCACGGCAGAAAAAGTCATGGAAGAAGTCCATGACGGAGAATGTGGGCCACACATGAATGCCCACATGCTAGTCCGTAAGATCATGAGGCTTGGTTATTATTGGACGACAATGGAAATGGATTGTCGAAGATATGTCCGCCACTGTCATAACTGTCAAATATTCGCAAACGTCCAACATGTCCCGCCCTCTATGCTGTACACCATGACATCACCTTGGCCTTTCTCAACGTGGGGCATCGATATCATCGGAAAGGTTAACCCCTCAGGAACTGGAGGGCACTGTTTTATTTTGGTGGCAATCGAGTACTTCACGAAGTGGGTAGAAGCCAAGTCTTATAAAGTGCTAAATGCGAAGCAAGTAGCAAAATTCATTCAAAATGACATTATCTGTCGATACGGAGTGCCTCATGAAATGATCAGTGACCACGGCACCCATTTCCAAGCCGAGACAGCTCAGCTACTCGATAAATATAAGATAAAGCTTCACAAATCATCACCCTACCGTCCTCAGACAAATGGCGCAGTAGAGGCGGCTAATAAGACGGTTACAGTCATTCTTAAGAAGATGACAGACAACTACCGTGAGTGGCCCGATAAGATACCCTTCGCGTTATGGGGGTACAGAACATCAATCAGAACTGCGACAGGAGCAACACCATATTACTTAACCTACGGGATGGAGGCAGTCCAACCCGTTGAATTAGAAATACCGTCTCTGCGTATCCTGCTAGAAAGCAAAGTCCCAGAAGCGGACTGGGTTCAGGCTCGGTATGACTCGCTTGTAATGCTAGATGAACGACGTTTGAACGCACTATACAATGTCCAACTCTATCAGAAAAGGATAGAGCGCGCTTTTAATAAAAAGGTGAAACCCCGAGGAATTAAGGAAGGGGATCTCGTGTTGAAATCAGTGCGCGCATTACTACCGGTAGACCCGAGGGGAAAATTTAAGCCAAATTGGGCGGGTCCTTACTTGGTAAAGAAAATCTTGACAGGAGGTGCAGTTAGACTTACTGATCTAGATGGCAATGATTTTTCAAATCCAACGAACTTGGATCAACTGAAGCGATATTATCCTTAGTCCTCATTCTCAAATGTTATGAAATAATATTTGAATTGCGATGTATTAGAGTAAGTTTAAAGCTTGGCATTTGCCACCACACGAAATGTTTAGCATACGAACTACGGATTCGATTTGATTCTGTGTAAAAAGCAGATACGTAGGCAACTCTTTACAAGAGTACAATCGAAATAATGTTAACTTAATGAATGTGGAAACGGGAATTTTTTCTAATAAATAGTAAATCTTTTTTTTATTATTATTATTTTTTATTTTTTTTATTCATCACGGGCGAGGCCCATCACACACAACTCGAAAAGGAAAGCACACATAATAATAATCCTAACTAATACGTAGTTGTAAATAATAATAATAAGTCCTAATACGTAGTTGTAAATAATAATAATAAGTCCTAATACGTAGTTGTAAATAATAGTAATAAGTCCTACTACGTAATTGTAAATGATAAGCACTATTGTAAATGATAAGCACTAATAAATCCTAAAAAGAGCAGCTACCCATAAGCACGAAAATCACGGCCTACCCATGCTCTTCGTCCCTACTCCTTAGACAAACCACGCGATTCATGGCTACGGGACGATGTCCGACCCATTATCATTCTGGCTCGTTTTTTTGGAGGAACTTGGCTTTCTTCTCGTGGCCCCAACCGATCCCTCACGTTTAGACGGGGACCCAATCGATCAGCGATGCTTGGACGACTTTTTTCACCAACACTTAATCTTCGCCACACGTTTGAGCGTCCCGCTCTAGATCCCCGCGCCACATCAGGTTCGTTTAGCTTTGTGTAAAACCTTCGGTTCCTTAACGCTTCACCACGCGCTTTCCAATCTGCTGCGTCAGCTTCGAGTAGTGCCCGCCGCGCCTCGGCAGAAGTTTCCCTCGTCCATTTCAGATACGATGGGGATACCCATGTCGACGCACATGGCTCAAGAAGATGCCAAACGGTTCTACAATTCCAAGAATGAAGCCACGACTGACATCTAGCTCGAGTAATGGGGAACTCAGGTCCTTGGCTGGCCTCAATTGCAGGTACGGTTTGTTGGCGACCGAACTGACGGAGTACACGGTCCGGATATATATAAACAGGTCGCGATAAACCCAAGAGGGTTACATATCTCGTACGATCACCATACGAAAGCCCTGAAAATGAGGATACGCCTAACCAAGGCAGAAACCAGCGAATATGGGACCCAATACCCGTAGTCAGCATATCGTGCCAATAGCTAGTTCCTTTCCCCAAAGTAAATCGAGATACACGACTACAGAAGCTCTTCACTCGATAGGCATGTGGATCCTTTGACGGGTCCATTAGCCCAAGCCTCTCCATGAGCCACACCTGCAACGACACAAGAGTTATGGGGCAATATGAAATAAAAAAAACGCAACAGTCACAGACTTGAGATTACACGAGAAACAAACTTCAGCAAAGAGAACAATGACAGAGCCCCTTTCTTTTTTTAAAAAAAAAAAACGCAAAGAGAACATCAGACTTGAGTCACAGACTTGAGACGGCCCCAAAACGGAAATTACGGCAAAGAGAACGTGGATACTAAAAGTAGCACGAAAAACATCAGCAAAGAGATCGTGGATACTAAAAGTGAACTTAAAGTAGCGCGAGAAGCAAACATCAGCAGCAAAATTACAAGGTTCGGGTCACCTGTAGAATACGGGTCGAGCCCGTGAATGGGCCATCTGGGTCAGCCTTATAGGCATCCAAACCGCGAATGGTCTCGGCCAGGATGATTGAAGCCGGATTACGATTCTGTTCCATTTGCTCTACGATGCGGATGAACTTAGCTTGACCATGGCAAGACGGCATCTCCAAATGCCCTTCGAGACAGTAAAGGTGCAACATGATAAGGCCGAACGTTCGCCGACGATAAACGGTAGCTCTAAAAGGGTCGTGTGCGTTTTGAAAGAGGCGAGCCAAACCACACAAGTCTACTCTATCTCCCTCAACTATGTTGCAGGCCTCCCCCTTTGATAAACCCAGGAAACCACGGTATTCTTCGATCCACCCGGAACCGAAGTCTGGAACGACAGGCTGCTGCGTTAGCCTCCATCCGCCAAGTACGGTAAACTCCTCAGGCCAAGGGCATATCTCTCCTTCAGGAAAGGCAAACACGTGATGGATCGGGTTCCACAGCCTCACACATTCGGTCAGAAAGCCTCTTTGGGGAATGATGTTCACGAGCGGAAGCACCTGCTGAAAACCCGCGTCAGTAAGGGCTTCGGTTTCTCGGCCCTTAAAGTCCTTGGCCCAAGCTTTCATAGCTCCCACTAGAGCGTTCATGGCTTCGAGACGATCCCTCAACCACGGCAGATCTTTCAAATAAGAGGGAAGTAAGTCGAGAAATATGTTGTGTGTCATAAGGGCTTTTGACTCCTTTATATAGAGGGAAACAGGGAGACGGTATGGAAAATACGCCAAATATGGATTAAGGAAACTACGATTTTCTCAAGATATTTGCCAAGTTGGGGTTATGGAAAATCAACGTTTTTCATGGAAATTTGCAATATGGGAAGAGTATCGAGCCATTTTATTTTTTCCATGTCGAGCAATTTTATTTTTCCATATCGAGCAACTTGGCAACTTCATTTGGTTTCATCCCTGCAAACTTATGGTGTTTTTTTTTTTTTTTTCTTTTTATTTGTGGGAAGTGGGTTGATAACCCACGCTCTAAATATGGGTCAGACACGTCCCAAAATTGTCTTGCTTGCTTAATTAGGAGTCAAAGTGGCGATGACACATGGTCCACTAAAGAATGATAACACAAAATGGTGACAGCGCATGTTTATGTTTAGTTAAGGGTCACATGAAGTTTTTGAGTTAAACACATGTTTAGTTAAGGGTCACACAACACATACGAGTCGCGCAAAAATGTTGCAGGAACGTGCTTGTATCATATGCCCGCAGTCTGTCACTTCCGAAGAGAATCCCAAAAGTGTTGAAATACGAATCGAGGACGCAAATTTTGATTTTAGTTCGGGTCGATGATCCATTTCCGAAACGGAATTTTCAGTTCGGATCAATGATCCATCCTTTTTGTTTAAAAATCAGGTCGAAGACCCATTTCTAAATTAAATTCTCAGTTCGGATCATTGATCCATCCCTTTTGTGTAAAAAGCAGGCCGACGACCCATTTTCGAATAAAATTCGCAGCTCGGATCGATGATCCATCCTTTTGTTTCAAAAATCGCAAAATTTCACTATGTGAGTCATGTGCTATGATTTGACGTTAAGTTTGAGCAGGAACGCTCCTACCGGGGGCTCTAAAGTCATAAACCTTAGACCCCGACGAGAGGATGACATCCTCAAAATGACGAAATTTTAGCAGAAGCTAAACGAAGTGACACTTCCAAAAGAATACAGACATAGGCTTTACTCAATCGAGTAAACAAATATCATTGTTTTGGGCCGAAGCAGCAGAAAGCTACAGGCCAGCGAGCTCGAACTACGATACGGGTTTGATTCTGTCACAACGGATACGTAGGCGCCTAAGGATAAGGCTCAACCCATATTTTGTTGAAAATTGAAAATGAAGGCATCCATAATCAAGTTTCAGGTATGATTTCTTCTTATGGCTGGTGAGCTTACATACACAGGTCTAAGGGACCATAAACGACCCATGAGGCCCTCAAGTTGTGATCTACGATCGACTCGAGAGTCTACTTTGACTTTCGCCTGTCCAAGCCTTAGTCAAAGTGGGGGCTCTGTAGATACCCGTATCTGTCGATATGGAAATTTATAGAAAACACGACAAATACCCTATGATGATAGGACACCGTGTTTTCGTACCAGTTATTTTGAGTTCGTTTTACGATGTAAGCGGGCGCTGTCAGCAAAATGTTTATTAATTCAAAGGATATTTGATTTATTTGGCCCTGTCAACTTTTATTTTTGTCGCAAGTATGTGTTTTATTGGAAATAAAATGTTTTGGTTTGAAAAATCATTTTAAGTTTTTTTCGATTTGAAAAGTCGCTTTTACAAATATCGTTTGTTGACTTGAAAAGTCGTTCCTCGCGCTTTTAAAGCAGTTTATTAAATCGCTGACTTAATTCGTTTTCTCAACAGCAAGTTTTAAAGCTCGTTTTAAGCCCGATTTTAAGAGCGATTTTGAGCCCGTTTCAACACGAATTTCGAGGCCTCTTTATACCCACACTCTTTCTCACATACCCAAGCTTGAACCAGCCAAGAACCACGACCAAAACAAGCCAGAAAATAGCCCAAAATGCTCGAAATACAGCAGCCCTAAAACCCCTTTTTCGTGCCCTGTTTTGACAGCCCAAAAAACGACCCAAAACCCGACTCTTAACTACCTGCCTATGACCCATACTTATCTCCTAACTATCCTACCCATTTACCATTGCTTAACCCTCAAGAAAACCCCCTCCAAAACCCTAAAGAAAACCGTGGATAGCAGCTCAAGGAGAGGGGAAGCGCTGCTCTGTTCCTTTCTTAAACCCTACTTTCTCGACTCTATATATACACACCCACCACAGGCATTCAAGGACACGAAAGATACAACACACACACATAAAACTAAGTCACAAAAAAGACCTCAAAAGCCTCAGAAGAATTCGAGATAGCCGCTCGAAAAACAAAGCACAATTTTCTGATTTTCGTTCAGCTATCACCTGTTCTTCCTCGTTTTTCGTGTTGAAAACACCATAGTCTCCCTGATTTCTTTACATAATCTTAAAGCTCACTTTACCACGATTCTAAAACATCTTTCGGTTCGAAATTTCGTTGAGAAACGAATAAGTTACAAGCTTTTGAAAATCGCTGTCAGTTTGGTACAAAGTTTCGGTTTTTTACAATTGTTTTCGTCGACGACGGCCCCTTGGGATAAAATCTTACAATCGATTACGACTCGGATATTTGGTCAACGATACATGTAAGTTGAGGGTGCAAAAATACTCTTTTTATTTTGTTAAATTATTGTTTTTATCGTTAAATATCGCTCTCTGTCGTTTTTTTATCACTCTCTGTCGCTTTGTTGATTATCGTTGCAACTACTATTTTTATCATCCATCTTCAATTATTTTCGCCTCGAGCATGATTTTGATATGTGTGTGGATATGTTGCGTCCCTTACTTGATATGCACGTTTGATCCTTGCGTAATACGACTTGAAATTTCTTGTTAGATTGGTTTACTCGTTAGCCTGTTACGTAAGTAGACCTTGTTCATGTTTAGTTACGTTATTGCCCAGAACTGGCCTGTCATGCTCTTCTATTTGGTAATTCATGTCTATACACCAATTTGTTTATCATGCTTTTATCTCATCGTTTAGCGTTTGTATAGTGTTTAGTTCGTTGATCATGTAAGTCGTGTATTGCGTGGTTCTGTTGTTGGCTGATTCTGCTCCGTCTATTAAATCTTGAGTTGCGTAGGTTTGTATAATTTGGTCTTTCATGTTCTTTTTTCAGATTTGCAACTCATGTTTGTATGATAATTTAGTTTTCGATGTTTTGCTGTTGTTAGTTTGATTTAATTTTGACTAGCTCGTTAGCTTATTATATAGTCAAGCCTCGTTCATGTTCAATTGTGTTGACTGTCAAGAATTGATTTGTCTCGCTTCTCCATATTTATAGTTCACGTTTAGATTGGTTTTCATGATTTCATACGTTATTTAGCGTTTGTGTGATAATTATGTTTCATTGATCGAATCAAAACTGTGCATCATTCTGCTTGCTGCTGCTGTCGTATTGTTCATTAAATCACAATATGCGTAGTTAGATCACATGAAGGATTGTATGACTTGGTCTCTCGTGCGTCGTGTTTTTGGTATCCACGTTATTTGCTTATGCTCGTGTATCCATTAGTTATATTCGGTCATTTAGGTACTCACTTACTTGATTGTTAGCTGACTGATAGTTATATCCGTATGTTTTTACACACGTCTACATGTTTGTCTAGCTGTGGTCGTTTATGTGTTTCGTTTGTGTTTGTGTTGGTTACAATTTGCTACTGCTTACACGTGTATTTAAGGATATTTGATGATTAGTTTGTAGGTTTGATTATTTGCTGCTACTTCGTATTCGTATGCCACATTCAATTACCTATGTTGGTCATTCATGCTTGTATATATATTTTAATCGTGTTTGATTATTTTTTATTCGTCTACCACTAACGTTTGTTAATCTATCTTATGCTGTCGGTAAGTACTTCTGCTTCTTTTCTTTGTTTGCTAGAATAGTAAATGAACCCATATGTTAAATAACTTTGACGAAATTATATGTGCATTAAACGACATAGAATGGATATATTTTGTTTAGGGTTAAAATACTGTTTGCATATCCGCATGTGTACTCGTAATAGCCATGGTTTTATTTAGTAGAGACCGTTTTTACGACGGGCGGGGTTAGGCGTTAAAATTAATGAAATTCTTTTAAACTTCCTAACACGTAAACTCACACGAACTCATTTTCTCTAAAATTGATTTCTAAATTCCACCTAAAAATTTAGTGGCGACTCTTTTCAAATTAAAAATGTTTTTGAAATAAAACATCGCGTGGATCAAAATCCCTTGTCCACAGGTATAATCTTGCTAGAGCACTAAGTTATGTCGTTGTGGCTGTGTTTTAGGGTTTGACTAGGTTATCCTGGACCTTGGGAAGTGGGCCAGGCATGGGTTTGGGCTCGGTTCTGGGCCCGAGCCCTGAAAATGTAAAAAGGGTGTATTTTGTAGTGTTTTGTAAAATAGGACATTCCGTGAGACTATCCTAGGTGTTTGTCAGTCCTAAAATGTGGTTTTAGCGACTGGGCCTAAATTGACGGATTTAGGTGGATCGAATCGAACCTTGTTAGTGTAAAAGGATCAATTAGACTATGTGTTTAAAAAGGGGTGTGCGCATGCCGATTAGGACCTGAACCTGAGACAAGCTAGACTCTAGACCTAAGGACACTAGGAGTGATGACCCATAGAGAAACCTCATTTGCATTTTAAAACATTTAACTCGAATTCGTTATTAGTTAGAACCATTTAAGTTAACATAAAAGCATGCAATAAAAGTCCATTGTTACATCACTGGGTGTTTGGCGGGAGGTACAGATTTGGGTATCTACACGTTGCCGCGGTATATTGTGGCTCCATCGAAGTAGAGCTGCCAGTACTCAGCTTCGACGGCGAAAATTCCGTCGTCAGGGAATGACGTTGTGTCAATTTTAGGTTGTTCAATGATAGCATTCTCTGCAAGGAAATCCGAAACAGCTTTTCCCTTAATGACTTTCAAAGGCAAGTATTTGAGCTCATACTCAGCTAGCAGTAGCGTCCATCTGGCCATGCGGCCGTTCAGTACTGGCTTTTCGAATAAGTACTTGAGAGGATCCATTAGGGAGTATGCCCTTGTTGTGTGGGCGAGGAGGTAGTGTCTGAGTTTTTTGGTGGCCTAGACTAGTGCGAGGCAGCTCTTTTCCACCGGCTCGTATCGAGTTTCATAATCTTGGAACTTTTTACTAATGTAGTAAATCGCTCGTTCTTCGTTGTTAACCTCCTGGGTGAGCATGGCGCCCATGGCGTTTAGTGTAGTTGTTAGGTATAGTGAAAGCGGTGACTTTGTGAGTAGGGTTTTGACTTTGTCGAATGCTTGCTGACAGTTGTCGTCCCATTTTGTGTGCTCTTCTTTCTTTAACTTCTTGAAGATTGGCTCGCAAACCATCGTGAGCTTGCTGATGAATCGAGAGATGTATTGGACTTGTCACAAGAAACTCCTGATTTCGTCAATGTTGCTTGGAGGTTTCATCTCCATTATGTAGGGATCGGATCCCATTCACTAATCAAATATTAGTGTAAATCAAATTACTCTAATTTGATTTAGCAAGATCTATGTAGTTACAAATGTACTTTGTTACAAGTTCATAGAAATATATACCTTTCTCAAAGGAAGATGGGCACAAAACAAGAACTCCTTTCTTGTTTTGTTTCTTGAGCTATGAGTTAGGATGATCCTCCAAAACCGAGTTTCCAAAAGAGGAAACCTCCTTCTTGTTGCACCCAAGAAGCACTCCAAATTTACTAGTGATTTTGATCTAGAAATCACTAATAAACACTTGATAATATGTGAATATTATTATTACTAACACTTAGTAATATAGTAGAGAATATAAGAACTAGTTTCTTATTTTTAGAGAGTTTTGAGAGAGAAGAAGTTTATCAAAGATACTTGCATGCATTCTCTCTCTATTTGCCTTCTTTTTAATCTAAGAGAATAAAAGAAAACAAGTGTGTTAGACACACTACTAGGGGGCCGGCCAAGAGGACAAGAAAAGAGAGAAAGTTTCTCTCTTGAGAAGAGTATTTTGTTGCATGCTCATGATGATGTTTTACATGCAAAGAAAACAAGACACTAGTTGACAAAACAAATAAAAACAAGAGGAACCTTCTTCCTCCTTGCTTTGGACGGTCCACAAGACCTCATATGGGTCCAATTTGTTTTTCAACATTTGTCCCACAAATACTTATAATTTATTACTTAAATCATCTAATATGACAAAGTATAAATTAATTAATCTCTTCTCTAAAATACATGTACACTTACATGTATTAAAATGTACTTTTACTAATCTCATTAGTAAAATATACATGATTAGTGAATTAACAGTTAATCACTAATTCTCATCTCCTCTTGTAATTTTATCGATATAAAATTCAATCATCCGAGTTCACAACTCGATTTCTCTCTAAATTAATTCACTGACTAACCGTTAGTCAAATTATCAAGTCACTAATCTAATCGTATCTCATACAATTAATTAGCTTAAATATTTGGAGTACGTTCCTATAGGTGTGACTTAAAGGGATCAATTGATCACCGCCGTTCTCACGACAATAACGTCAAACTCTAGTCAGCCAACCGTTATTGATTTACGTTAATCAATTGATAATAATTCAGGATTATCCCCATGTATTCCTTAATTGAGATTTATTAAGTAATCGCACTATTGTGGAGGACACATACTCCAACAATCTCCCACTTGTCCGAGACAAGTTGTGCATTACCAATTCTCATGTCCGTTTCACATCTCCCACTCGATGCAAGGTGTCTTACAGGTCGATTGCAGATCCTGAGATAAAAATCATGAGTGGTTTTCTCGATATGGAGAGTAGCTGTCTGACCGGGGAATCTACCGTAGATTCTTACCGAGCGTGGCCACGCATTTTCAGCGACTACTCCTCGAGTGGCCCAAAGATGTTTTACCCTGACGAGGGTGGACATTTCCCTTCCACTCGATCAGATCAGAAGTAATGCAGATCACCATGACCCCAAAGATGCCCTTATAACCCCTTTCACGGCATGGCTTAGGACAAAATGAAAGTCACTCTAAACCGCACCGACTGCATAATCAGCCCACCAAAGAATCGACTCAAAGGAATACTATAGAATTCCCACCACGACTGTGTTTCAATCTCATTGAAAAAGAATTCTATAAGCGTCACCGTCCGACAGAGTGTTTCATACCTGTCTATGCAAACGTGCAAATCATCACATATGCCCCCATGGTGTTGAACCCACCATCGAACGACTTGCAATCTAGTCTCTCCGAGACGCCACCTCATATGAGAGAGTAGGGACCAAATACTTAGTTTATACCGTTCACTTGAATATGTTCAATGTTGTCACACAACTATTCGGATAAACAAAGTATGCATTCATAATGACTTAAAAGAGTAAATATATACTCTAAACAATGAATGTTATTTTCATATATGTAATAGGATACATCATTCAATTACATATTACGAAACTAAAGGAAATCTGGCATACGCCGCAACCCCATGGAGGCGGTGCAAGGCCATGCTTAGCCCTCGAAAGAGGCTTGGTTAAAGGATCAGCGATATTATCGTCTGTCCCAACCTTACAAATATCTATTTCCTTCATTTCCACATTATCTCTAATAACGTGGTATTTCCTCAAAACGTGTCTAGACTTATTACTAGACTTGGGCTCCTTTGCTTGAAAGATAGCCCCACTATTATCACAATAAATAGTGATTGGATCTGCGGCACTAGGGACTACTCTTAGTCCATACAAGAATTGCCGAATCCACACAGCTTTTTTAGCAGCTTCCGAAGCTGCCAAATATTCAGCTTCTGTTGTAGAATCCACAGTGACACTTTGCTTGAAACCTTTTCAGCAAACAGCACCCCCATAAAGACATAGCCGGATTGGGATTTCAGATAATCCCCATCTGTTTGGAAACTTGCATTCGTGTAACCCTTTACACGTAGCTCAAGTTCTCCTCCAAACACTAGAAACGAATCCTTAGTTCTTCTCAAGTACTTAAGGATGTTCTTTACAGCTATCCAGTGACTCTCACCGGGATTAGCTTGATACTGGCTCGTCATGCTCAAAGCGAAAGCGACATCGGGACGAGTGCACATCATAGCATACATGATTGATCCAACAGCGGAAGCAAAAGGGATCAATTTGATGCGTTCAATTTCCGCAGGAGTCGTAGGACATTGAGATTTCTTCAATGTTATTCCTACACTCATCTAAGAAAGCCTCTCTTGGAATCTTTCATATTGAACCTATCAAGAATCTTATCGATATAAGTTTCTTGACTTAATGCTAGTATCCTTTTGGATCTATCTCTATAGATCCGGATACCCAAGATGCGTTGTGCCTCTCCCAAGTCCTTCATTTGGAAATGGTTTCCCAATTCCACCTTTACCGAGTTTAGACTTGGAACATCATTTCCAATTAGTAGAATGTCATCCACATACAAAACAAGGAAGGTTACTTTACTCCCACTAAACTTCATGTACAAACAAGGTTCCTCGGCACTTCGAGCGAATCCATGTTGTTTGATAACATGATCGAATCTGTGATTCCAACTCCTCGATGCTTGCTTAAGACCATAAATAGATCTCTTAAGCTTGCATACTTTCTTAGGGTTGGATGTGTCTATAAAACCTTCAGGTTGTGTCATAAACACTTCCTCTTCTAGAATCCCATTCAAGAAGGCGGTTTTTACATCCATTTGCCATACTTCATAGTCATGAAATGCGGCAACCGCTAAGATTATCCTTATGGATCGAAGCATCGCAACCGGTGCAAAGGTTTCATCATAATGAATACCTTGGACTTGTGAAAAGCCCTTTGCCACCAATCTAGCTTTGTAAACATCAATATGTTTATCTATGCCGAGTTTGATTTTGAATATCCATTTACACTGAAGAGGTCTCACTCCTTCAGGTAAATCTACCAAGTCCCTAACTTGGTTCTCGTACATAGAATCCATTTCGGATTTCATGGCCCCAAGCCATTGTTCGGAGTTAGGACTACTAATAGCCGCCTTGTAGGTTGAGGGTTCGTTGCTTTCGAATAACAACAAATCACCCTCCTCCTCGATGTTACCGAGGTAGCGATCAGGTTGATGACTAATTATACCTGACCTCCTAGGGATTACAACCGTGTTAGAAGATGAGGGAACCGTTTCCTCATTTTCTGCTTCGGTTTGTGGCTCTTGAACTCCATTAAGTTCAAATTTTCTCCCACTCTGTCTACTAGAAATGTACTCATTTTCTAGAAAGACAAAGATCACGAGCCACAAACTCTTTGTTCTCGTGAGGGTTGTAGAAGTAAAATCCACACGTTTCCTTAGGAAAACCTACAAATAGGGAACCTTTCCCGTCCATATCACATATGGAGCCGCTTTAGTCGGACTTCGATTTAGTGAGAAAACAGCAAACGATAGCGTAAAGCCCCAAATCGATCCAGGAAGCTCACTTTGACTCATCATAGACCGAACCATATCTAGCAAGGTTCGGTTTCTCCTTTCTGCAACACCATTCAACAAAGTGGTGTGCCCGGAGGAGTCAATTTGTGATACTCTATCACAATTCTTAAGATGTGAATCAAACTCATTACTTAGATATTCGCCACCACGATCTGATCATAGTGCTTCTATCTTCTTATCCAACTGGTTCTCAACCTCATTTTGAAATTCTTTAAATTTCTCAAAAGCATCACTCTTATACCTTATTAAGTAGACATAACCATATCTACTTAAGTCATCGGTAAAAGTAATGATGTAATGATGTCCTCCTTTAGCGGTGATGTTAAATGGATCACACACATCAATATGTATGAGTCCTAAAAACTTCATTTGCTCGTGTCCCTTTACCACTAAAGGGTGCACGAGTCATTTTGCCTTAAAAGGCAAGCCTCGCACGTACCATATGATTCGCAATCAAATGGTTTGAGAACATTGGTCTCAACAAGTCTCTTTATGCGTCTATCGTTTATATCATTTAAACGACAATGCCAAAGGTAGGATTTGTTTGATTCATTTGTTTTGAGCTTCTTGGTCTCTATATGATAAACATCATTGGCATCATTCAAAACATAAATACCTCCGATTGAAATGGTTTCACCATAAACCATTTCATTAAATGAAAAAGTACGTCGATTGTTCTTAATCATTAAAAGCCTTCCGTATCAAACACGGAGACGGAGATAATGTTTTTGGTTAGAGTTGGTACAAAATAACGCTTATTCAAGTACAACTCTAAACCACTAGCTAGAGTGAGTACAAAAATTCCCACGGAAATGGCCGCTACTCTAGCTCCATTGCCCATGCGGAGATCTACATCACCCTTGGCTAGTGCTCGTGACGATTCTCATCCCTTGCAAGTGATTGCAAAGGTGAGATCCACATCCCAGATCTCATACCCATGTAGAAATGCAAGCATGATTTATGTCAATCATATAAAGTCTAGAAGGAACAATATCTTTGGATGTCGCACATCCATCGTTCTTTTCCTTCAAGAATTTGGGACAATTGCGCTTTTAACGACCGGGTTTGGGCTTGCTATTCTCAATAGCCTTCCCCTTACCCTTATCTTCCTTGAACCGAGCTTTATAAGCTCCCTTCCCTTTCATGACCCTAATGTTTATGCTCTTCAATCTTATTGAAAGAACATCTTTTCCCTCAATCTCATTCATTTTCATGCTCTTTGTGTTTAAAGCACATCGTCGTCACTCTAGTGAATATCTCATATGCACTTTTATGAGTAACGAAGCGAAGTTTGAGAGAAGGTGACATTGACCAAATCAAAACACTTTTAACGTCATTGTCAGCCTTTAGGTGCTCATCGTACGCGGCTTGCGCCGCCACGGTGGCCCCAATTCCGGGTTCGGTGGGAGGTTATTCGGTAAGGTATTTAAGCACATTGTCGGATTGAGCGACGCCCCTTATAGTCGAATCTCATTCGACAAAGTTGCTTCCGTCATCCTTTTGGATACACTTATCCATCACGGTTCTCAACCATGAACATATACCCAAAATGGGTGCGGGAGTTAAAGTTGTCATTGCGATTTCAAATAAATAATTCTACAACAAATATGAGGAAATATATTAACATTCATAGTTCATTAATGACATTTGCTAAAACCCTTTTAAAACAAATGTCCATTTATATAATGATCTCCCACGAAATTATATAAATGATTCCAAGACTCGTTTTTCATATAAAATTAGACATCTCATGTTTCCTTTTATATAAAAACGATAAGTCAACACTTGACTAATTCTACACTAGAATGCTTGGTTGATGATTTTTCTATAAAATACATCCTTAAGCCCCAAATAACTCTTATTTGGTTGAGTTCAAACCAAATTAGCATGGGACTTCCTCCCACTACTTACCCATGGTAACAAGGTTCCACGTCGCGGAGGTCCTCACGAACATGGGGTTCATAGTTGCTACATTTGGAAAGGCTTAATCTCAATTCATTTTGATAAATATGTGGGTGATCTTGTCAATTTTAGTCATAAAATTCTTTATAAGTGAACTAATTTAGGAATCGTGACTTAAATCGACAATCATAGTGGGATATCGTGGCATGCATGGCGATTTTGGCATGTGTGCGGAAAATATAAGCAAACAAACAAGCAAAACCAAGCAAGCAAGCATAAACCTAGTATGGCCACCTAAAATAATTAAAATACAAGGAGTTACAAATTGGAAACCAACTCCTTTGGTCCCTCTTCATAATGGATCTCATCCAAGGCTCCTCCTTGCAAGCTTTAGAACTCTTCTAAGGCTCCAAGTCGATCTCCACCTCCGGTCTTCGATTTACAAAAAGTTACAAGTATGATTTACAAATGAATACATAGCAATCCTATTATACATTTATAAATGAAATAAACTATTAAAAATTACAAACCGGCGATACGAGATCGCATTTAATTACAAACCACACGATATTCCCTTTCATTACGGGCAATATCGGTAAAAATATAACAAACTATGGCCATACTAGTAAGAATAAACATTCATTCAAATAATAAACATTCATCCAAACATGCATAATGTAAAGCTTATGAATAGAAACATGCCAAAATCGCCCTAAACAATAATCGCATTAATTCGTTTCAAACCGATCTCATTTTAATCGATTAATCTTATATTAATCAATAATGCTTAAAACACCTTTTAAGCTTGAACTAAAACTTCTAAACTGATTTTAGAACCCCAACATTAGTTTATACTAACTTAAGGTGATATTAGTTCATAAACTTGGTCATTTGCTAATTAGAAGTACTTTAATCATAACCCTTTTATGAATAAAGCTTTATAAAATCAAAATAAAATAAAATAAAATTATTTTTATTTTGAAAAAATTTTGTATATTCTGGAACACTTCCAAAATATCAGAAAAGAACAGTTTGGCCAGAAAATATTTACGAATTATTTTATATAAAATAACATACGATTTCATCGATTTTAACTCATAAAATCAAGAAAACGTCTAAAACAGTGAGGTAAAATCCCAAATTTATACGAGAGCATCCTCATAATGTGTAAAAATATTGGTATAAATTTCATGTCCAGAAAACAAAATTTACTATATTTTTGGACATAAAATGCAAACCATACCGATTTTAAACAAAAATATGAATAAATATTCAAAACTCAAAATCTGACTTTGAAAATTTACATGCAGAATGTATAAATATGAAATATCACTGTGTAAAAATTTCGTGACCAGATTCGAACTATAACTATTTATAGTAATTATTTTAGCCAAAAACACACTTTTTGACTCGGTTTTGTATAAAAATCATTTAAATTAGCAAACAAATTTCAAAAATTACGAAATTTGACCAGTAAGTTCATGAGACCAGAAACTTTGCATGCTATAAAAATCTCGTGTTAAAACCATTTTTAACACTATTTTCGGATTTTATGTCATTTATTCTCAATAAATACATAAAACTCCAAAAAAAAACAAAATAAATTTGTAACAACAAGCCATGGCTCTGATACCACTTGTAGGGATCGGATCCCATTCACTAATCAAATATTAGTGTAAATCAAATTACTCTAATTTGATTTAGCAAGATCTATGTAGTTACAAATGTACTTTGTTACAAGTTCATAGAAATATATACCTTTCTCAAAGGAAGATGGGCACAAAACAAGAACTCCTTTCTTGTTTTGTTTCTTGAGCTATGAGTTAGGATGATCCTCCAAAACCGAGTTTCCAAAAGAGGAAACCTCCTTCTTGTTGCACCCAAGAAGCACTCCAAATTTACTAGTGATTTTGATCTAGAAATCACTAATAAACACTTGATAATATGTGAATATTATTATTACTAACACTTAGTAATATAGTAGAGAATATAAGAACTAGTTTCTTATTTTTAGAGAGTTTTGAGAGAGAAGAAGTTTATCAAAGATACTTGCATGCATTCTCTCTCTATTTGCCTTCTTTTTAATCTAAGAGAATAAAAGAAAACAAGTGTGTTAGACACACTACTAGGGGGCCGGCCAAGAGGACAAGAAAAGAGAGAAAGTTTCTCTCTTGAGAAGAGTATTTTGTTGCATGCTCATGATGATGTTTTACATGCAAAGAAAACAAGACACTAGTTGACAAAACAAATAAAAACAAGAGGAACCTTCTTCCTCCTTGCTTTGGACGGTCCACAAGACCTCATATGGGTCCAATTTGTTTTTCAACATTTGTCCCACAAATACTTATAATTTATTACTTAAATCATCTAATATGACAAAGTATAAATTAATTAATCTCTTCTCTAAAATACATGTACACTTACATGTATTAAAATGTACTTTTACTAATCTCATTAGTAAAATATACATGATTAGTGAATTAACAGTTAATCACTAATTCTCATCTCCTCTTGTAATTTTATCGATATAAAATTCAATCATCCGAGTTCACAACTCGATTTCTCTCTAAATTAATTCACCGACTAACCGTTAGTCAAATTATCAAGTCACTAATCTAATCGTATCTCATACAATTAATTAGCTTAAATATTTGGAGTACGTTCCTATAGGTGTGACTTAAAGGGATCAATTGATCACCGCCGTTCTCACGACAATAACGTCAAACTCTAGTCAGCCAACCGTTATTGATTTACGTTAATCAATTGATAATAATTCAGGATTATCCCCATGTATTCCTTAATTGAGATTTATTAAGTAATCGCACTATTGTGGAGGACACATACTCCAACACATTATTGCTTTGATTTTAACAGGGTCAATCTCGATCCCACGTTGGCTCACGATGTGACCCAATAATTTGCCCGACGTAACCCCAAAAGTGCATTTCTGTGGGTTGAGTCCCATTTTGTATTGCCTGATTCTGGTGTAGAATTTACGAAGGTTGGCGATGTGATCCTTCCTTTGTTTTGATTTCACAATCATGTCGTCGACGTAGACTTCTACTTCTTTATGCATCATGTCTTGCAGCAGAGTAGTTGCAGTGCGTTGATAGGTGGCGCCTGCGTTAATGAGTCCGAAAGGCATGACGGTGTAGTAGTATGTGCCCCACGGCGTCACAAAGGTTGTTTTTGACATGTCGTTTGTTGCCATTTTGATTTGGTTGTATCCTGCATTGTAACAACCCGGATATTCCAACAAAATGAAATAAGCTTTTAAAAAGGATTTATAAAAGAAAATGAATAAGAATGAAAGCCACGGTGGCGAAAACACCGTGAATCCGAGTCATCACTCACGCAAAAACCTAAACAAACCAAAATAGCAAAGTAGGCCTCAAGGCCTAGCAAAACGGGGAATAAATACCCCTTACAAAACCAAACGAACATGAGTATAAACCAAACTGATAAGGTCTAAACAAGTCTAGTGATCAAAACAATCCAAACAAAATCCAAGGTTCACACGTGTAAGCTAGCTACGGGTCTATCCTCACGGCTTCCTCACTTGACAATCCTGAGCCCGTGCTATCCTGCCGCAAAACATGCAACAGCTACAGTCAATGGGGAGTAACTCAGACGTTCTCCAAGCCATATTACATCACAATAAAGCTGACAAGTAAATAAAACAGCTCATAGAAATAATAACAGTAATAATAGTAATAGTAATAAAATGTAACAAGCACAAGCTATACAACCATTAATTAACAATACTAAGTCAATCTCAATCTGTCATCAACCAAGTGACATACAACCATCATCAAACGCAAGAGAAAGCACGGAGCACTGGGTAGCCACATAACCGTGAACCACCCCGGACCTCACCTTAACCGGTGATACCTCCAAACCTTATGGCGGAACTACATAACCGTGAGTCCCCTTTCAACGGATCCACATAACCGTGAAATCCTCAACACTGTCTTAATTTAGCCAAACCTCACCATAACCAGGGACGACATAACAATTACCATAGTCTCTAACCATAACCGGTTGAGAACCCAAAGGGCGGCATCCATCCAAATTAGGACGTCGTAACTCCTCACGCCCGAGCCATAACCGTACCCGTACGCACACTAGTCTCAAGCTTACAAACAAGCCAATTCAATAACCTGAATTAACTCATAACCAACATAAGCCAATCCAATAACCTGAATCAACTCACAATCAACATCATCCATCATCCAACAATACCAAACCAAACATCATTATCACCAAAACATTATACAAGGCTCAATAATGTCAATACAACTCATAATCTCAACATGAATTCTAACCTCAACGCAACAACATATCAAGTACGGAGTAATTAACAATGAAAAGCCTATGAAATCATACCCAAAACATTACCCATCTCAAGATACCATATTTTAGCATCAAACTATCATAACAAATATCAAACAAATGATAAAACAACCTAGGCATGCTTCTAGACTCAAAATAATATGAGACCGACTCCAAACAAGTAGATATTATCATATGAACACAACAACACAAGTAAAAAAAAGACCCTAGATACTAAAACAGTCCGAAAGCGAATAAAAATATAATGTTTCATAACTTACTAAATTAATCTACTACTCAACTGTGACGAGAACTGATGACGAAACTCAAGTTCTGCGCACCACCTAGACAAACTATGTCATTATACCATACTAAATACATATACAAACACTCACGCAAGCCTATCACACGTAAGGCCCTCAATATATTTTTATATATATATATTCATCCATCATCATAACTCATACTACATAATTCACACATAGGATGTTGACATACACAACGAAACTCACCCAAAAAAACAGAGTAGTCTTACTAACTATTTCATATGTGATTCATACACGAATCACTAGGTGTAACGATTAGCTAATAAACCCCAAATTCATAGCAGATAGTGCACAAAACAACACAAATTTTCTACGAGACCCAGTTGACTCATACGCGTACAAAGCATTGTAATGTAATACCGAGTAACGTCATCACTGTTACCTTTTTCGAGCTAGTCCTCAATTGAGTCGTCTACTACGTACGTGTCAGCGTCAGGGCCGTCCCGGTTCAGTCCTACGATCGATTAGGGTGAAAAACGAGTATAAATATGAGTTACAATATCGACGGCGATCCGAGCGACTGAGATGAAACGGAGTATAACTTACCTTAATGTGAAGAGGATGAAGAGAGGATAATTATGACGCAAGAACGGAGTAAAATGGTTAAGAAACGAAGTTATTGTGAAGGGTTGAAGAGGCGTCAAAGGAAGGTTTATAGCCGAAGACGACAGCGCTGATAATATATACGGAGTAGTAGCCATCGCCTCTGCGTCATGTTCAAATCACGCTGAGTGAAAATGTACTTCAAACTCTTGTGATCTGTATAAATCTTACATGAAGCACCATACAAGTAACTGCCTCGACGCGTAAGCAATCACTTTCCCCTTTTGCATCAGAACACAACCCAAACCCAACTTCGAAACATCACTGTAAACATCAAACTCAACCCCATCTTCAGGTAGCGTCAAAACTGGAGCGGTCGTCAGCCTCTTCTTCAATTCCTAGAACGCAGCTTCACAAGCCTCACTCCACACAAACTTTGACTCCTTTCGCAGCAACTGAGTCAAAGGCCTAGCTATCTTCGAGAAGTCCTGCACGAACCTTCTGTAATAGCCAGCCAACCCAAGAAAACTCCGAATCTCATTCACATTCTTCGGACTCTCTCATCCAAGCACAGCCTCAACCTTCGCTGGATCAACCTGCACCCCTTCACCAGATATAACATGACCCACTAAGCCATGCTGTTCATTCTACACCGTCTTGTAATTCTCTGCCGTTAGCTAGCTATTTCCATACGTCCCATGCTGCTTCGGGATCGATTGCCATTTGCTAAAGCTACTTGTGGTTTGGGGATTGTTTGGGGATGTTTTCTTATTCTCGCTTTGTCCTCTATTTTCTGTCATGCTTTGTTGCTTGAGGACAAGCAATGGTTCGGTTTGGGGGAGTTTGATGGGTCATATATTTATGTACTTATAGCCCCCGGTTCACTAGCGTTTCTCGGCCTTTTTCGTGCTTTTATTTGCATTTCGCTTCCTATTTTGCCTCCGCGTGTTTCTGTGGTGGTTTTGTGTCTATTTTGTAGGTAAACGCACTAATTAGAGGATGGAAGATAGTTTGGACATTACTTTGAAGTCCCGAGATCGCTACGTGATATTTCGAGTTGATTTCGTGCCGTTTCGGTTGCGTACGAGCCACTTTTGGATGTTTGATGCCGTCCCGGGACCTTAGGACGGAGTGTGAAGCTCGTGTTATCATTATTGACCTCGTCCCTACCCCTTGGGACGAAGTAGGCCTCGTCCCTATGCCTTGGGACGACAAACAAAGCAAAAGAAATCTACCAAGAAAAGGAGCAAAAGCCGGAAGTTGCTGAACTCAACGGGATGGCCTTGTCCCGGTCGGTCTGACCTTGGTCCCGGTCGGGATGGGTGTCCCGGACCCCTGGGATGGCCCCCGACTCCTCGTGTGCTTAAATTGTTCGTCTATTTTAAGAGGGTTTCGCTCATTATTTCGACACACACTTTTTACAGCATTTTTTGAACATCTTAAACTTTATTCTCTCAGAAACTTAGGGTTTGAATATTTTTATATTTTGTGCTTTCAATTCCCGACTCGAATTCGTTATTTTGATCATCTATTTGGTTTTGTTGTTCTTGTTCATCATCTTCTCTCTTGGAATTTCTGATGTGGTATTGATATTTCTTCTCTCTTTTGATTTCAATTTCGATTCATATTGTTTATAATCATGTTTTCATCCATTGTTCTTGTTTTAGTTATCATATTTGTCATGTGTGAGTAGTTTATTCATCTAGGGAGAAGGGTGAACCATGGGTCAAGTTTGGGGCGGATTTTGTTGATCTTGTTGAGTTGGTTTTGTGCTTGTTTTGGTTGTCTTGTTTGATTGTGCTTGTTGATTCCTTGATCAAGTTTTAGCGAGCTTCTAGCATCCTTGGACTTAAGAACGAAAGCCTAGTTCTAGGAGAGGCACGAGACTAACCATTAGGACCCTCGATAGTAAGTTGCGACAGCCCGTTATCGAGACCTAGAGGAGCTTAAGACAGAGAGGCCGAGCTTTATCCTTAGCGAGCGCGATTTCCTACTCAACCCGATTATCATCCTTGACCTAGCCTTACCCGTGTCTAACCCGACTTCCTAGACTTTCTCCTTATACGTTAAACCCTTTCTTTGCTCTAGCTTTAGTAAACCTCAACACTCGAACCGACCGAGACTTGAAACACTCCATAAGTAACCTATAGAAGCAACCATCTCCCTGTGGACTCGACCCCGACTTACCCTATCTATCCGTAGGTTTTGTCAGGTTTATTTTTGATTAGGTGACACGACTTTAGCCTATCAACCTACTTAAACGGCTCTATGATTCAAAAATCTTCTCAAAATTCGATATGAAATCATGTTTTTGGCAAGTTCAAATAGCTGAGCAGGATAGATATAAAACTGCTTTCACTGTTCCATTTGGTCATTATGAATGGAATGTAATGCCCTTTGGTCTCAAAAATGCTCCTTCAGAATTTCAAAACATCATGAACGATATTCTCACTCCTTACACTTCATTATCTATAGTTTATATAGATGATATTCTTATTTTTTCAAAAACCATAGATCAACACTTTAAGCATCTTCAAACCTTTTTACATGTAGTCAAAAAGAGTGGATTAGTTATATCAGCCCCTAAAATGAAATTGTTTCAAACTAATGTTAGATTCTTTGGTCATCAGATATACAAAGGAACCATAACTCCTATTACAAGAGTCTTAGAATTCACAGATAAATTTCCAGATGAAATCAAAGACAAAACTCAATTACAAAGGTTTTTAGGATGTCTAAATTATGTGTCAGACTTTTTCCCCAATTTAGGTCAAACATGTAATATATTGTTTCAAAGACTCCAAAAGAACCCTCCTGCATGGTCAGAGTCACATACAAAACTGGTCAAGAGTCTTAAACAAAAGGTCAAAAATCTTCCGTGTCATGTCCTTCCACATCCAAAGGCATTCATGATTGTAGAAACTTATGCATCTGAAATAGGCTATGGTGGCATCCTCAAACAAAAATTGCATGACAAAGAAGAGTTAGTAAGATACCATTCTGGAGTTTGGTCAGGCCCTCAAAAAAATTATTCAACAATTAAAAAGGAAATTTTATCCATTGTTTTATGTATTTCAAAATTTCAAGATGATCTTTTCAATAAAAAATTTCTTTTAAGAGTCGATTGTAAATTAGCAAAAGAAGTTTTAGAAAAAGATGTCAAAAATATTGTTTCAAAACAAATTTTTGCCCATTGGCAAGCTATTTTATCTGTATTTGACTTCGATATTGAATACATCAAAGGAGATCAAAATTCCCTACCAGACTTCCTAACTAGGGACTTCTTACAGGGAAAATGTCCACTACTACAAAAATCGCTTTTAAAAACGGGTGTAAACCGTTTTAAATAAAAAAAAGCTCCGTTTTATAGTCGACCGTTGTTTATGATATAAACAACGCCAATAAAATGGAAACACCGTTGTTAAAATCAAATACAACGCTCTAAAAAATCCGTTATAATTGATTAAAAACAACGGTTATATTAAAAAAAACCCGTTATCTTTGTTATATTATAAACAACGGTTTTGATCAAAACCGTTGTTTTCAAATATAAAAAACAACGGTTTGACTAAAGAACCGTTGTTTTTAATATATTAAAAACAACGGTTTTTATCAAAACCGTTGTATTTAATCTAATATAAATAACGGTTATTTACTTATAACCGTTGTTTTTGTGGTTATTTAAATCTTTACAGCTTTTATTTGATAACTCAAAAACAACGGTTTTACTAAATAACTGTTGTTTTTGATATATTAAAAACAACGGTTTTTAAGAAAACCGTTGTTTTCAATATAACAAATAAAACGGTTATTTACTTATAACCGTTGTTTTTGTGGTTTTTAATCTTTTACAGATTTTATTTGTTACTAAAATTACAAACGGTTTTAAGTGTAGAACCGTCATGTTTTGTATATTTTTTTTTTTAGAAATTTGCTAATAATTTTAATATCCCGTCAATACGACGTTCCAAAATAATATTGCTGCACAAAATCAAACCAATGTATTCAACATCATTCCATATACACCGCAATCAAACCAATGTAGTATATACATAGAACGCAAAAATGATTTACAAGATCGACTGCTAATCACTTACAAAAAATCAGTCTCTTTTGGATGGTTAAACACATATTTTGCCCATATATCGCGTATCTCGTCGATTTCCTGGTTTGTAAATGATTTAGCGTGTTGCCTTTTTGGTTGATACTACAAAAAAAATTAGAAAACATATCACAAATTGTACGTACGTAAAATAATAAACAAATTAAAACATATCACAAATTAAACTTAAAAATCAACTTAACACTTACCCAATTTTTCAAAGTTCTACATCCACGGCTTATCAATTCATACATATAGCGACAAACATAATAGCCGCATGAGTCTGAATCAGTTTGTCGGGGACACTAAAATAATAACATGGCATGGAAACAAACAATCAATGCTTATAAATAAAATAAAATATAGTTGACACGATATATATTATTTATGATTTAAATCATATACGGAGTATATAACATACCATGGTCATCGCAATAAATTAGAAATATCGCTTAAGTACGTCGATTATATATAGCTATTTATAATAGATAGTAAATATAATAATAAAGACATATAATTCAACGCATATATGCATGTGATTTAAATTAACTTACGCATTCACCAAATCTTTAAACGTGTCTGATGGCCGACCACCACATGAGTCTAACCAAAACACTTTCTTCGTCGAAAGCTCAAACGCCGTCAATACCCAATGATTCCTATACATTTACAATATTTAGTTAAGATATAATTAAAATGAATTAACACGACAATACCCAACAAGCGCACGACAACAATTAATAAAGAAACTCAGAGCCATAAGCAACAAAACAAAACAATGTTTCAAACACAAAGAAGTCAAGAATTCTAACACGACCTTCAATCGCGTCCAAAACTCGATTACAACATCTCATAGTCAATAAACGATCACATACATTCAACAATTCACACACACAATCACACACACAAGCGTATACGTACAATATTGAATCATATACGTACCCGGATTCATTATAAGGAGCGAAAATAATTTTTTTGCCTTTAGTCAAACGGTCAGCTACGTGTTTGGTTCGTTCATTCCATTCGAATTCTGCGATATGCATTGACAATGCGTACGGGCACATAAATCCGTAGCTGTCATAAGGAATGACCGCATGTTCGCTGATGAACACAGTTAAGAACCTAGACGTTCAGTAAAAATAAATAAAGCATTAGTACATATATAAATATAATTTTTGACATAAAACAAATTCATAATCAAGTGACTTACTTGATCCAGACGAGCATATGTTGAGCATCAATTTTGCGTAAGCCACACCAATCGAGTAATAAGTCGTAAGACAAAAATGCAACTTTCGCTCTTCCCGTTACTTCCGCTACGAGACTAATTTGAATAAGACCCTCATCTTTAAAGCGAGCTAACCCCTCGGTATGCACTTTTTTCATTGTCTCGGTTCTCACCTTTTGCTTAAACTCGATTGTGGTGTAATGTTCAGGTAACACCCTCTTATCCTTAGGCGTCGGTTTGGGCACCACATCAACGTCTGAGCTACTCGCAAGTTTCTACGAAAAACAATATTATGATCATTAACATAATTAATAAATGAAGTCAAAACCAAAGAAGTAAATTAATTAAATTTATAACTAATTAAGTGGCCGGTAACTAGCTAATTAATAAATTACCTCGTCGTCAAATAGTGCCTTTGCGAGATTCTTTGAAGATGATGGTCTCTCCTGCAAAATAAAATTAATTAATAAAAAGACCTCGTAACTATTTATTCACGCATTTAAGTTGATAATATATATATATATATATATATATATATATATATATATATATATATATATATATATATATATATATATAAGTAATTATTAGTAATATACCGTTTCCGAATGTTTGCGGGAATAAGTAATAGTAAGTTCAGGTTCAGGTTCAGGTTCAGGTTCAGGTTCAGGTTTAGGTTCATCATTGACTTGTTCAGGTTCAGGTTCAGGTTCATTGACTTGCTTGTCATCCTTCGTTAACACATTCTCAACATTTCCTTTTATTTCCTACAATATATATATATAAAACATAAAATTATCATTAACAAAATACGGTTTAGATATAAAAAAATTGTAGTCCATAAAATAAATTATTACCTTGTCATTATTTTTGCCGGTTAACGCAAGAGGAAGAATATGATCCGCAGGCCACTCGACAAAGGAGTTCATGGCACTCTTTAACGTCACTAACTCGTCGTTAACTGGGAAGGGTAGTTGAACTTCTTCGCACCCTTTCTTTATCCTCGTGATCGACACTTTTGCATGATTCTCCGGGATAACTTTGCCATGAATAGTTACACTCTCGGCCGTGCCTCGTTTGAACGCAAATCCGGCCACAACTTGGGATAAACCTATTACTGCGCCTGGGCCTTTCGGGTGAAGTAGTACACACCCGTACTTGTCACCCTATATATATAATTATACATTAATGATTTACAATTAGGAAAATTATTACTAAAATTTAAGTTATATAGTAAATGAACATTGCAACGGTACCTGAATGCCAAAGCTCGGTATTATACGGTTAGCCGGTGGCGTTTTGAAAGCATCAGCATTCGAGCATTCGATAACCTCCTTGCTAGGCGGGTCTTCATTTTCCTTCTTAAATATAATTTACCACATCAAAAATATATATATAAATAAGAATTAGTATCTAAACTAAATTAAAATACGCTAAAAACGTTATTTACCTCATCAGTTACTGCAGTAGATTGATCAACAACCCCGACGTCTACGTGTTGTAGCGATTCATCTTTGTCGGATCCCTTATCACCCTATAAAAATATGTTTACGTTCACATGAAAGTACACAGGTGAGATCAGTTACGTATATATATGTACTTTGAAAATATAATTTTATGATTCCTAATAAAAAGAATTTAGGGTTTAATTCATCACCTCATCTTCCGCCGTCGTGTTCTCGTTCCCAGCCAATTGATCAATCATTTGAAATTGTTCGGTAGTCAACTTACCACCCTTGGCCATTTTTACGAGCATCTGAGCCACCATTTTTACCTGCAATGCAATAACAGATATATATATATGTATTCAATATTTATCAACAAAATAAGCTAGGAACATTTTAAATACATTAATAATAATTTAGTTTATTACGTACAAATGGATCATCGGTAGTGTTAGTCGTTCGTTGTTTTTTGGCGGCCCTTCCAAAAGCCTTAGTCACGCTCACTCCACCTGGCATACCTCTCAAACGACCCTTGTGCTCAGGTCGACCAATTGCCTCAGCATGTATGTCCTTTTCGCGTCCAGGAGTGAAAGTACCTTCTTTCGCCTTTTCAACTACTACATCCTAATTCATTGAAAAAATTAATTCATGTAAGTATTATAATACGGTGATAAATTGAAAAAATAGTTAATGAATTCAAATATAAAGAGTAGTACGTACAATTGGCGCTTTTGCCTTTTCACTCGGTCCTGATAATTTGCCGGATTTCGGAGTGTGGCCTAGGACCCATACATCATGTCGGTTTACTATCACACCTTCTTCATCCTTTTTTATCTAAACATTCACAAAAAAAAAAATATAATAATACGTCGTACAAGAGAGAATATAATGGACAACAATAATAAGAATAAAGAACGCAAACAAAGAAACGCAAATGACAAACAACAATAATAAAGAAGAAGAATAACAAAGAAACAAAGAACAACAACAATAGCAACTTCAACCACAAGAGGCTTATTTATAAGTCTTACCCTAGCGTTTCTAAATTGAAAAAAAGATAATGTAGTTTATTTATAAGTCTTACAACTTTCTCCACAAGAGGCAGAAAACCGTCTCGACCGGTGCATTGATAATACTCTTTCTTTCCAATGTTTTCCTTGTTTCTTTGACTTACAACCTTCAAATGAAATCAATAAATTAAAGACACACATATATATATATATATATATATATATATATATATTAGTTAATTTAAATCAACTCAATTATGTATTTTCAAACGTAGTATATACATTAAATTCAGGTGTTTCACGTTGTGTTTTAAAGTTCTTCCAAACTTGGGGTGTGATCCCGGGATATGTTTCTAGTGGCATCTTTGGATCTGTCACCTTCCCTTTCTCCTTTTTGTTCAAGTGGTTTTTAGCCACTTGAGCCTTCCACGATCGAAAAGAATTTGCTACCTTGGTCATACAATAACGATTGTATTTATCGGGCACATTGTAAGCTTTCTGCGGATAAAATAATTTACATAATTAAATACTTAGTTTCATTAAAAAAATAACCATGACAAAAGTTTTAGAATTAATTAAATAATGAATAATATGTATACCTTCAACATAGCTAAAATTCCATCCCTTAACTTGGGATTCGATTGCTTTATATTTTTTAGATCGAAAGGAACATAATGTTTTGTGACAATCCCAATGAAAGAAGCAAACTTCTTTCTCAATGGTCCATTTGGCAAGCCAAGATCATTGTTCCAAGTAAGAGGAAGCGGTTTACCATCGGCAATGGCCTTCATTGCCTCTGGTTGTTTGGAACGTCCTCTACCTTGACGTTTCGGTACACTATCATTTTCACGCTCTTTATCGTCCATAGCAAGCCTTCAAAAACAGAACATTAACTCGACATTATTACTCAGTATAAACAACAACAATAATAAAGAAGAAGAATAACAAAGAATAGCAAAGAATACCAAAGAACAACAAAGAAGATCTACCAAAGAACAACAAAGAACGACAACAACAAAGAACCCTAAACCCTCACATCAAAGATCAACAAAGAACAACAAAGAACGACACCCTAAACCCTCACATCCCCTGCCCCACCCTAAACCCTCATACCCACCCTAAACCCTCATACCCACCGTAAACCTATCCTCATACCCACCCTAAACCCTCATACCCTACCCACCCACTGTCACCCTCACGTAAAATTAACAACACTAACCCTAAATTAACAACACTAACCCTAAATTAACAACAATAACCCTAAATTAACAACACTAAACCCTCAACACTAACGACAATAATTCAACAACAACAACATTAATTCAATAACAACAACATCAATTCAATTCATTAGGGTTTAAAAAACGGAATAAAAGGGAAAGAAAGAACCTGTTTAAATCAACTAAATTAGGGTTTAAGCCCAACGTCGAACAGAGTACGAACTTTGAAAACGAAAAAGCAACGGAGAAATTAAGTTTGAATCTTGGTGCGAAAGCGTAATGAAAGAAACTTTTAAACTGAGAGTAAAGGAGAAAATTGGTGCGAAAGCGTAATGAAAGAAACTTTTAAAATGAGAGTAAAGGAGAAAATTGGTGCGAAAGCGTAATGAAGAAACTTTTAAACTGCCTCAAATGAAAATATATATGAGCTTCTTTATTTTTTAAAAAACAAAATATAAACAACGGGTTTTAAAAAATCGTTTTAAAAACTATGTATAAACAACGGTTTTAAAATAAAACTGTTGTTTATATCAGTTTTAAGAATCGGTTTTTCTTAAAAACCGTTGTTTTAAATAGATTTAACACAACGGTTTTTAATAAAAACCGTTTTAGAAGTAGGTTTTTTAAAACGGTTTTTGAATAAAAACCGTTATTGAAATGTTTTTGAAATCTAAATTTCTAGTATACATAAAATCAATAAAATAGTACTGAAAGTTTATATTTAGTTCAAAACCGTTGTTTTATATAGGTTTAAAACAACGGTTTTTATTTATTACCGTTTTAGATGTATGTTTTTAAAACGGTTTTTAATTAAAAACCGTTACTGTTGTTTTTTTTTATTGTTGTTTTTTTTTTTTAGAATGCGCCTTCTTCTCTTCTTCACACTGTAGCTGCTCCTCCTTCCCAATGCCTACAGTTCTTTGTTTATACACCCAAAAAAAAAATGTTCGCTTGGGATTTCCATTTCGTTTCTCCCTTTTCCACCCAGAAGGTATTTCCATTTCGTCTCTTCCTCTTCCACCCAGAAGGTATTTCCCATTTCCTTAAATCAATTTCGTTGGCTTTATTTATTCTGTAATCTTTTTTGGGGTTTCTTTGTCTGGTTTTCTTTTTCGTTCAGATAGTGAAATTGCTGGGTGTTGTTGGTTTTAGTATTCTTCGTATATTTTGGGTTATCTTCTCTGGTTTCCCATTTTTCGTTGTCTTCCTGTTGATAGTGTTGGTTTTGTTTTGGGTTATCTTCTGGTTTCCCAAATTGTTTGGTGTTGTTGCTTTTAGTATTGTTGGTATATTTTGCCATTTCTGGTTGCTTTAATTTGTTTGTTCCTTTTCCCCCCCTTTTATTTCTCCCAAAAATTATAGAATATCTTCATATTGATAGTGTTTATATTCCTGCAATTTGCCATTGACTTCTCCTTGTGGTTGTTTTGTTAGCAATTCCTTTGAACAGTTATTTCAATTTTAGGTTGGTTTGTGTTTCGGGTTTGTTTTGGGTTTTATGTGCTTCTTAGATTTCTGGTTGCTTTGTTTGGTTTTTGCAGATGTCCTCTTCATCAAATAGCTCAGCCAGCACTAGGTGTTCCATTGTTGGTGAATTACCTACGGAGTTATATTTTCGGCCATATTGTGCAATTGTTAGGAATCTGCCAACTCCTGAATGCAAAACGCTATTTCCTCTGCGCGACTTTCTTCGTGATGATTTGGGGTTTGATGTTTCCCAAGTCATTTACGTAGGCTAAACAAATGACGCTTTAGGACACGCTATAATTGAGTTTGGGAGTTCTCCGACCGATTTCAGGGCAGCAATGCGGCTTAGTCGATTCTTTGAAAGAGCTGGACATGGGAAGGAGGGTTGGCTGCAGTGTGGTCGGAAAGCTGGCCCTTATCTTTGGATAGCTACCCCTACTGACAAGGCATGGCTAAGCCCTCATCACGACAGGTTTGCACTTCATGCAGTGCCTAACCTTTGGAGGGCGCAGGCTATTTGTGCTGCGGATTCTGATGAGCGCGAAGTGTACTATAAAATCCTTCTTTTCACCAGTCTGCAATTAGGGTAAAAAGGAATTTGGTGTTGTGGGTCTTCTCTGTTCCTGGGCAGCGTTGTTTTGGGGTGCCTGCTGACTCTGTTAGTTGTAGGCCGTCTTTGCCATTTTTTGGGGTATGACGGGTTGTAGGCTGTAAATTTTAGGCTTGGTTGTAGTGATGGCATTGTCTACGAACGTACTAATAAGTAGCTGGTTTTGTGTAGCCGTAACTTTTAACGGCTTTAGCCCTACTGCTGTTACTTTATTTTGTTGTTGGGTCTGTTACGTTGACTAAAACCGTTTAAATCCGTGGCCATTGTAATAGAAATATTAACGGTGACTATTGTGTCAATATGTTTCCTAAACTAATAGTTCTTTCGACTATCTTGCTTATTATTTGGTTTCACCTGCTATCATGCGCTACGATCCCGTAAGTGGCCTGTGCGCATGTCGCCCATATAACGGGGAACAAGATGGTGCATGGCTATTGTAGCTCACTGAGTCCTGCACTTACGATTTCGATAGCAAGATGATCCGCACGCGCGCGGTCCAACGACTAGTAATTACAAAGTCTATTTCAAACTAAAAAACATTACATTATTCATACAAATACATTATATTATTAATACTACATTACATTATTCATACATAAATTTTAAAAAAAAAAAAAAAAAAAAAAAAAAAAAAAACTCCGTACATTACATTATTCATACATTACCTTATCCATACATTACCTTATCTCTGGATAAACACTTTTAATAGCATCAAAAACAGCAGAATAAACATCTTCCTCATCACGTGGTATAATTTCATGTTTTTTAGCAGTCGATAGTAAGACACAATCTTTGGGACGGTTAAATAGATCCAAATCCTCTTTTCTTGCAACCCAACAAATTGGACCATCTTTGGGTCCATTTCTAATATAAATTTCTCCATTATGATCCCGTAAATTGTAGTAAAATTTCCAATCTAATTTCCAAGCTGATTTGTTATGATTCTCAGACATTCCAAACTCTATTAATATTTTCCCATCAAACTCACCTCTCTTCCAAACAGGTTCAATTTTTTTCACTAGAAACCCCATATTAGTTAAACAATCTCTAACTATTTTGTAACTTCTACAGACGACTTTGCCATTTTCTTTATGGCTTGGAAGGTTCGATAAAATGCATGTCCATGGTACAACATCCTCTATTGGAGCCATTTCTATTTTAAATTTTTTCTTCTTTTTTTTAATTTTTGTAAAAGATAAAAATTGTTTGAATGTTTTTATGTTTACAAGTTTACATTTGAATATATTTATAAGCAAATATAGTGTTTGTTGATGAAAATTAGTTGACGAAATTTATTACAATTGGTTGATGAAATTTATTACAATTGGTGGAAATTTATTAGTTTTAAACAACGGTTTTGTAATAAACCGTTATAAAATACTTTTAATAACGGTTTTATACAAAAAAAACCGTTAAACAAAATTATAAGAAAACCGTTGTATATATCAAATATAGTGTTTGTTGAGGAAATTAGTTGTGAAATTTATTACAATTGGTTGATGAAATTTATTACAATTGATTGATGGAAAACCGTTTTAAAAACTTAGTATAAACAACGGTTTTAATATAAACCGTTGTTTTTAATTTTAAGAAACGGTTTTTATTAAAAATCGTTGTTTTAAATAGATATAAAACAACAGTTTTTAAAGAAAACCGTTGTAGAAGCATGTTTTTTAAAACGGTTTTTTAATAAATACCGTTATTTAAGGGTTTTTAAAATCTAAATCTCTAGTATCTAGGTTTAAAACAACGGTTTTATATATACTACCGTTTTAGAAAAGTGTTTTTAAAATGGTTTTTAATAAAAAACCGTTACTGTTGGTTTTTTTTTTTTTTAAAAATCATTGAAGAAATAGATTGCCACATATCCTGTACGAATATGCATTCATTTTTCCTGTGATCATACAAACTCAATACATTCAGATCATCAAGTACAAACTCAATACAATGCAAACTCAATATATAATTCTTCCTGTGACTATAAAAACTGCCAAAAAAGATCGATAATAAAGTCGTCCATCTCTTGCGTTTATCATTCGAGTCCATGATATTCTTAGCAACCTGCAAGTACCTATATAAACAAAAGATTTTTTATATAATTAAATTTGTATTAATTTTTACAGGTAATTAAAGAAAATATATAAATGCTGAATTTAAAGATAATGCATATACATGCATACATCAATGATCGATATATATAAATAACATTCTTACTCAAGATCGAAGACGTTTTTTAGATGGAGAAGTGTCTTCTTTTATCCATATTACTTCATCATGATCGTCACGTACATAAGGGCTCCGAGTCATTGTATCATTATCATTATGTACATCATCATCAATGTGGGATAATGTAATACGACGACCCACTCCCTCAAAAACGACTTCTTGAAAATCATCATCATCACCAGACAATGCACGTCTACTACGTGCAGACAAAACAATTGACCATCTCTTGTCGCAAGGATCAACGACATAGAAGACCTGCTTAGGTTGTGACGCCATAATGTAAGGATCTTGTTTACTGCCGACCTTTTCAAAGTTCACCAACGTAAATCCTAAATCGTCCTTTCGCATGCCGTTGTTGTTGTCAACCCACTTGCATCGAAATAAAGGAATATGAAAATCAATGTAATCTAACACCATAATGTCTTCAATGACTCTATAATAATACATTTTACCCAAAACAGGTCGTTTGTCTTTCGAACTGGCAAAGTGCATTGCCTCGGCTTCTACACATACACCACTGTTCTGCGTAGTACTTCCCTCATCTTGTTGCCGAGTATAAAATGTATAACCATTAATAGCATAACCAGAGTAAAAAGTAGCAAGATTGTTTGGACCTAGGGCCAACTTCAACATTCGAGGAGTTATTTCATCCTCTTCTTTAGGCACGTCATCATTTAACACAAAATCCTTAAACCATTCACTAAAAGTCCGATTGTGCTCATTCGCAATCCACATCTCACTTTATGTTGGGTGAGCGGCTTTAAGATCATATTTGTGTTGAAAAATGTACGGCTGCACTTCATCATCATTATGGAGAACGTATGTGTGAGTCATGCGCAACATTTCACAAGTCATATCCTTACGAACACGACCTCTGATACCCTTTCCCGTCATCCAGTCACTATGACGATGTTTAGGAACACCAATAAACTCATTTCTTGATAGGTGGGCATAACAATATGACAGAGCTTCATCGATTATAGCACGCTCGGCGATAGAACCTTCTGGGCGATAACGATTAGAGGTGTAATCCTTATAAACTTTCATCAATCTCTCAAACGGATACTGATATCTCAAATATATAGGGCCAAGATACGAAACCTCTCTAACTAGGTGAACGGTTAGATGGACCATGATAGTGAAAAAAGAGGGTGGAAAATACATTTCAAATTGACAAAGAGTTGTGACAATAAGGTTTTGTAGAGATGCAGTGTCACTAGGGTCAATGACTTTGTCATATATGGATTGGAAGAAGAAGCAAAATTTAGTAATTGCATATCGAACTTTCTTAGGCAAAATAGAACGAATAGCAACGGGGAGTAATTGTTGCATCAAAGTGTGATAGTCATGTGACTTCAACCCAGTCAACTTGAAGTCCTGCATCGATACAAGGCTGCTGATGTTTGAGGAATATCCCTCTGGCACCTTAATTCCCCGCAAGCTCTCTAAAAACTGAATTTTCTCTTGTTTTGAAAGTGTATGAGCTGTTGGGGGCAAGTAAGTATGTGCTCCCTTCTTTTTTGCTGCTAACTCAAGTCTAATACCCATCTCAATCATATCATCCCTAGCTGCTTTGTTGTCTTTCGACTTACCCGGAGCATTTAAAAGAGTATTCGTGATGTTATCACAAACATTCTTCTCAATGTGCATGAAATTTAGACAATGCCTCACCGGAAGGTCGCACCAATACGGAAGTTTCGCGAAAAATATTGACTTTTTCTTATACCCACGAGTTGCCAACTTAGAACCCGCCTTCTTTCCGAATGTCATCTCGATTTTACTGACTTTCTCAAGAACTTCATGTCCACTCAAAATCTTAGGAGGTTGACGGTGCTCGGATTTTCCATTAAACGCCTTTTGTTGCCTACGATAACGATGGTCGTGGGTAGGAACTGCGATACCCTTGGTAAGCATGCTTACGAGAACATTTCAAATACTCTGATTCTAGGTCCTCACCACATAACGGGCAAGCCTCTGCCCCATGCACAGTATGTCCAGATAGATCACCATAAGGTGGAAATCAAGAATAGTACACAACAACATTGCCCTCAAATTGAACGTTTCTTTCCTAAAAGCATCAAACACCTGTATCCCCTTATCCCACAAAAGCTTCAAATCATCGAGAAGGGGTTCCAAGTAAACATCTATATCGTTTCCAGGTTGTTTAGGACCAGAAATTATAGATGCCAACAGCAGATATTTACGCTTCATGCAAACAGATGGGGGTAAATTATAAATAGCTAACACTACTGGCCATGTGCTGTGTTGGCTACTCATATTTCCATGAGGGTTCATTCCATCTGTTGAAAGAGCAAGGCGTAAGTTTCTAGGTTCTTTGGCAAAATCTGGATACATCTCGTCGAAAGACTTCCATTGCATACCGTCTGCCGGATATCTTAACTTTCCATCGTTGATTCTACCAGCGATATGCCACAACATCATCTTAGCATCTTCTTCATTCGCATAGATTCGAGTAAATCTTGGAAGTACTGAAAAATACCACATAAGCTTCGCGGGAATCCCTTCTTTGCCTTTATAATGCCATTCATTACATTTCGGACAATACGTTAAGTGCTCATATTTTTTTCGATACAATATGCAGTCATTACAACATGCATGTATTTTCTCGTATTTCATTCCTGTCTCTCTAATTAGTTTTTTGGCGTCATATGTCCTACTAGGTAAGACATTACCTTCAGGAAACATGTCAGTAAGCAATTCGAGTAGATCACCAAATCCCCTATCGCTCCAGCTATTCGCCCCCTTCAAATTGTACAACTTTACAACCGCCGACAACTTTGAATACTTCTTGCAATCAGGATACAAAGGCGTTTCAGAATCAAGCAACTTTCTGACTAGTTCATTCTGGGCATCTGAATTAGTTGTTGCATCACCTATTAATATATCTTCAAAGTCCTCAAATAATGCATCATCATCAGGTGAATTAATAGCGTCATCATTTATGTCAACCCCAATATCATCAGGTGTATTAGCATATGATACTTCCACATCATCACCATCAACAAATTCGTCGTTATTACTCACTTGTTCATGTTCGCCTCCTATTATCTCATCATCTTGATCGCCGTCGGTCTCATTATTACCACCCTCGTCTCCCTCTAATAATGATTCTCCGTGAAAAATCCAACGTGTGTAAATACTACTTAATTTATACTTCTCTAAGTGAATTTGAACCTCAGGAAACCTCATATACATAAAATTAACACACCTCTCACAAGGACACGGAATCTTATTTAAAGGAACCTTTCATATGGATCGCAACGAAATCTTAAAATTCAGCTAAACCGGCATTATACACTGGATCACCCTTACTTGATTCGATCATCCAAGTTCGAGCCATAATAATATATACCTACACACATACACACATATATGGTTCGATCATCCAAGTTCAACCACAACAACAACTACAACGAACAACAACAACAACAACAACAACAACAACAACAACAACAACAACAACAACTACTACTACTATTACTACCATTACAACATACAAGGACAACAACAACGTACAATGCAAAGCCAACAATTACGTATGTAACAATTACAACAACGTATATTACGTACCTTTTCCGAAAGATGAAGTTTGATCGAAAATTTAAGCCACCCTCGAACAAATACGAAAAATTTGAGTAAAATTTGTAATAATAAAACGCTAGAACTGCAAATACACCAACGAAAGAGATGAAGTTTAATTTGAGTTAAAAAATAAAACGCTAGAATGAACTGCAAAGTAATTTCAGGGTTTAAATACACAAACTTAAAATAACGGTTTTTAGACAAAACCGTTATATAAAAAGCTTTAAACAACGGTTTCAACAAAAACCGTTATAAATAATAGTTTTCATAACCGTTTTTTCAAAAAAAAACCCGTTGGATATAGTTTTAAACAACGGTTTTTGAAAAACCGTTATATAATATTTTTCATAACGGTTTAATAAAAAAAAACCGTTAAAAACATTTTAAGAAAACCGTTGTATATATCATATATATATATATATATATATATATATAGGAATAAGATCAAATAAGAACAGTCCTTTAGGTAAGAACGGTAAGAACATTCAAAATACATGATATATACACATAATGTACATTTTAAATTTATCATTTATATTAGTAATGAAAATTATGTGACACGAAATTTAAATTTATATTGTATAATCTCTTTATATTGTAGATATATGACAAAATTTTAAGGTACATTTATGCTATACCAAAAGTACATTTTATTTTTAAACTTCGAATATACGTATAAATTTTGAATATATCTCATTATTTTGAAAAGTACATAACATATATTAACATATATTTATAATGTACCTTAGGAAATGTACTTTTTGTGTGTTAATTAAATGTACCTTACGTGTAATTATTATGTACTTTGACTGTTCTTACCGTTCTTACCAAAGCTAGTGTTCTTACCGGATCTTATATATATATATATATATATATATATATATATATATATATATATATATATATATATATATATATATATATATATATATATATATATATATATATATATATATATATACACATAGAGATAGGTTATTTCAAGTCATACCCCCCTAAGCAAGTCATCAAGTCGGAATCTCAGCCGTTAGATGCATCTAAATCAATGGCCAAGATTGAACTTGTCATTTAATGTGAATTAGGGAAAAAAAAAAAAAAAAAAACAAAAAACAAAAAAAAAAAAAAAAGGAAAAAACGTAATTTTACAGTCCCCAAAAATTTACACCGGTATTGTTGTACATGCATTCATTCACTTTTGAATTCATTTCTCTCTCTCTTCTTTCATCCCTCAACTATCCTAATTCTTCATTTCTTTTCCTCTTCCTCTCCCAGAAATCCTCCATTTTTGTGCTGCAAATTTTTTCTATTTTTTGCTACATTCCTTCGTTTCTCTTATTTTCGGTGTTGCATATCATTCTCCGTATATTGTAATCGAGGTATTTTAATCGAGGTAATGTTTTTTGTTTATTTTTTTTGTTTATGTTAGAACTTCTGATGATTCAATTATTTGTGTTGATGTTAAAGTCTCAAATTTTTAAATTTAGTCTATTTTTGTTTTCCTAATTTTTGCACTACTCTTTTTCAAATTAGTCTATTTTTCTGATTTTTTTTCAATTATTCATCTTCTTCATTGTCTTTTCGATTTATTTATTTATTTTTTTTATTTTTCATCCATATCAGATTTCTCTATTCATACCTCCTCCTTAATTTGATTTTCTTCTACTATTATTTAGTGAAAGACTCATTCTTTATTGGTAAATTTATTTATTTTATTTAAGTTATTTTAAATTTATTGGTAAATTTATTTATTTGATTTTCTCTTTTTTCAGATGTCGTCCAGTAGTACTGACCGTGAGCTTTCCGATGTTGAGTCATCCGGAGATGAGGTTGAGGAGTCTACCGCTTGAGGAGTCTGAAGTTACCACTTTTGGCCAGTTTGCTGCTGTAAGTTTATCACACTCTCTTCTTCTTTTATGAAGTTTACATGTCCCGTAGTTAAAATCAATTTTTCTATCCTTGAAATTAATTTTCTGTCTGTTAGAATCTTAATTTTTATTTATGAGTAAAAACAAATATATGTGTTTGAACGTTCTTACAACCTTGAAATTAATTTTATATATGTTAGAATCTTCTTTTTTAAACTTGAAATAAACTCTCTTCTGTTAGAATCTTCTTTTCGAATTTCCTTTTTTACCCATCTGTTTTTGAAGATTTCCTCAAAAGTTAAATTTAATACTCTTTCAACAAAAGCCAGCTTCTTCTGTTTAATGTGTATTTTCCTATTTCCAGTTCGACGGGGTTAGTGATTACTTGGACAAGTGGAAGTTAGAAAAGGGAGGTTTCATCCCTAATTTCAAAACTAGGTGGATCAAATTCAAATGGCGTACTCTGAACCAAACGACTTCGAGTCCGGGCTGTTCACCATGATGCATATGGCTATATACGAAGGCAGCGCGTTTGATGATGAAAATATTCGTCTGAAGACGAACCGACGTGTTCTTGTTGTTGAACTTGCGGCTGCTCTTTTATTAGCTGATTTTAATAACGTACGAGACAACTTGCTCCAAAAGGTGAACGACTTCATCGAAAACAAAGATCCTATGTGGAAAAAGATAAAGGACCACCGTGACTTGATTAAGGAGGTGGTAAAACAAACTCGCCGTTAACTTATGTCATTGAAAAAAAACATGCTACTGTTTTTATTTTTTTCTTTTTCGGTTCTCTGAACGTTATTGATCTATCACTTTTTGTAATGAATATTTGGTATGTATTGACTTTATTATTATTGTTATTGACTTTATTATTATTGTTATTATTTGTCATGAACTCAGATTTCATATTTTAGATTTTAACCCAAAAAAAATCAATTTTAACCAAAACATTTTCCATTTCAACAGAAATTGGATTTCAACATACTTTCTCTTAAAATGCCAATTTTTCAATAAAGTCCAACACTCTTACTGACAAATTAAAAATACAATTTTATACAAAGTGACTTAAAGTGCCCAGAAATAACATCGATAATCAATAAAAAAAAAGAGGATTTTAACTGCAAGAAAATTAATTCTAATGTAATAGTAATTAATTTTAACACACATTAAAATTCAGGACAACAAAATAAAATTAAAAAAGATTGTAACTGTCGATAAATGAATTCCAACGTCAAAAAAATTTATTTTAACAACCAACATGTATAGCCAAAGATGCAATAATTGATTTGCAAAATGTTTCACACAATTAAGTCATTACATGACATCTACACTTCAGCCTTTATTCTTCATGTTCATCGGCTGATTCACATCTTATCGAAGCACGTTCAACAAATGTGTTAGGGCAATTTCTTTTGTCATGGTGTGCCATTTGTTTACAATTGTTGCACAACCTCTTTGCTTTACTTGACTCCGCAACAGCTACACTCTTGGTCGACAACATCCTTTTCCCACTGCCCTTGTTTTTCGACTTCTTCGGCGGCATAATTGAAATCTCGGAGCTCACCTTACATCCAAGGAACTTCTCAAACTCTTGCTCCTTCGTACTCTCGCCAACATCACAAACCGAATCTTTCATCCATCGTCGGGACACAAACATTTTTGGTATTTCTTCAACCCCATGACCAGTATATATCCACATAATGTGTTTGCATAAAATCCCTAGACGCTCATAAAGTCTACAACTGCATCTCACATTTAACGTCCCTGTTCACAATTCGATGGTAGTTAAAATCACTTAATAGAACATTGTAATTAACCACGAATGACAACAGTTATAAAAAAGTTGATTATAATGAAAATAAAATTAATTTCAATGTGCTGCAAGTTCATTTTAATACCTGGATGGTAATGAACATCGATTACACGACCTCTTACAGCATCTTCCACTGAGGAAATCTGTTCCTCATTATCCTCCTTATACCCCGTGCATCTGCAATTTCCAACCGACAAAATTATCTCCTTACACATACAAAATAAACAAAAAATGCTCAAAAAAACATTTCAATAATTGATTTTAACTATCCAAGATTAACCTGGCCAAAATTAACACCTTACACATACAAAATAAACAAAAAAACGTAAAATCAATTAATAGAACATTGTAATTAACCACGAATGACAACAGTTATAAAAAAGTTGATTATAATGAAAATAAAATTAATTTCAATGTGCTGCAAGTTCATTTTAATACCTGGATGGTAATGAACATCGAAAACACGACCTCTTACAGCATCTTCCACTGAGGAAATCTGTTCCTCATTATCCTCCTTATACCCCGTGCATCTGCAATTTCCAACCGACAAAATTATCTCCTTATACATACAAAATAAACAAAAAATGCTCAAAAAAACATTTCAATAATTGATTTTAACTATCCAAAATTAACCTGGCCAAAATTAACACCTTACACATACAAAAATTCAAAGTTCAAAAACAGGGTTGCAACCCCAAAACAACAAATAAAAAATTTCAAAAAAACTAAAAAAAACAAATTTACCATTATTATGAGCAACAATCTGCATTTCCTCCATTAATAGATCGAAAACGAAACAATAAAGTTCTTATCACGAACTTAAACGTCCTTCAAGTTTCACTAAAAACAGGGTTTACGTTGTCCTCTTATTATCTCAGACAATGAAAAACGAAATTATGAAATTAATCAACCAAAAAAACTGAATGTAAAAATATAGTTCTGGAAAAAAAAAAAACGAACAAAGAAGATGAAGAGCAGGAGGACAAAAAATTAAAGATGACAGAGTGAGAAGAAGGGGAAGAGACGAAAAAAATTAAAAGAAGCAGGAGTCATCCTCGTTAAACACCAATAATTTCTCATTGTCTGTTTTTTTTTTTTTAATTAAATTAATTAACTTGATTCAATCTCAGCCATCCATTTAGCTTCAATCCAAGGGCCCTAATTCCGACTTGATGACTCTCCCCTACCCCTTGACTTGTTAGAACCTATCTCTATATACATATATATATATATATATATATATATATATATATATATATATATATATATATATATATATATATATATAACGGGTATTGTTATAAAACCGTTGTTTTTATAGAATTTTAAGTAACGGTTTTTGTTCAAAAACCGTTATATTTTGTAAACCGTTATTTTTGTAAAAATTGCGTTGTTTTTTATGAGGAGTTTGATTTGGCGCCCCTTACTTCTAACAACGGATATTTATTGTTCGTTGTTTTTAATACTATAAACAACGCAAAACCATAATTGGTGTTGTTTCTTTGCCGTTGTGGTTGCTCAAATTTGTAGTAGTGGTCAAAAGAAAAAGCTCCAACAGGAGAATACCAATCCTCAGAAGACTATGAAATGAAAATTCATGTTACAAAACCCTCATGTTCAAAAACCACTACTTCAAACCCTCAAACCACTCAAAATCAAATACAAACCTCCAATCAATTTACTCCTTTAGCTGATTTCCCAACTTTACCTTATTCCCAAGCCTTAAAAAGTCAACCTCAAAAACAATTAACCAAAGCTCAATTAATTCAAGAACAGAAGAAAAATACCTCTCCACCTTCGACAGGATACTTCACAAAACATTTCATTGAACCTTTATGCCTCACCAAATACAGAGACGCACCTCCCATTGAAGAATTCAAGAAAAACAACTAAAAAACCTTTCTCCAAGGACTTCAATGGTTCTCTGACAATACCTCAAAAAATCAACGGTTCTACGAATTCATTCTAGTTGACTCAGATTATGCCAAAATCAAACACGAACGTTCAACAAATGGTGCCATTCAGTATTCAAAATTAATCATCAAAAAGGTAAAATCCTCTGAAGAATGGATTGAACCCTTTGCTGAAAAAGAGTTTTCAAAACGCTTCATTCCCCAAACCTATTCCTACACAGACTACAAAAATGCCTGGTCAAGAACTCTCCTTCTGAGAGATTATGATCACTCTTGGTTCATTACCTTTCACAGAAATTGCCCAAAACAATTCCCAATTTGGTTCTACCAATGGTGGTACTATTTTGGACCAACCCAAGACATCTACCCTCCTGTCTGCAAACAAGGTTTAGACATTTTCGTTGCTCATACCAAAGGAGAATTGTATCAAAAATTCCTACTTTTCCATGCCGAGTTCAAAATTCCCTGGATAATGTGTTGGACTTATGACTTATTCCCATATCTTCCACTCCATATCCATTATCCCTTCAACATTAAATGGTGGGCAAAATTCCAGACAGAAATCTGCTCCCCTGAAATTGTTCACGATTTCATTCAAACAGGACGAAAGATGGAATGGAACATCAAGGAATTCAACAAAACTTCATCTCCTTCAAAAGTTCAAGCTTCTACTCGTTCCCGTTCAAAAGACAAAATCAGTAACTTTAATCATCAGGTCATCAAGGAAATGATGGAAGATCCATCAATAGCACAAAAACTACTTCTTATCCAAAACAAGTCCTCTGAAGAGTCTGGTTCATCCGCTCCCTCTTCACCAGTGTCGGATATCTATGGCGGTCCTTTTGCTCAGGATCCCAATGATATTTAATTTGTCTATATTAATTTGTTTTCAAAAAAAAAAAAGTATTTTTTGGGTCAAGTCTTCGTCTCATTTTCGGGTCATTTGGGTCCAGTATAGTCCTGTAAATCTGTATCTTATAAATTTTATAAATACCAGAATTTATATACGGGTCAGTATGTATAAAATAAGGTACAAAATTAGGTATGATACTCATCCAGAAGATCTCAAGTAAAGGATCAAGGACAGCTGGAAAGTACCCCAACAGTACCTGCAGTCAACTACTCAAAAGAACGTTTCCCATTCAAGACAGCAACAGCAACTCCAATCATCAAAGCCACTCAACAGACAGGCTCCTGTAGCCATTATTCAAAGGCATACCTAAAAGCAACGGCTATCATTCACCTGCGAATAAAAATTCAACAACACTCATCACCAACAATAATTAAAGACACTCAAAACTCCTATATAAGGAAACCTTCATAACAGATCAAAGGCATCGAAAAAATTTACAAAGTTTAGTTTTATTATCAATAAAAACAAAAACCACAAAATCTACGCTAATAATTAGTTTGCAAAAGATCTCCAGATCTCCAATCAAAACTTAATTATTGTAAGCTTTAATTTGTTTGTAATTTTCAAAATATTATATAAAAATCCTAATTTGTTTTCAAAATGGCAATAACATACGCCTACAATTGTATGCACGTTTAGAGCTTGATAATGTCAATATGTGATGGTAGGCCATTGGGACCTCATGAAACCCTCACTTCCTATCACCTCACTTTGTAGCGGGCACTTCTGTTGTTCTGTATGCTCAATAGTCTTATTCCCTTTAAAACCAAATAAAGTTCGTACTAAAAAGAATATCAAAAAGTTTGTCACAGGAGCATGCATGTGGCATGTGGCATGTGGGCATTAAAATCATGAGATCATACAATAAAGCCCTTAAATAATTTCTCACCATTATATAAAGTAAATAAATTTCAAAAAAGATCGGTTTAATTACCTAAACACCAAATTAGGTAGTCATTATTGCAATTAAGATCAATATTCAATAGTCCGTATCTTGTAACTTTTTTAATGTTTCTCTTATTTGATTTTTACCCGACATTTAATAAAGGGGTGATATGATGTCACTCTTAAATGTACTCTTCCACTCATAGAACCACATGTAAAAATTTAAATTAAAAGTATAAAAAACAAATATTCTTACATATTGAGTGACAAAGTCATGGCCGGCCCTGAGGGTGTGCAACCCATGCAGGCGCACAGGGCCCCCAAAATTTTAGGGCCCAATTCGATTAATCTGCTGTTGGATCAATAATATAGATATTACTGCATTACAATAACATTAACAGTTTGATTGCACAGTTGGTTAGTTGATCCTCTTAGGAACCTATGGTCAAAGGTTCAAACCCTAAGAGGAGTATTTTTATTTTTTATTTTTCCTTCTAAATATTTGCATATGTTTATTAATCAAAACGATTGTACACTATTTTCAATAATATTCTAAAATGTTAACAACATCTTGAATTTGTGTTTTTTTTTTTTTAATTTTTTTTATTTTTGTTTTAAAAATTTATGATTATATCATTATTAAAAAAAAGTATAAAATCATTTTACAATATCAATATTCTCATAGGTTCAAGATTAAAATGTGGAAAATATAAAAATAAATGCTTTTTTTGATATGATACGTGTCAAAAAATACTATTCAATACTCCATAAGATATAATAATAAATATGTACTCGTAAATGTGTTAAAAAATAAAAAAAATTCCTCTAAAATATTAAAATAATTTTAAAGATATACAATAGTTCATACTATTACGGAGTAGTACAATATAATGTAGAATTAATGGGGCCTAATTTTATATTGTCGCACAGGGCCCCGAAAACTCAGGGACGGCCCTGGACAGAGTACATTTAAGAGTAGCATTATCAACAACTTCCTTAATAAATACCATAATGTATTTATTTATATATAATTTTGTGTCGGAAATTTTGTAAAATTTACTTTTATAACAAAAAATCTTTAGGTTGGCGTTGATTCAATCTCTGGAACCAAAGTCACAAACAATAAGGAGTCTCATAATAAATATTTACTTCTCTGATTCGGTCATTTATTTACATTTTTATTTTCGGATGAAACAAATATTGACGTTTTGATTCGACTTAAAATAACTTCTGATACAATACTCAATCAAAATAGCATCGGTGCAACTATATACTCCCTCCGTCCCGGTCATTTGTTTACACTTTCTATTTTGAGGGGTACGAGTCATTTGTTTACACTTTCCATAAATGGTCATGGGTGACCCATGTGGGAGGTGGACCCTACTCCCTTAACCAATTACATTTTATAATTTTAAGCAAGCGGGACCCCTTTTGTACTTATATTATTATTTTATTAGTTTTTTCTCTACTTCTCTCCTCACATCGATAAATGTGTATAAAGTAAACGTAAACAAATCACCGAGACGGAGGGAGTATTTTTTCCATCTTAATCGACTTAAATCATTGAACTATAGTTTTACACAAATGCTTACGTAAATTCTTCTCACGTGTGCAACGGGATATTTTATTTCAATTAAAATGTGTCTATTTTAAGGTTTACAGTGACTAATTTTAACGTTTATAGTGACCATTTTATAGAGTTTCAAAGTGGTCACATTTAGCGTTAAAGTAGTTGCTTTAAGTATTAAAATAGTCACATTTTACTCCAAAAAACTTTGTTGCACGCGTGAAACGGTTTTATGCAACACTTACGCATAATTTTTATATAAAGAAAACGTTAATTTTCGTCTCTTCCTAAAATAAAACGGTAAATAAATGACTAAATTAGAGGACAAACTTGACATATATTATGACTAGTTTATGGTGGTACAATGGTTTTGATATCCACATGCGAATTGGAAGTCAAAATTTAACTTCTTTGTTTTTTTGTTTTCGAACTTGTTGTATTAAGTTTATTTTGATAGTTTAATGATATTGAATTAAGGTTTTACATATAAAATTTAGAAATAATTAACACGAATGACTCCAAATATTATTCGTATTTTAAAAATAATCTCAACTCAAAATAATTACAGAATTCTCAACTATCGTATAATCATTCCATTAAAATAGTCTGGTCAATTTTAACCGACCTTAAAAAAAAAAAAAAAAAAAAAAAAAAAAAAAAAAAAAAAAAAGTGAAACCCAATTCAATTTTATTTAAAATAGAAGTTAGGAAAAGTTGTAACTAGTTTGACCTATTTTCTTTTTATTTGTTTGAGACTTAAAACTGGTTAAAATAGGTTAGAATATATTAATGAAATGTTTTTTCCAGTAATTACGATTATTTAAAAGTTTTTTGATGAGTGTGGATTACTTATGAAAGATGAAGGGTTAGTTGAAATTAGTTTTGTTATTTTTTACTAAAATTTTAATGGTAAACTCCTGTTATATATTAGATTAGATAGCACTTCGGTAAATATCTCATCAGTAAAGTATAATTATACCAAAAAAAAAAAGAAAATTAAATCACCAGGTTCCAGGTCGGGTTAGGGTCAAAATACGGGTTAATCAACGTCTTTTTATCCATTTTTTTTCTTTTTTTGGTGGAACGATTTAATTTTCACTAAAAAAAACTACTTTCTTCATTTATAGTCAAACTTTACATGATGTCAAAACACAAATATTAAGATTAGTGTAAGTTGTACTTTGTAACTGTACTTCATTAATCATTACTGACAAGTGGGTAAATTACTAATGTGAAGACTTTGGGAGGTACTGATACGTAATTCACTATTTCCCTCCCAAATTTATAATTTATAATCATTTATCTTCTCCCCAAATTTATTCCTTGAATTTACATCCCACCAAATTAAAAAATTAAAACTTTTTAAGTTTTCAGCTTCCCTCCAAATGCACTATTTACAATTTTAGGGTGCTTTAACACACACACAAAAAAAAACAATTTTTTTTATGGTGCTTCCAAAAACCAACTCTAATTGATGAGATATTTACCGATTAAAGATATTTACCGATCATTCCAAAAAGTAGTTTTTTTAGTGAAAATTAAATCGTTCTACCAAAAAAAAGAAAAAAAAATGGATAAAAAGACGTTGAATAACCCGTATTTTGACCCTAACCCGACCTGGAACCCGTGTACACCCGACCTGTATACTACCCGAACCCGAAATACACCCAACCCATATGTTACCCGTATAATAGTTACCCAAACCCGAAACCCGCCCGATTAACCCGTTTGACAGGTCTACATGCAAGTGAAGTGAAAAGCATAGGGTAAACAATTACTCTATATCATATTTTAGTGATATGAAGTACTCCGATCCATATGATTTTATACCATAATGAAGTAATAATGTTACAGAATAACACAATTTTTTGGGGTAACCATAGTTATAAAAAAGGGTATGGATTTCTTACATTTGAAAAATTTAATTTCATGCATTTGGTGAAGTTTACTCAATATATTATAAATACTAGTAGTAAAGCCCGTGCGATGCACGGGTTTTAAATATGATATTGTAAAAAAAATTCAACCAGTAAATAAGTTATCTTTAAATGATATTCCATAATTTATTATCATATGCCCAAATGAAATACCCTTTACATTTTTTATAAATAAGATTATTTTGCTACTAAATCAAATAATTTGTTTTAGTTTTTATTATAATATTTCACTAATTAATCATTGTGGAGTTAAAATAAAAAATAAAAAAAATGTAATTATATATTTTTCAATAATAAGATTACTAATTTTGTGCCTAAGTACACAATTGTCATTTTTCCAAAAAATAAATTCTCAATGCTACATAGTAATAAAAATGTTTTAATTGGAACGATTTGTAAGTTTTGGAAAAAGGTCTCATAAAATAATTATGCGAAATTCATATTTTGTATCAATTCTTTTTCTGAGATTAATTCTTATCTAGTAAGGTTAAGGATCAATTTTATTTATCAAACAACTCTTGTATTATACGTGTACCTATTTGTTACTCATAAATTTTGTAAATTTAAAACTAATTGGATCATGAAAGCTTTAAATAAACAAAAATTCTTATTTAATAAATTGATTTTTTCAAAATTAAAATTAAATCTATGACTAAGAAAAAAGAAAAGTATCTAAAAATTACTCCGTAGTATAATGTTGTTATCTATATAACAAATCATTAAATTTAGCTTTCCTCGGAGTTCATCCATATTACATCTACAATATATAAAGGAGAACAAAATTATCATTATATAATTAAATTAAGCTATGTTTAAACAATGAATACTCCCTCCATCCCAAATTATTTGTCCCCTTTCCACTAAAATTTTTCCCAAATTACTTGTCCCCTTTCTATTTTTAGTATGTTTTAACAAATGATTTTCAAAAAATTTTCATTTTCATTACCATCCCTTAAATCATCCCAAAATAGAAAGGGGATAATTAATTTGGGATGGAGGGAGTACATGTTAATTAATCATGACAAAAGGAGAACAAAAATAGTAGAATAAAATGAGTGCACGCTGAAAAATAGAATTAGTAATAAATTCAGTAGCAAGTGTTATTATGTAGGACATGGACAAAAGTTTATAGGGCACATAAAATAGTTAGTTTGAGAAATATCGAGTGCATACATTTTAGATTTTATTAGATCCGGTTTCAATGCTATTATTATCATGTTTAGAGATTGGACTCTTCTAATTGTTTAGAGTTGGACTCTTCTAATTGTTTAGAGATTAAAATTTTAGTATTAATCAAATTTTAATTTCTTAAATTATTTTAAAATAATAAATAAGATTATTTAGAGAATTTTTTAAACTCTAGTAGGATTTAAATTATCTAAACTGGAGTATAATAAGATAATATAAATAATATATAGCATAATCAATTTACTTATAATAAAAGATAGCCAAATAATATCATATCAAAAATACTAAAATTTTAAATGTAGAGTTTTGAAAAAGTTGGATTCTCTCACGTCGCTCGAAAAAACCTCCAATTATATAGATATATTGATTAACGTAATACTACCCCCATCCAAAATTAAAGTTCTTATGGGGGGTAACACAAAAATTAAGGAAAAAATAGAGTATGTAGTGGAAAATGAAAGTTAAGTAAAATTGTAGGGTCATAATTGATATTAACCATGGGTAGATGAAAAGGGGAAGTAGGAACTTTAAAAATGGATGGAGGGAGTACTAAGGAAGATCAAGCTAATGATTTTTTTTTTTATGTATATTAATTAGCGAGATTTGAGTTGAGCCCAGATCTTACGGTTCAGATTTAGATGTAGGACTTAAAAGATAGGGTGGACTTACATGATCCTAATTTTATATATATAAAAAGGGTTTCCTAAAAATCATCTAATGTATGATAACTAAATAAGGAAATTTTGTAGATTATAGTTTTAGTCTTATAAAACTTAGGAAAAAGGTTAGTCTTAATAATTTTTTTGCTGAGTTTTTGATTTTTTTTTTTTATTTCCTAGTCTTAATTTTTTTAGGTTTGTTTTTGTTTAAGTTATATAGAAAGATAATTACTTTAAATTAAATTTCTTTTGTAGGAGAGATTTTCTTTTAATTTTATAGAAAACTAATTTCTTTGAATATTATTAGATTATCAAGATATTATTTTTATTAAATTATCAAATAAGTATGGTAAGTGTTATTCATGAGCTCTCCAATATTTATGAAAATGTAAGTGTATCTTATGGAAATTAAAATAAAATACTATTTTTTCAAATGTGAGTCTTAATATTTTTAAGTAAGTTTTTAATTAAATATTACAGAGAATTAAAATATTTTGAAAACATTAAGAAAAGGCTAAAGGTTAGTATTATAACAATAGAAAAACTTTGGTATCAGTATTTTTTATCTTACTTTTTTTGTTCTTTAAATTTTAGTGAAAGTTAATTGCTTTTAATTGAATTTATTCCTAAAATATTTTTTCTCTTAATTTTATACAAAACTAATTGTTTTGAATTTATTAAATTAACAAATAATTATTTTTTATTAGATTATAAAATAATCATTGTAAGTGTTTTCACTTTTATTAATAAGTAATTAAAAAATATTTTTAATCATCAATAATAATGTATATACAAATTTAATAAATTATGATGTGGGCACTCTAAAAACACTTAACAAAATTCTCTTTTATATATGTAGATGTATATAGATATGAAATATATATTTTGATTTCTAATTTATAAAAGAATTAAAAGAAATACTTTAAAACGGGATAGTAAAAATTTGAAATTTTATTAATGTAATTTTCAAATTACTATTTTTTCACAATTTAATTTATTTTCTTAATGTAATTTTTTTTCCAAATTACTATATTTTCACAATTTAATTTATTTTCTTAATGTAATTTTATGATTGGCTTAAACTCCTTGAATTAAGGAGAGGGCTCAAAAAAAGCCTCTTTTACTTATATATATTGATTTTATTTCCTTCCTATTTTATGTGATTACTGTAAGGAAAGATGCAATAGAAATTCCACAATTATAAAATGGGATGTTAATAAATATAGAGAGAATGTATAATGTTTTATTGTTGTATAATTCATCTAATTTTCTAACAATGAGTAATATTTATAATACTCTCATATAGATCAACTACTGCCTTCGTTTCGGTGATTTGTTTATATTTAGTTTATACACATTTATCGATATGAGGAAAAAGGTAAAATAAAAAAACTAAAAAAAATAATAATATAAGTACAAATGAGATCTTACTTGCTTTAAAGTAGGTAAAATTAAACAATATGTTTGGTTAAGAAAGTTAGGCCCTCTCCACACATGAGTCACCAAATACATTTATAGAAAATGTAAACAAATGACCCGTATACCCATAAATGAAAATAGTAAACAAATGACCGGGACGGAGGGAGCCTCCGTTTCGGTGATTTGTTTACATTTACTTTATACACATTTATCGATGTGAAAAGAGAGGTTTAGAAAAAACTAATAAAATAATAATATAAGTACAAGGAGCCCCGTTTGCTTAAAATTATCAAATGTTATTGGTTGAGGGAGTATGGGCCACCTCCCACATGGGTCAAGCATGACCATTTTTGGAAAGTGTAAACAAATGACCCGTACGCCCCAAAATGGAAAGTGTAAACAAATGACCGGGACGGAGGGAGTAATAAATTTGACCAAATTAAAATAAGTATAAGAAGATACTTATTTTGAGATAAGGGAGTAAGTAATAATAGTAAATTTGACCAAATGCATAGAATTCTAGTTCAAATGCATGGTATTCAATCCCATAGAAAAGGGTCTCATTGTAATATCAAATAATAATAACTTGTTATAAACACCAATTATATTGCAAAATACTCTCAAAATAATATTATGCTTGTAAATATGTAGTCGATCTAATTTGCACATACACATAAGTAAATGATGAGGTTCACATTTTAATGATCTATTGCTGATTCTTGTGAATACATGGATATAGAGTGACCATACACTTATTATTATTACATACACTACTGCATACCAACTTCAATAAAACAGTAACTCATATATCAACCCAGCCAAAAACTACATACTTCAATTTCAAGGCTACACACAATAATGCAACAACTTAACATATGATTACATTACATCATCGAACACAAACTAATCAATAATTAATAGAAACAAGTGTATGTAAGTTAAGCATTATTAGAAAAATGTTGAGGTGCACCAAGATTATTATAGTTAGTTTTACTATTAGTGACAGGAATGTAAGACGGTCCCACAGAAGACGACACAGGAAGTACTGTGTGGTGGTGATGGTGGTGGCCGTTAATGGAGGCGCGCTCAAGCGACTGTACTTGAGATTTCAAGAACTTAACATAATGAATCGCCTCGTCTAACATAGACGCCGTATCCATCTTAGTACCGCCAGGGACGAGTCTCTGAAGAATTCTTATGCGCTCGCTAATCCGTTCCCTCCTGTGTCGCGCAGCCACGCTCTGAGGGTCCTTTGAAATCTTGACGTTACGCCTTTTGGGGGGCTTAACGGCTTCTGGATCGATGTAGATCGGCTGCATTGCCGCAATTCTGAATATCATCTCCCTCATGGCGGCCATCGACGTTGTCTGTTTATTATTGTCACTCCTCCCATGTGAAAGGTGGGAGGTCGGCGAAAGAAGATGACCATTCGACGAGAATGAAATGGTGTTGTGCTGATTCAGCAAAGTAGGCGGCGAGTAGTGTGACGAAATGTTTCCACTACCAGCACCATTCCCACCACAGGCGAAGGACATCATCGAGGAATCGGTAGTGTAGTGACCGCCGTTGTTGTTGTTGTTGTTGTTGTTGTTGTTGTTGTTGTTGTTGTTAGATAAGGTCTGGACGGTGCTAGGCTTGTTGTCGAAATGCATCATTAACATCATTTCAAATTGATTGTCGTCGTTTGTCGTCGACTTAATCAGGTCGATGTCCATCACGCTAGATCTACGCGACGAAAGAGTTATGGGTGAAAGCTGAAAAGTATAGTGAAGAAGCTAAGAGAGGGTAAGATTTGGGAGTTTGTATCAGAATTTTATCAGTATGGAGAAAAAATAAAAGAGATAAGAGAAGTGATGAGGTTGAATAAAAAAAGTAGCAGAAGTAGTAGTAGTAGTAGTAGTAGTGATTTTATTTTTTTTTTTTTTTTTTTTTTGGTAAAAGGTAAATTCATTCATATCTTCAAACCTTTATACAACCGGGTTACAAAATTGTGTTAAACCTTACCTACAAATGTCCTCAAACCAACTTCGATCACCTAACTTAAGATTAGATGCTATCTTATGTGTTCGAATCCTAACCTCCTCTTTTAGCTTCCTATACAGCACTATCGGATGTATAATACGATTATGTATACGACAGTCATTTCTAGCAAACCATATATAATAAAGACTCCCAACTAGGAAAGCAAACAAAATTTGTTTCTGGAACTTCGACAAGCCACGAATCTTATCCAGGCGCTTCCAAGCTGCCATATTCAGTCTTCGACAACCCACGGTGGCCACCATCAGGTCCACCCATTTCTTGCTATACTCACACTCAAAAAATAAATGGTCCACACTCTCCACGCCATTCCCGCATAGATAACATACCTCAGCCTCCACAATGTTGAATTTCTTCAATCTTTCCAGCGTTGCAAGACGTCCCTTAACAGCTAACCAAGCAATAACGCTATGCTTTGGAACATTGAACCGTGACCATACAAGACTCGTCCAACCCAACTTCTGATAATCTCCTTGTAGCCAATCGTATGCAGTCTTAATGGTGTAGGACTGACCAGAAATCAGCCACCCATCCGTTAGCAAGCCCAACTTCATCTTCTCCTTTATCCCACAAATCTTGCGCCAACACCAACTAGAATTGGAGCTTGGACTGTAGGCCAACCAATCACCTTGTTTGAGATAGACATGATGAACCCAGCGAACCCAAACATGATCGGCTTTGGTATGTATCCACCAAGCCAGCTTTCCTACCGCTGCCATGTTCCAGTGCCTACTATTCTTGATCCCCAGTCCACCAGCCTTGAGTTCTGTGCATACAGATTCCCACGCTACAGGGGGGCCCTTACTGTGATGAATATGGCCCTCCCAAAGGTAATTTCGACAAATCCCATCCACTTTCTTGAGCACCCCAACAGGGATAATAAAGATTTGAGCCCAATACCGATGCAAGGTGTGTAGGACTGATTTCACTAATGTCAGTCTACCCATATACGAGAGTTTTCGTGCCCCCCATCCTCTGATTTTAGCAACTATCTTGTCAATTAGGATATCACAATCCAGGACCCCCAAACGTTTAGGTGTCACAGGGACTCCCAAGTATCTAAATGGCAAAGCACCTCGGACAAATCCTGTCTTCCTACTGAAAGCAGCAAGTACCTCATCCTGCACACCATTTGCGTAAAATTCCGATTTCCCTCTGTTCATCTCCAGACCAGAAGACTGGGAAAAAATGTTGAAACCGTGAATTAGAAGCTCCATAGAGTTTGACTGGCCCTTACAAAACATTATCAAGTCGTCAGCAAAACATAAATGATTCAATTTCATCCCAGAGCACATTGGATGGAACTTAAACCCCTTGCAATCCCCTATGCGCCTTAAAATTCTGCTGAGATAGTCCATACAAATAGTAAATAACAGAGGGGACAAAGGATCCCCCTGTCTTAAACCTCGTTTCCCTTTCAAGAAACCAAACTGATCCCCATTTAGCATGAAAGTGTATCTTGTAGTAGTTACACAAGCCATTATCATCTTGATAAATTGCTGTGGAAATCGAAGGGCTTTCAACATATTGTGCACAAAAGACCACTCGACAGAATCGTAAGCCTTCTTCAAGTCAATTTTGAAAAGACACCTGGGGGAACACGTTTTCCTCTTATATAGTCTGATCAAATCCTGGCAAATAAGAATGTTTCCAAGGATTGACCTTCCCCTAGTAAACGCACTTTGATTCTCACAAAGAATCTCGGGCAAGACCACAGATAATCGTCCACATATGACCTTTGAAATGATTTTGTACAAAACTGTACAGCAAGCTATAGGTCTGAATTCCAAAACTGATTGAGGGCTAGTTACCTTGGGGTAGTGATTTTATTACTATTATTATTATTATAGAACAGACTATTCACACAGTGGGGAAAAGAGCTATATATAAGAAAGCAAATTCCTCAGTTTTATGCCAACCCAAGTGCATGTATATTATTTCGTGAAAATAATTGAATACTTTATCTCATTACTTAATGCTATCCTCAATAAAGATTTCATTTTTTTTTTTTTCTTTATCATTATGTTTTTTCAGTATCAAATACGGAGTATAATTTAAATTTGAGATGAGTATGATTTTTTTTGAGTTTTGATGTCTACTCGTATTCCTATTATATTATCTGTACAGTTTCGGATGAAAAAGTCTTCTAGTAATTGTTATTTGAATAATATTAGTGTCAGTTTTGGTGTCTAATCTGTTAGATAAAAGTTTGTATCTCAAGAGTGCATTTTATCATTTTATGTGTTTAGTAGGTAATTTCTCGACACACAATATATATACTAGCTTTACACTAATTTATTCATTGTGGATCTATAGATCATTTATCAATATCTTCTCAATCTCTTATACGGAGTAATACATGACGTAGCGTCCTGAGGGAATTATCAAATTGTACATCGTCCTTATATACATTTATTTTTTATATACAGCTTAAATTACTGTAACCGTAGTCGAGTTTAGTAAGATTGTAGCTAATCTGATTACAATAGAGTTGTTTAGTCGAGAGCCCATTCATTACAAAAAAAAAACATTGAATAATTAAACCGTTTATACAAGTAAAACTGAGAATTATTATATGAAAGTAGAAAATACATTAAAAACGAAACGAGTAATATTTTTAGAATATTTAAAAGTGATAATGTTTCAACACCTAAAGTAGTTGAGTGAGGAATTAATATGCTCTGTATATTTCCAAATAAAAAAAATAAAAAATAATGAAGATTGCCTTGTGCAGGATACAATAATGTTGGAGGATTATAAAAACATTGCAAAGTATGATGGCTGTTAGCCTGCAAACCTGCTACAAGAAGGGAATCAAGTGGGAAAAAAATTGACATGGTTGATTAATTAGATAACAAAAAATATATTTTAATAATGAAAATTAGTGGGCCACGTAAAATTCAAGTGCAAATCTTAATTGTAATTTTAATTTTAATTCAAGAGCCCATAACACTCCAGGTAGTAGACTAGTAATAGTATCAATGAATATGTATCATGGCTCATGCATGTAACTTTGATCAGTTATACCATATGTTTATGTCTGATCTCCCCTGATACATGGGCATCTAAAGAATACCGTGTGTTGTAATTTCCATTCTTCATATTTGCTCAGGGGTATCACTGTATGTAGTCGTATAATAATTTCACATTGAGAATAAAAATTGTATTGTGAATAATGATGTTAATATTGGGACCAGAAAGTGAGTGTCGCACCGCAATCGTCTTAGTTTGATCGAGCGAAATTACGGTTTTTATAGGTATGGAAATTACATAGAAATTACACATTATGCCGGTTATGCATGTTGGAACAAATGTATGGCATATATACCATTTTTATCTTGCCGCCCAACATTTTTATAAATATATTTTAGATTGTCAACCTTTCAAATATAGACCCGACTTTGTATTGAGTAGAGATACGAAATTAGGCTAATAGACCGTAACTTGGGGTGAGTATTATTTTAGATTGCCAACCCCTTTAGTTGGGTGTGATTTTGACTTCTATATTACAAGAGAAAGTTAATTTAGCAACCAATAAATTTGGTCCCTAATAGCCTTAAATTGGTTGCAAAACGGATTTATAAGTGACCAAATTGGTCGCAAAACACTTTAATTTGTCGCAATAAGCCCAGCCGCTAATTTAAATTGGTTGTTAATTGGTCGCCTAAATGTTTTTTTCTTTTTGTAAGCTTGTATTCATTATGGGGTGGTGTGTGTGAACTAGACCTTTATTACTTCACATATGAGTCTCACATTTGATTAAGGAAGTGAGAGTTATTCACTTTAAAAAGTTTGTCAATTGGTTTTGGGATGAAACCATCCAGGCCTTATGATGTGGATTTTTCTCCTCCATTTATAGGTGTGGTCCAGGCTCGTTTCTGATTTCATATGGTATCAGAACCCATGATATTGATAGAGAATAGAATTGTTGATAAAATGATACTATATTTAGAAGAATATATAAATATATCTAGGAAATATTATTACATGATAAATCTTGTTATTCTTTCAAGTTTAGGTAGATTTTTATTTTTTATTTTTTTGGTAGAAAATGCAAATTTCCAAACATTTTAGTCCAACATTACATAATCAACAGTAGCACATGTTGCACTTAACAGGTGCTACACAGACTAATCAGTAGTTTAGGTAGATTTAGACCTCTATATAAAGAGTATTCTTGTAATCAATATAATACAACATTATTCAAAAATAAACATCTTTCTCTATGAGTTTATAATTCTCTAAATCTTATCATGAATTCAGAGCTTTTTGGCTTTTGAAACCTTACCCAGGCCACAAAATTATATGGCCTTACCGGTGGACAAATTATCAATAGCGACGCCCACTAGTGGGATTCCCGCCACAAAATTACCATTAACCTCACTAAACTTTTAATCAAATTCACTAGAAAAAAAACACCTAGAATTATGTGTTTCAGACGAATAAATCCCACAATTCCAAATTACCTTTCTTCATTCAAATCAAAAACTATGATTTCTCCAAAATTCGAAATTGACCAATAATTTTCCGTTTTATCGAATTTTATAAGGTTCGATTAGTGTCACTGAACTGAAATTTGTCAAGTTCGATTAATGTAACACCCTGACCCCAATTAAAGGCCGGATATTACTCACGATAGCTCGCCAAGATGCGTACATCGTCCACAAACCAACACGAGTCATTTCCTACTCACTATTTCCTCACTCGTGCGCATCCTGGAAACTTCCCAAGAGGTCACCCATCCTAAGATTGCTCTCTAGAAAACACGCTTAACCGGAGAGTTATTAAGATGAATTAGGAAAAAAAAAAAACATCTTGTTGTGTATGATTAATACTTACAATCCTTGTAAGCATTGAGTCTTTTGAGCTAAAACATGGACCTCTTCAACGGTGTACCTGATCCGAATAACATTTTTGGACAAGCTCGGGTATACAGCTATTGTTCCTGAGTACTATTTAACTCGACAAGTTCGAAAACTAAGCGTTCTTGTTCAAATTTTTTTGACGAGTCTTATACTCGTTTCCTTACCAAACTCGTGAAGATGGGGATTTGAATTGAAGAAGGATGAAGGTTGCGAACATTTTGGTTGTTTATTATAATTATTCTTAATGTTATTGCATTCGCAAACTCATGGAAATTTTATCAAACTATCATGAGTTTGAGTGGGGATGTTAGCAGTGGCGGAGCCAAGATTTTTCGTTAGGCAGGCCACAGTAATGTTGACTAAATTAGTAGCTATTTTAAAAAAAAATTAATGTTCAAATCATCCAAATCAATGCAATCGGCCTAAATATAAGTAAAACATAACGAAACCCTTAGTTACATTTAACCCTATTTTTTTCATTCATTTAGGAAAAATATTGACAAATTAATTATATGGGCCTTGATTTTCATAACATAATGTTTACAAAAAAATTAAAATAAAGTAAAATTATTTGGTTATGAGATGTAGTTTCGTTGTTATGTATTGTATTAGTTTTCGTGCCTCTAATATATAGGGAATGACAAAGATGTCAATTAAAAAAAATGATGAAAATAAAGAAAAATATTCTGAGACCTTAAAAAATGCGTTCGTTAAACATAGTTTTGGTTCATTACTAGTTTAGCACCCGCGCAAATGCGCGGCTAAAAAAGCAAATTCATGGAGGATCATGATCCAGATTCGGAGTAGATAGATTTATACTCCGTAATATAGAACTATAGAAGAAATTAGAAGCGAAATCGTACGCAACTTTTGTAAGTCTCTCATTCAAAGTTTGTCAAATTTTATGTGCGAACTTTCAAAATAGATATCCGGATAAAATTATTCAGTTTAAGGGAAAAAAATTAAGTTGATAAGTCTAACTAACAATCCAGTTAAACAATACTCCGTACAATATATTCTATAATTAAACTATATTATAAAATTTTACTCATATTATTAGAAGAGGTCTCTTACTCTAGTACTCTGTACCTTATATCGTCCTTATATACTCTATAATTAAACTATATTATAAAATTGTACTCATATTATTAGAAGAGGTTTCTTACTATAGTGCATTAGTACCTTATATACTCCGTAATTGAAAAATAATTTTATACCAAACTTTGGCTTTTTTATCACTGTTTTACTTATGCTAAGAGTTATTTTGAAAATTTTATTGTTCACAATCACGTCTCAATGTCTCATACGGAGTACAACTCTATTGGTTTAATGTCTTCACATTTTTATTGTGAGATCAGTCAACATGATCAAACGTGGTTAACCATATACTGCATGCAATAGGGCGACATTTATTCTTCATAAAACTTCAAATAATCAAATATAATGCAAACGGTTTATCATAGATAATACACAATTTTAGAAGGAAAGGATCTTACAATACAGTACTCCGTAATAGTTACTTTTCTTATTATTTTTAAACAATTTTTATTTGATTACATACAGTAGGTCTTACGATGTCATGAAAACTGAGTCGGTATCACGTGGGATCTACCATAGATAATTATGGTGCACAATGGAAATTTTAGTTAGAATTGAAGGTTAATAAAAAATGTTATGAGTGTATTATCATTGAAAAAATTATAGATTTTGAGACCCAATTATTATTAGTGTGTTATTAGTAAAACAATTACTACTACTATTTTATGATTTTAATTTTTACTCCGTATTATATATTCCCAATCAAGTTTTAGTAATATTTTAGAAGGTCAAATGTGAAGAATGTAAGTTTAGAATTAGAGGATTATATAAATTTATTTGAATAGCAATATATTGTTAACAACTTTCCAAATTTTAGCATTATTTTCTTCTAGAATTTAGGAAACACGGAATATTTGTTATGTTAAACTTGAGAGGTTATAAATGAACATAAGAATTTTCAGAAGATTACAATTTTATTTTAAAATTTTAAAATGGCAATTCATTATTACTCCGTACAACTTTACATTTTTAGGATTAATTGCCAAGAATAATCCGAACTAGTCCTCTTATTCCATAAATAATCCGAACTCAAATTAATCCACGAATAATCCCAACTATTGAAGTAACATTCCAATAATGTACTTTGGCCAATTTCAATCGACTTTAACACGTTAAAAAAATGGTGAAATCGACTTGAACTTTGCCTCACTCTTATTTTAAGTAAAATTCAAACCGTTTTCACTTCTTTTTTTATTGATTAAAGCAGGTTAAAATTGGCCAAAGTACATTATTGGAATGTTACTTTAATAGTTGGGATTATTCGTGGATTAATTTGAGTTCGGATTATTTATGGAATAAGAGGACCAGTTCGAATTATTCTTGGCAATTAATCCTACATTTTTAAGCATTATTTTTATTTTTATTAAAGTATTACTATTACTCTAAATTTGGCAATTCACTTAGGCGGGAACTTGGGGGCTTGAGGTTGCGACACGTCAGCTTTTTTTCTTGAGTGGTTAATCATTTAGTATATAGTAATAGATTTGGGAAAAAGTTAATAAAACAACTAAATTATCTCTGATTTTCATAAATTAGTATTAAAATTATACCAAAAACTAATTAATAATTCACTAATTCTTATGTGAGACATGTCTCACAATAAATTTATTGTGAGACATTCTCACATGAGGTGGTTATTATTTTTTTTTTTAATAAATTTTCATATGCGACTTACATTAAGTTACCGTAAGTCCGGTCTTACACAAGAACTACTCTTAATAATTAAGAGTCTAGAAAAACTACCATTAAACTTAATTAATTAATATTACTTAATTATAGCGGAGTTTTAAGAGCCTATGAAAAAAGTAAACGTTCGGAGTCGAACCCCTAACCTCTTCTACCATTTATATGACCTATACCAAATCAATTAACTACTGTAATTTTCTTCTTTATTCACACCGTATAGTACTTATTATCCTTCGGTGTTAGAGTATTGGGCCTAGCAAGGCCAGGGTTAGAATAGATAGTTGATGACTATATCTAACATATGCCTTATAAATACGTCCCTCGTTACTTTGTACTAAACTCAAGAATTCAATCATCAATAATAAACCTCTATTATAAATCTCTCTATATTACATTCTTATTAGTTATATCCTAGGTCATCTTATATTTGTTAAAATCACCCGTCCGGGTGGGCTTATGCCATAGAGAAGAATCCCATTATTGTTGGGCTCATATTAACTTCATATGTGAGCGGGGGAGTGAGAACTAGTAGCTCATATTAACTTCACATATGAGTTCGACATTGATCATAAAAGTGAGAGTTGCCCACTTTATAAAGGGCGAAAGTGGTGATTAACACCCTTAACTTTGTCGATATGTGAAATTAGGCCCCATAACTTTTATTTGTAGCAATTAAACCCCATTACTTGCAAAAAAAGTGAAATTCAATTCTTTTTTTGATTTTTCATGAATATTGCTAAAAAAAACATTTATAATAAAATTAAGAAAAATAAATTACAATTTTATAACTATTAGCTTTAATGCTCTAAAAGGCACTTTTTTTTAAAAAAAAATTACAATTTTATGCAATTAATGATATATGTATCCATAATTCATGAAATTATTCTCTAATTTTATAAAGGTTAACATAAGCAATAGTATATCATTTCTTGAATATGTAATTAATGTGATAGACAGATAAATTTAAAATATATAATATTTTTCAAGTGTATAATTTGTAAGTTGTCAATATGAAATGAATTCATGGTGAAATTTTAGTTTAAAAGAAAAAAATGGGGTTTGATTTTATTTTATGATAGAGTCTATATTTGTAAAAAAAATTTAGAAAATGTGCTTTCAATATATATGGTATGAGTATTGAAGTTATATAATTGTAAAATTATAATTTATTTATTATTAATTTTATTGTAAATGATTTTTTGGTGCAAAATTCATATAGAATGAAAAATTGAATTGAATTTCACTTTTTATGTAAGTAATGGGGTTCAATTACCACAAATGAAAGTTATGGGGCCTAATTTCACATATGGACAAAGTTAAGGGTGCTAATCACTACTTTCGCGCTTTATAAAGTCTAAAGGTTAGTCATCGCATTGTCAATTGATTAAGGGATGTAACCGTGTGAATCTTATAATGTGGCCTTTTCTTCTCCATTTGTGGGTGAGGCCCGGGCCGACTTTGGTTTCGCAAATTAAGCCCACGCATATTTCAATAGTCGCACAAAATTTATTATGATGATACAATTCGCGAGAAATTTTCGTCATATAAGACTTATTTGAATTGGTCAAGCGAAAGATTTACTCGTAAAACTTTAGGAAAAACCATAGAACTCCTCGTAGGCAATATTAAGAATCAACGACATAATAGAGGGTATGCAGAAATGTCCGATATCAAATTTTATGGTCTTTGTTTTTATTGATTATTCATTTTGGTTTATTTAGATCCGTTTACATTGATGTTTAACGTTTATTGTAGATGTCGTATGACTTTTAATTTATGAAATGTTTTTCCCCTTAAAATTTCTCTGTCCAAATTCTCACACATAATTTAACAAGTGAGATAAATGAAAAGAATGAAAGTATTTTACTCCGTAATATAAGGCCATCATACTTCATACGTTTGTTTTGCATACATCATAAAATATTTAATAAACTATGTAAAGTAAAATTAAGTAGACGAATAATATTTAAAATATTACTTCCTTCATTCCACCATCTTTTTCCCACTTTCTCTAAAAGTAAATTTCATTATCTTCTTCCTATTTCTATTTTGTCAACTTTAAATTAATCTCATCCATCCAATCTACTTTATTATCTTTCTCCTTTAATCTCACTCACACAATTTATTCACCTTAATTTTTGAGTCATATCAAAATGGGAAGAAGATTGTGAAATGGAGAGAATACTAAATATATATTTTCAATACTACCCCTATTTTTTTCATTTCCTTAAATTTTGTTTTCACCTCTAATGGGGCTTTTCAAGTGAAAATGAGGAGTATTATTTACAGAGTATTAAACCACGCTAAATATACTCCCTCCATTCAACTGCGTTCACAACATAACATTATTTGCCACTATTCATGTAGTCGGATAATTTTTGATATTGCGGTGGATATATAATTGAGTATATAGTCATATGTGATTTTGTTTTAATCGTCTTCTTAAGCACACAATATTACAATTGAATTTGTATTATTTTTTTTTATAATACGTAACTATAGATATTACCGTAAAAAAATGTGCATCGACAGGTGGATCATGACATCATGTTGCAAATGAAGTTGAATGAAGGAAGTATTAGTTACATATGCAATTTATAATCTAAAATTAAATCTAGTCTTCTATATTCGAGCGATGCATTTGCGCGAGAATCAACTAGTCATCTACTTAATCAGTACTCCATACGTTTATATCAAGTCCACGCGATTGTTCTTGAATTTTTTCCAAAAACAACTTGTTCGAATTTTAATGGTGTTATCTTTTTATTTACGTGAAAGCTTTTAAAGCACCTATTTGACATTCGAAATAGTTACTCAATTTAGTAATTTGTTTAGCTCTTTATTTTGAGAAACAGCGTAAAGGACGGTACATTTTATATGATAAAGATAATATAAGTTGATTAAAAAAGATCATCAAATTAGATAGATATCAATTTTGCAAAATGAAACAAAATTTTAAAAAGAAAAATGTTCTATTACTTTGATTTTTGATCGAGAAAAAAAAAAACATAAACAAACGACTAAAAGTGAGAAATCAACTTAAGATTAGTATCGATCATCCTTATTGGCTATATCATCACAAATTCCGGTAATAATAGTTTAGTTATTTTTACATAAACTTTGTTGCATGAGATTTTTCAAAACTAAGATCATACTCTCTTCATTTCAGTGAATTGTTTACACTTTAATTTTTTGAGAGAAAGATGAAAGATAAGTGTAAATAAATGACTGACACATATATAAGTAATCATTTTCTCTAATTTGTAAAAGTGGTCAAATCATATAAATTGACTATTGACTATATTTATTAATCCTTGATAACTAATTGTCAGCTTTGTTATAATTTGAATTTTATCTTGAAATCAAGCGTATATGCATGCAGAGGTTAAATTGAAACACAAATTCTTGTTTGAGACGGAAGACCCGTCTTAAAGTTTAAAACGGGTCGGGTATGACCCATTTTTCTCCTTTTCTTTTTTTTTTTTTTTTTTTTTTTTTGGGAAAATTTTTTTAAGACCCAATTTTTTTTTTCATCTTTTATCGAAAATCGGGTTTATAGGGTAATTAAAAATGGTAACAAAGTAGACAAAAATGGTAACATATTATATTATATTGGTAACATATTATGAAACCTCAGTTTTCATGGGTTTGTTTTCCTTAAAAGATAATGTTGTCCTTTTATACAAACAGGTAACCATTTAGTATAATAATGTTACCATGTTAGCTTTCAGGGTTTGTATTCCTTAAAAGATAATGTTACCATTTTATACATACAGGTCACCCTTTACAACAACAATGTTACCATCTCATTTTTCAGCTCAACTGAGGTTTCAATGGGTTTGTTTTCCTTGAAAGAAAATGTTGCCCTTTTATACAAAGCAGTCACCTTTAGAACAACAACGATATTCTATCTTATCTCAAATTAAACTAATGTTTCAATGGGTTTTTGTCACTGCAAAGATAATGTTGTCCTTTAATACAAGCAGGTCACCATTTAGTACAACAATATTCTGTCTTAAATTTTCAAAGACAACTTTAATGTTTCCATGGATTTGTTTTACTTGAAAGAAAATGTTACCCATTTATGCAAACAGTTCACCTTTTACAATAACAATGTTACCATCTCATTTTTCAGCTAAACTAATGTTTCAAATCGTCTACTCTTGCCTCCCTTCTCTTACCTCCCTTTTTCCACCATCACTTCTCCCTTCACTCTTTCTCTTTAAAAACAAAACCAACAACAACAGCAAACCCAACATGGACAACAACAACAACAACAACAATAATAATAATAATAATAATAATAATAATAATAATTATTATTATTATATAAAAGAACTCATGACAACAACAACAGCAAACCAACGACAACAACAGCCAACAACGGCAACACCACCAGCAGCCATCACCGTCGTGGACAAAATCGTGAGCCACCACCACCGTTTATTCCTCTATTTGTGTCCTCTGTTTTCGTCCACCATGGCCGGAGCTCCGACCTTCGACCACCGTGCTCAGGCCACCTTCAACTATGTGATGAATATTATTAATGTGGTAATAATAATAAGAAATGGAAGAGAGAGGGAGAGAGGGAGGCAGAAATGGAAGAGAGAGGGAGGCAGAAATGGAAACAAAAAAAATGAGAGGCGAGAGGAGAGGAGAGGAGGGGAGAGGAGAGGAGCCTATTTAAGCAACCCTAAATTGGATCCGACCCGTCTTAAGTTAAGACGGGTCGACCTGTTTTAGAAGAGACCTATTGAAATTGAAAACTCACAAGTGCCACGTGTGTGATAATCTTTCCTAAACAATTTAATTGGTGACTAATGAATAAGCATATGCGGAGTAATCGTGCGTGCAAAATAGATTTCAATGTTTCACTACTAGTCCCATGTGCATGCAAATCTTTCTTGATCCATCAGGTTGATGCTAATATTGTATTAACGTTGTCTTCCCAATGATTAGGGAGTACCAAATCTAACCAACTTTGGAATGTTTTTGGTCGAGGTGTCATCACTCATGACTAATGACTACTAACCCAAAAGATAATCGACGTTAATTTTGTATATTATCTTAATTGATTTTAGTGAATTTTTTTTTTTTTTTTTCTGTCAAAGAGGAGGCTTTGGGCCATTTTAACGAGAAAGGGGATATGAACCCCAGGCCGACTGTTTAGGGTACCTCAGTCTTGACTCTTGACCACTAGGTTATGATATTCTCGGTTAATTGATATTAGTGATTTCATCAATATATTCACTAATTCTTGTGTGAAACGGTCATACAATAAATTATTATAAGACGTCTCATTTATACTCGATTATATAGTTTTATACCATTTTTAGTGATTGTTGTGGTACTATAATTTCGTAACCTTTTTATTAATGTTTGTTTCCTTTTTATTATTAATTGTGACTTATAAATTTTTACTCATAGTAACATTGTTAACGACTTTAATAGAAATAAATCATATTTTCGTACCCTTTTAAAATTAATTTGCACTTTGGTCTCACATTAATTTAATATGAGATCGTCTTACAAGAGACTTACTACAATATATTTTGTTCGGTGTGTGGGAACCATATTGATCATGCGAGAGAATGGCCATAAACTCTATACTCTCCTTTTTTATTGTTTCGCTTTCAAAAATCATAATAAACCTTGTATTTTCATAAAGTAGGTTTTACGAATTTCAATCTGAAAAGTTTTTTTTTTTTCCCTTCTAGTCGAGTGGTTTAAGTCTCACCTTTTGGGGTAGAGAAATTATATATATTACTTTTATTCAACAATCGGTCGTCATAAACATCGATCACATCAATGTTTCGTACGGAGTAAAATTTTGCTTGTTGAGTCATGCCTAAGATTAAGGTGTTGTTTAGTTGCCGCTCATGTCAAAATTAAATTAACGAACTGAGATTCTCATTGATTTAAAAAGATGAACTTGTTTGGTTGCCCAAAGTCACATAATTTTTGATTGTGCATAAATGATCAATTTTACGATAATGCGGGATTAGGTTACCTTTCCCTAGAGATAATTGGTAATTCATTCATGAATTAGATTTCTGCATGTCAACGAGACGATTGTTAATCAGGGCCGTCTCTGAATTTTGGGGCCTTGTGCAAACCTTTAATATAGGGGCCCCTCTTATATAGATATATAGTCATTTTTCACCTGGGTCATCCGTTTTAACTTTAAGTATTCGATCCTTTTAAACAGGGGCGGATCCAGGAATCGAAAGTACCTTGGGCTAAAAAAAATTTAGAATTGTGCACGAAATTTTTTTTATCTTCAAATCATCGCTAAAAAATGATATATTTCCTCGATTTTACTTTTTTTTTTTACTTTTTTTTTTACTCCACAAATGGAAACAGTTCAAAAAGAAAATTAAAGAAATATATTAAACAGATAGTCATGGGCATTATAAATGCCACCAAAAACGTGTATAAATAAGAAAAAAAAAAAAGTAGAGAAAGTTTACAAATAAGAAAAAAAAAATAGAAAATCATCTTTTAACAAAATGAGTGAAAAGGGTAAAAATAAGGGTTTATTAAGTAGTTTTGACATTTTCAATGAGAGTGTTAGGTTGTAATTGTCTTTTTCTTTTTACATTCAAATGAACTTACATTTTTTTTGGGAGAAGAAAACTCATACTAAAAATTGAGGACCACAAGAGTCGAACTCAAAACCTAAAGCCCAACAAGCTAAAACTCCCAACTCACTTCCACTACACCACTCTTGTCTTGCCTGTTTTCTCTCCCAAACGTTTATATATTAGGAATTATACTGACTAATTTTTTTGTGAGCCCAAAACTTACTTGGGCTAAAGCCCATAGTGCCTAGGGCTAAATCCGCCCCTGCTTTTAAAGTATGTAACGAATATATATGAGACTCATGTTTTTCTAGTATAAAAAAATAAAATTGTCAAATTTATTTTTAAATAATAAAAACAGATTAAATTAAATAAATTAATTCTTTCAACAATAAAACAATGAATTTCAAATGGAGCAATGGTTTTAAATGCAACATATAGCTAAATACGGAGTACCAAATAAAGTTCAAATCTCACTTGAAACATTTTGCCACTAAAATAATAAATGTAAAAAGAAGGAAAAAAAAGTCTCAAAAAATGCAAATTGAACCTCTGACCTCTAACACATTTCTAAATTATTAGACCACTGCACCACTTAAGTATTTTTGATATTAAATGAAACGTTATTATAGATATATGTACACAACTACACTCGGTTAAATCGGGCCCCCAAAATTTCGGGGCCGTGTTCATTTGCACAGGTTAAACACCCTTAAAGACGGCTGTGTTGTTAATACAATTTTTGTGCATTATCAAATTCACATGTTTTTTAAATTAAGTGAATAATTTTAACACATTCAACCGATATGGGTTTAAATCCAATCAAACGGGGTTATTGTCTTGAATTAATTGGCAAATTCTTACGTGAGACGGGACTCACAATAAGTTTATTTATTGTGAGTCCCCTCACAAAGAGATAGTTATTTTTTTAATTTTTAATTTTTTCTTTTTCTTTTTCTTGATTGATTTGCTTGTGACTCACACTAATTTAGTGTGAGTCCGATCTTTCACGAGAACTACACGAATTAGATTTAGTTTTGCTTTCATTTAAATTAAGTTTGGATTCATTTCACTCTTTTTCTTGTGTTGTTTGATACATTGCGGAAATGGGCTTGGTATGTTAGAGTTTAATTAATTTCAGATTCAATCAGAGTAAAATTATATCATATTTTACATACTAATTCTATAAAAATCGTAGTTATATTTCTATTTAAAGTAAAGATTTATAAAGAACTTTCAATTTTCCAATTTTAATTTCTATTTACGGGTAATTTAATATTTTTCACCTTTTATAACCATAATTTATAAACTCCCACCGTTTTGTAATATTTTTTAAAAATTCTCACATTTTATAAACATAAACATTTTCTTAAAAACTCCTACCAAAATGCAACTTATTGTAAAAATGAAGAATCTTTTTATAAATATTTTCATCACGAAAGTAATTTATCGTCCACGAATACTCAAGATGTGAAAAGATAAAATGAGAATTTTTTTTTTATGAGTCAAAATAAACATTTTATTGGTCAAAATTAAGCTTTAGTGGGAGTTTTTAAAAATGTTCATAAAAAATGAGAGTTGTTAAAATGAATTTTAAATAATTGAGGGCGCATCTGGTTCGCACAAAGGTATGAATTTGGAATTAGGAATCAAACCAAGATGGTATGGGTTTGGAACTCCATTCCTAATACCTTGTGTTTGGTTGAGTTTTGGAATGAGTTTTGGAATGAATTATCAATTGTGAAATTATAACTTTAACAATATTTTATTTACTAAACTTTGTCGTTTATCTTTTTATTGTTCTTATCTATAATTCTAATTTGTTACATTTCTAATTTTTAAATATGTATCGAATCAATAAAAATATTTTTTAATAAGTTTTACGATAACATAACATGTGGTTTAAATAATAAATTCATTAGTCAATGCTAATATTCAATCTTAAAACTTTCAAAGTATGTAACATTGCTTAATGCACTGTGTAAAATGACACAGTATATAATTATTACACCAAATAACTTATATTATGTATAATTCATATAAAATAAATTTTTCGGTATAAAAATTAATAAATTTCTAAAATTTAGTAATAAACAACTTAATACTTAATTATTAGGAAAATTTAACATGAATAAACCAATCTATTAATGATCTTCCAATAATAAACCAACCTTTAGATTAACTCTGAATAAACCAACCTTTGCACCCCATCTTCCATTATTAAACTATCTTGATTTTAAACTTGTCATTTTGGGTAAAACGTGTGGACAAGGGATTTTGATCCACGCGATGTTTTATTTCAAAAACATTTTCATTTCGAAAAGAGTCGCCACTAAATTTTATATGGAATTTAGAAACCAAATTTAGAGAAAATGAGTTCGTGTGAGTTTACGTGTTAGGAAGTTTAAAAGAATTTCATTAATTTAACGCCTAACCCCGCCCGTCGTAAAGACGGTCTCTACTAAGTAAAACCATGGCTATTATGAGTACGTATGTGGATATGCAAACAACGTTTTAACCCTAAATAAATTACATCCTTTCTAAGTCGTTTAATGCACACAATAATTCGTCGAAGTTATTTAACATGGGTTCGTTTACTATTCTAGCAAACAAAGAAAGGAAGTAGAAATACTTACCGACAGCATAAGATAGATTAACAAACGTTAGCGGCAGACGAATAAAAACAACCAAACATGACTAATACGAACAACTAAACATCACAAGACGCATATAAGGAGGTAACAATGTTTAATATGTACAAATTAATAATCATGGGTAATTAAATGAACATGCACACATAAGCAAACATAAGCAAACATAATCATGGGCAACTAATAAGCAGGATGCCACTAAAAATCAAACTATTAACTTAGTAGCTACACAAACAGACACAACTAATATGCACAAGTTGTCCAGCAAACAACGTGTATTCCAAACATAATGTACGAAAACAAACGACTACATGAGGGCCAAAAAGAAAAAATAATCAGAAGCGACTAACGAATATAAACAAACATAAACGCATGACATAACTAATTACGCACGACACATGAAGTTCTAAGCTACACCAATTCATAAATCAAGGAATTATACGATCAAGGATTAAGCAAGCTAATTTAACAGAAAAAAAACAGCAGGTATACGGCTAAATATCGACAACTAATTATCGACAGCTAATTTAACGTACAAACGTGAGTTGTAAATCTGGAAAACACATGAAAGACCAACATTATACAAACCTACATGTGACCTAACTACGCAAGCAAATGTTTCAATGATCGACACTAGAGCAGCAGTAAGCAGAACCGGGTACAGCACAACTTCCACATGTTTAACGAGACGAAACACGATACCAAAGCTAAACGACAGAGCATGACCACGAAGATTAAGCTAGCATACAAATGAAAATAGCGAATCTGAAATAACACATGAGAGACCAGTTTTCAGGCAATCAATTAAACGCGAGTAGGACCTAATTATATATAAGCTAACGAGCAAATCAAAAATCAAACTAACGACAACATGTTATGCTACGCAAGTCATATTACACAAGAGAGCTACACATGCATACTAAGTGAACAAAGGGGCACGAAACATTCACACACACGTACCATAATCATGCTAAAAACATAAGCCTAAAACGAACTAAAAAAACGATAGCTACGATGATAAACAAACAGAGCGACTGAGAGTAATAAAAAACGACAGAGGCTATAAAAAACAATAAAAAAACGATAAATTAACAAAATAAAAAGAGTATTTTGCACCCTCAACTTACATGTATCGTTGACCAAATATCCGAGTCGTAATCGATTGTAATATTTTATCCCGAGGGGCCGTCGTCGACGAAAACCAATAATAAATCCGTACTTCGTACCAAAACTGACCGCAATTTTCAAAAGCTTGTAACTTCTTCGTTTCTCAACGAAATTTCGAACCGAAAGATGTTTTGGAATTGTGACAAAGTGAACTTTAAGATTAGATAAACAAATCAGAAAGATTGTGAAGTTTACAACACGAAAAACGAGGTAAAGCGGTGTGTACGAAAATCGTAAAAGCGAATGCTCGCTTTTTTGAGCGACTTTCGTCTTCTTTGGAGGCTTTTTGAGGACCTTTTTGTGACTCAAGGCTGTGTGTGTATGCTGTATATTTCCCCCCCTGAATGCTTATGGTGGGTATGTATATATAGTGACAGAAAAGTAGGGTTTTTCGAAGGAACAAGAGCAGCTTTTCCTCTTTTCGAGGATTGCTGTCCAAGGCTCTTCTGTGGGTATTGTTAGGGTTTTAGAGGGGGTTTTCTTGAGGGTTAAGCCAAGGGTACGTGGGTATGTGGATCAGGTATAGGGTTTTTGTTTGTGAGTGCAGGTTTGATGAGCTAAAAGGTCGGGTTTGGGCTGCTCAAAACAGAGCACGGTAGAATGGTTGTGGGCTGTGGTTGGACGCGATATTTGGCTGTTTTCTGGCCTGTTTTGGTCGTGGTTCTTGGTTGGTTCAAGCTTGGGTATGTGAGGAAGAGTGTGGGTATAAAGAGGCCTCGAAATTCGCGTTGAAACGGGCTCAAAATTGTTCTTAAAATCGGGCTTAAAACGAGCTTTAAAACTTGCTGTCATAAAAACGGATTCGTCGAATACGATTAAATAAACTGTTTTAAAAGCATGAGAAACGACTTTTCAAGTCAAAAAAAGAATTTGTAAAAAATGATTTTTCAAACCGAGTTACTTAAAATGATTTTTCAAATCGAAATATTTTATTTTCAATAAAATACTTAAGGCAAATAAATTTTGACAGAAATAAATTTACCTTTGCAAAACAGTAATTTAAATATCATTTAAATTAAAAAAGCATTTTGTCGACAAATGGTCAAACACATCGTAAAACGAACTCAAATAAATGATACGAAAACACGTTGTCCTATCATCATTGGGTGTTTGTCGGGTTTTCTATAAATTTCCATATCGACAGATACGGGTATCAACAGAGCCCCCACTTTGACTAAGGCTTGGACAGGCGAAAGTCAAAGTAGACTCTCGAGCCGATCGAAGATCACAACTTGAGAGCCTCACGGGTCGTTTAGGGTCCCTTAGACCTGTGTACATAAGCTCACCAGCCATAAGAAGAAATCATACCAAACCCGATTACGGATGCCTTCATTTTCATCGAAGTGTGGGTTGAGCCTTATCCTTAGGCGCCTACGTATCCGTTGTGACAGAATCAAACCCGTATCGTAGTTCGAGCTCGCTGGCCTGTAGCTTTTTGCTGCTTCGGCCCAAAACAATGATATTTGTTTACTCGATTGAGTAAAGCCTATATCTGTATTCTTTTGGAAGTGTCACTTCTTTTAGCTTCTGCTAGTACTTCTTCATTTTGAGGATGTCATCCTGTCGTCGGGGTCTAAGGTTAATGACTTTAGAGCCCCCGGTTGGAGCGTTCCTACTCAAACTTAACAACAAATCATAGCACACGACTCACATAGTGAAATCTGCGACTTTTGAAACAAAAAGGAAGGATCATCGATCCGAGCTGCGAATTTTATTCGAAAATGGGTCGTCGACCTGCTTTTTTTTAAAAAAAAAAAAATGGATCATCGATCCGACTAAGAATTTTAATTTGAAAATGGGTCTTCGACCAGCTTTTTAAACAAAAGGGATGGATCATCGATCCGAACTGAGAATTTTAATTTTGAAAATGGGTCATCGACCTGCTTTTTAAACAAAAGGGATGGATCATCGATCCGAACTGCAAACTTTAATTTTAAGTATTGCTTGAAAATGGATATTGCGCTGGAAATGAGTCATCGACCCGAGCTAAAACCAACATTTGCGTCCTCGATTCGCATTTCAATTTTTTTGTGTCCTCGACCTATTCAAAATTTTGTGTCCTCGACCTATATTTTTAGATTAAAGAGTGGTGGGTCTTCGACCGGAAATTGTAAACATCTTTTGAAAATGAGTCGTCGACTGGAAACATTTTTTGAAAATGGGTCGTCGATCCGTATCTTGAAAAGTGGATGAGTCATCGACTCGAACTATAAACATCTTTTGAAAATGGGTCTTCAACCCGCATCTCGAAAAGTGGATGAGTCATCGACTCGAACTATAAACATCATTTGAAAATGGGTCTTCACCCCGCATCTCGAAAAGTGGATGAGTCATCGACTCGAACTATAAACATCATTTGAAAATGGGTCTTCAACCCGCATTTTGAAAAGTGGATGGGTCATCGACCCGAACTATGTTCATCATTTGAAAACTGGGGCCATCGGCCCGTATTTTGAGGAAAAGGCGGATAGGTCATCGACCCAAACTATAATTGTCATTGAAAATTGGGGCCATCGACCTCGATTTTGAAGGAAAAGGTGGATAGGTCATCGACCCAAACTATAATTGTCATTGAAAATTGGGGCCATCGACCTCGATTTTGAAGGAAAAGGTGGATGGGTCATCGACCCAAACTATAATTGTCATTGAAAATTGGGGCCATCGACCTCGATTTGGAAGGAAAAGGTGGATGGGTCATCGACCCGAGCACAAGACATCATTTGAAAATAGGTCATCGACCCCTATAGCAAATTTCATTTGAAAATCGAAAGAGGTCATCGACATGAACTTTGATTTTAAGTACTTCGAATAATTCGACCATTAACCTAGTTTAGAAAACATCGTTTTTAAAGTTGGATTGCGGGTCCAATCTAGACTACAAAAATTACTTGAAAATTGACACGGGGTATTGGTTGGCATGCATCAAATCGAATTGGGTCCTCGACCCGCATTGCAAACATCATTTTAAAAAATCTAGAAGAGTCATTGACTCTGAATCTAAACATCATTTAGAAATTAAAATGGGCCATCGGCCCGCAAACATCATTTTGAAAATTGAAGTGGGTCATCTGCCCGCAAGCATCGTTTTGAAAATTGAAGTGGGTCATCAACCCGTATTTGAAATTTGACCTCGGATCATCGACCCAGACTTTGCAAAAAGGTTCTTGAAATGTCTAATGTTTTAAAATCGACGCAAGGCTAAGTGAGCATGAAATACGACACGAATGTGACATGAATGCGACAAGAACGTGACACGAGCAACTGACATTTGAACGTTCGACCATGACCGACTCGACCTAAGACAACATTTCAATGACAAGTAGACTAGTAACTGCGCAAGGTCTTTTAGGATGATTGACACGTGGTCTGAAATAGACGTGGGTTAATAGTATTATGTTCTCCCCCTAAGCAAATTCTTTGTCGAGATACAAACTAACTGTCAAAGTAAACATCTTTGCCAATTCTCGTTAAGATAAAGATCATTCCAAGACTGGACAATTACTCATCAGAACCCTAATTCTCATCCCAATCCAAATCGAGCACTAAGACAGACTCAACAAAGGTTGCTTCATTTGGACTTTGTAAAGACCCGTAAAAATTTGACAAGATGACAAATTAGATGATGGGTGGTGGTGGATTGTATCCCTCATTCTAAAGGATTGCCTACATATTCGCGTGGAGCGAAATCAAATCCGGTGTAGTTTGATCAAGGTGCATAAACATGGCATTTTTTGTGTGTGTAGCACTCGAAGGTTTCACCTAAGGTTTCGTGTCGTATCCCGTTCTAGCTTGTGAAGTATTGGCGGATCCCTTGTTGACCCTAAACGCTTGGGTGCAACTACATAAGCCAATGATTCTCGGAATTCTAGACTATGCCTTCATTGCCGTTTTGAGAACGACTTAAAAAAAAGAATTGATGGTACTTTCTGACCGTTTTGGCTTCGCCCTTCATTTTGACTTTGATCTTCGATCTTCGACGTGTTGCCACTCAATTTTTGTATTTTCGTATTTTTGTTTGCGTTTTTGAGAATATGCCGCGCCCTTTGTGGCTCGGGCTTGTTCCAACATTCCTAGATCTTGCGGTGGGCGGTCGCATGTGGTAATATGTATATCACGCCGGACTCCTCTGACAAGTTCGTTTGCTTATTAGGCACGCGATCGAGTACACGGAGGGCGATCCATGAGTACTCGTACTTTTGGTTGCGATCAAATTCATGACCACTGTGGAGCTCCAAATTAATGGATCCTCCTCCAAAGGCAGAGAAGTAGTGTACCACAAGTTGACTACCGGAATTGAAACCCTTTTATTTTTGTTGTCGGAAACCCTTTTGTCTTTGTTTTTGTTTTGAGTTGGTGTTGCACCTTACCATTTAGAATCGAACACGTATTTCTACCCCAGGGACACCCTTCGAGTGCGTTGTGCATTTTCATCAGTTGGATTATGGAAGCAAATTAGAGACAAGATCAATTTCATTGATTTTGAGAAGGAGTTAGAAATAATTGTGGAAAAAGGAATCTTAGATTCAACTCAGACATAAGACTTGAATACGAATTCTGACTTATAATCACCAACCCCGGCTTTGAACTTTTCTCCTTTCAGGAGTTGATTCAGATGTTTGGTTCGAAAGTTACTCCACTTTAGCAACTTGATTTTGATTTAAGGAGGAGCATGTGCGACTCGGGTTCAGAAATCGACACGGTTTTGACACTATTCGTAAATTGGTAGAGGTTTCATTCTATTTAACACCTCGGGATGCAAATGGACTGGACCAGATTAATCATGAAAAGACTCAGAGCTTAACGACATGGTTTACGACCTAACTATGCAAATGTATGCGACATATGGACTTGAAAACAGACTCACGGTATGAGACTTAGACCCAACTAGACATGGACTCGGTGCATTTCATGCTTACTCGCGACTTGAAAAAGAAACTTTTTTTTTGAAGTTGAGGTTTGAAATGGGCAGCACTTCGACTTACAAAAAAAACTTACTTGGTTCGAAATTTCAGTTTAACTTGGGCTAGATTTTAACTTTGAAAAACTTCGTTTTGGTTGGAAAAAATTCTATTCCCAAATGGGTAGCATTTCAAAAGCGTTCGAGATTATTCTAATCCTAAAAGTATAGCATTTCAGCTTAAAAACTATTCCTTTTTCAAAAGAGTTAGTGTAAAAATTCATTTGGGATTAGTCTAATCCTAAACGGGTAGCATTTCAGCTTAAAAGGATTTTTTTTCAAAAGAGTTAGCGTCGAAGATCGTTCGAGATTGTTCTAATCTTAAACGGGTAGCATTTCAGCTTAAAAAGGATCTTTTTTCAAAAGAGAATTTTCTTTAAAAGAAAAAAAAAAAAAAAAAAGTTTTAGGATTTTCTAATCCTAACGAGGAACATTTCAGCTTAGAAAATATCTTTTTCAAAAGAGCTAATATTGAAAATTATTTAAGATTGTTCTAATCCTAAACGAGTAGCGTTTCAGCTTGGAAAAGATCTTTTTTTCAAAAGGGCTAATATCGAAAATTGTCTAAGATTATTCTAATCCTAAGCGAATAGCATTTCAGCTAGGAATAGATCTTTTTCAAGAGAGCTTATATCGGAAATTTGATTATTCTAATCCTACACGAATAGCATTTTAGCTAGAAATGGATCTTTTTTCAAAAGAGCTAAAATCGAAAATTATTTAAGATTATTCTAATCCTAAACGGATAGCCTTTCAGCTAGGAAGAGATCTTTTTTCAAAAGAGCTAAAAATTGAAAATAATATAAGATTATTCTAATCCTAAGAGGATGACATTTCCGCCAAGAAAAGATCTTTTTTCAAAAGAGCAAATATTCAGAAAATATCTAAGATTATTCCAATTTTAGAAGGAAAGCGTTTCAGCTTAAACAAAAATCTTTGTTTTCCGAAGGAGATAGTGTGAGAAAATATTTAAGATTATTCTAATCCTAAAAAGGAGAGCGTTTCAGCTAGGAATGAATCTTTTTTCAAAAGAGCTAAAATCGAAAATCTTTTAAGATTATTCTAATCCTAAGAGGATGGCATTTCAGCCAAGAAAAGATCTTTTTTCAAAAGAGCTAATATTCAGAAAATATCTAAGATTATTCTAATTTTAGAAGGAAAGCGTTTCAGCTCAAAAAAAAAACTTTGTTTTTCGAAAGAGATAGTGTTGGAAAATATTTAAGATTATTCTAATCCTAAAAAGACAGCATTTCAGCTAGAGAAATCTTTTGGAAAAAATATTCGATTGGAAAGAGATATTCGATTGGAAAGAGATCTTTTTTTCAAAAGAGCTAAAGTTGGAAAATATTTAAGATTATTCTAATCCTAAAAGGAAAGCGTTTCAGCTTGGACAAAAATCTTTGTTTTTCGGAAAAGATAGTGTTGAAAAATATTTAAGATTATTCTAATCCTAAAAGGACAGCATTTCAGCTTAAGGAATGATTTTTTTTTTTTTTTTATTTTTATTTTTATTTTTTTTTTTTTTGAGGGAAAGCATTTCAGCTCGAATCAAAAATCTTTTTCAAGTGAGGTAGTTTTGGAAAATATTTAAGATTATTCTAATCCTAAAAAGACAGCATTTTAGCTTAATGAATGATTTTTTTAGAAGGAAAGCATTTCAGCTTATGTCAAAAATCGTTTCAAAAGAGGTATTGAAGATTATTCTAATCCTAAAAAGACAGCATTTCGGCCAAGAAAGATTTTTTTGGAAAATATTCGATTGAAAAGATACGGTTTTAACTAAAAAGGATTGAAAACGCGGCTTTAGAAATCACAGAGCACTTAGTCATACGCAGTTCAAGGATGCAATGCATGACCTAGACTACTCTAAGTCTCGAAAAGGGTCCATGCCAATGATCCCGCGCTGTTAGGTAACCTACGCAACCACCATAAGTTTGTAACTATATGGCGAAAGTGCGGTTGCTAACCTCGACGGAACCACCTTGATATTTAAATCAGACATAGTGAACGTCATTTCCCCACCCTGAAATCGACCCAAGGGGAGAAATGGTTCGAATCCTAACAGTATGATGCATAAATAACATAAAAGAGAAAGGGTACTCTAAATAGCCACCATTTTACTTTTCAAGTTTCACTGTCCCCAGCGGAGTCGCCAAATTGTGGACAAGGGATTTTGATCCACGCGATGTTTTATTTCAAAAACATTTTCATTTCGAAAAGAGTCGCCACTAAATTTTATATGGAATTTAGAAACCAAATTTAGAGAAAATGAGTTCGTGTGAGTTTACGTGTTAGGAAGTTTAAAAAAATTTCATTAATTTAACGCCTAACCCCGCCCGTCGTAAAGACGGTCTCTACTAAGTAAAACCATGGCTATTATGAGTACGTATGTGGATATGCAAACAACGTTTTAACCCTAAATAAATTACATCCTTTCTAAGTCGTTTAATGCACACAATAATTCGTCGAAGTTATTTAACATGGGTTCGTTTACTATTCTAGCAAACAAAGAAAGGAAGTAGAAATACTTACCGACAGCATAAGATAGATTAACAAACGTTAGCGGCAGACGAATAAAAACAACCAAACATGACTAATACGAACAACTAAACACTGCGCACGCATATAAGGAGGTAACAAGCGAATATGTACAAATTAATAATCATGGGTAATTAAATGAACATGCACACATAAGCAAACATAAGCAAACATAATCATGGGCAACTAATAAGCAGGATGCCACTAAAAATCAAACTATTAACTCTAGTAGCTACACAAACAGACACAACTAATATGCACAAGTTGTCCAGCAAACAACGTGTATTCCAAACATAATGTACGAAAACAAACGACTACATGAGGGCCAAAAAGAAAAAATAATCAGAAGCGACTAACGAATATAAACAAACATAAACGCATGACATAACTAATTACGCACGACACATGAAGTTCTAAGCTACACCAATTCATAAATCAAAGAATTATACGATCAAGGATTAAGCAAGCTAATTTAACAGAAAAAAACAGCAGGTATACGGCTAAATATCGACAACTAATTATCGACAGCTAATTTAACGTACAAACGTGAGTTGTAAATCTGGAAAACACATGAAAGACCAACATTATACAAACCTACATGTGACCTAACTACGCAAGCAAATGTTTCAATGATCGACACTAGAGCAGCAGTAAGCAGAACCGGGTACAGCACAACTTCCACATGTTTAACGAGACGAAACACGATACCAAAGCTAAACGACAGAGCATGACCACGAAGATTAAGCTAGCATACAAATGAAAATAGCGAATCTGAAATAACACATGAGAGACCAGTTTTCAGGCAATCAATTAAACGCGAGTAGGACCTAATTATATATAAGCTAACGAGCAAATCAAAAATCAAACTAACGACAACATGTTATGCTACGCAAGTCATATTACACAAGAGAGCTACACATGCATACTAAGTGAACAAAGGGGCACGAAACATTCACACACACGTACCATAATCATGCTAAAAACATAAGCCCAAAACGAACTAAAAAAACGATAGCTACGATGATAAACAAACAGAGCGACAGAGAGTAATAAAAAACGACAGAGGCTATAAAAAACAATAAAAAAAACGATAAATTAACAAAATAAAAAGAGTATTTTGCACCCTCAACTTACATGTATCGTTGACCAAATATCCGAGTCGTAATCGATTGTAAGATTTTATCCCGAGGGGCCGTCGTCGACGAAAACCAATAATAAATCCGTACTTCGTACCAAAACTGACCGCAATTTTCAAAAGCTTGTAACTTCTTCGTTTCTCAACGAAATTTCGAACCGAAAGATGTTTTGGAATTGTGACAAAGTGAATTTTAAGATTAGATAAACAAATCAGAAAGATTGTGAAGTTTAAAACACGAAAAACGAGGTAAAACAGGTGACAAGGAAAATCAGAAAAACGAATGCTCTGTTTTTCGAGCAGCTTTCTCGTCTTCTTTGGAGGCTTTTTGAGGACCTTTTTGTGACTCAAGGCTGTGTGTGTATGCTGTATATTTCCCCCCCTGAATGCTTATGGTGGGTATGTATATATAGTGACAGAAAAGTAGGGTTTTTCGAAGGAACAAGAGCAGCTTTTCCTCTTTTCGAGGATTGCTGTCCAAGGCTCTTCTGTGGGTATTGTTAGGGTTTTAGAGGGGGTTTTCTTGAGGGTTAAGCCAAGGGTACGTGGGTATGTGGATCAGGTATAGGGTTTTTGTTTGTGAGTGCAGGTTTGATGAGCTAAAAGGTCGGGTTTGGGCTGCTCAAAACAGAGCACGGTAGGAGGGTTGTGGGCTGTGGTTGGACGCGATATTTGGCTGTTTTCTGGCCTGTTTTGGTCGTGGTTCTTGGTTGGTTCAAGCTTGGGTATGTGAGGAAGAGTGTGGGTATAAAGAGGCCTCGAAATTCGCGTTGAAACGGGCTCAAAATTGTTCTTAAAATCGGGCTTAAAACGAGCTTTAAAACTTGCTGTCATAAAAACGAATTCGTCGAATACGATTAAATAAACTGTTTTAAAAGCATGAGAAACGACTTTTCAAGTCAAAAAAAGAATTTGTAAAAAATGATTTTTCAAACCGAGTTACTTAAAATGATTTTTCAAATCGAAATATTTTATTTTCAATAAAATACTTAAGGCAAATAAATTTTGACAGAAATAAATTTACCTTTGCAAAACAGTAATTTAAATATCATTTAAATTAAAAAAGCATTTTGTCGACAGCGTCCGGCTTACATCGTAAAACGAACTCAAATAAATG